>CM050164.1:335709365-336181865 GCA_027410445.1 Discoglossus pictus | reverse complement strand
TCATTCCCCCCCCCCCCCCCCCCATGAGTGACAGGGTTAATTAGCGGTTTATGGTGGTCTGTATTGACCCAATCAGTGAGGGGGTTAATTAAGGGCTTATGGGGGGCTGTATTGACCCCCATGAGTGAGGGGGTTCATTAAGTGCTTATGGGGGTCTGTATTTACCTCCATGAGTGACAGGGTTAATGAAGGGCTTATGAGGGTCTATATTGACCCCCATGATTGACAGGGTGATAGTGTATATTTTTTTTCTTTTACAGCGGGTCCTTTAAGGACCTTTACGGTCCTTTAAGGACCTGTAACGCAGGAGTTTTGATTGCAGCGGGGGTCCCCGATCGCGTGCAATCGGGACCCCCACTGTGATGGTTAATGTGGGGTTAATGCAGGGCTCCGAGCTTATCTCGGATTCCCTGGGGTTAATGCGGGTTTCCGAGCTTATCTCGGATCCCTTCTTGGCTAATTTGTACGTGGCTGGGCTGTGATCCTCGTTTTCTTTTTTTTCGGTGGCAATTTTTTCTCTTGCTTAGGGGATTTTCGTGTGTCTGAACTCAGGAATTTGGACTTAAATGGGGGTGTAACTTCACTTTCAGAGGTCCTGGGTGCCCCCCCTTTCTATGGGTAAGCTTTTTATGTAGTTTGTGTGAGTATTTGGTGTGTTTTCACTGTTTTAAGTTGCGCGCGGGTCGTCCGTTATAGTCAGATTCTTAGTGCGTGTGGGTGTTTGTTACTTTATAGCCGGATTCTTAGTGCGTGTGGGTGTTTGTTACGTTAAGGTTGGTTCCGAGGTGTTTTTTTTTTCTAAGTCGTGCGTGTGACGTGTTTAACGGCTCGCCTCGCTACGCGAGGTTCGCCAGCAATGAGCGCCTGCGGCATTTATTGCCTCATTGCCTCATTGCCTAAGTGCTATGACTTAATGGCTTGCCTCGCTATGCGAGGCTCGCCGGCAATGAGCACGGCGCTCATTGCCTAAGTGCTACAGTTTAACGGCTCGCCTCGCTGCGGCGCTCATTGCCTCATTGCCTAAGTGCTATGAGTTAATGGCTCGCCTCGCTCGCCGGGCGATGAGCGTCGTACGCACCACGCAACACAGCGTGACGACGAATCGTAGTTGGCCAATTATATTATGTGATATACATATATCTATATATATATATAGATATATATATATAGATATATATAAATAAAAAGTACATCTGTGTTCACATTTGAATGTCTAAAACAAGTAAAAAACCTATATATATATATATATATATATATATATATGTGTGTGTGTATGCATATATATATATATACATACATACAGTGCCTTGCAAAAGAATTTACCCCCCTTGACGTTTTACCTATTTTCTTACATTACAGCCTTAAGTTCAATGTTTTGTTAATCTGAATTCTATGTGATGGATCAGAACACATTAGTCAAAGTTGGTGAAATGAAATGAGAAAGATATGTAAAGAAAACTATTTTTTAGAAATAGAAATTGGCATGTGCATATGTATTCACACCCTTTGTTATGAAGACCATAAAAAGCTCTCTGGTGCAACCAATTACCTTCAGAAGCCACATAATTAGTGAAATGATGACATGTGTGCAATCTAAGTGTCACATGATCTGTCATTACATATACACACATTTTTTGAAAGGCCCCAGAGGCTGCAACATCTCAGCAAGAGGCAACACTAACCAAACACTGCCATGAAGACCAAGGAACTCTCCAAACAAGTAAGGGCCAATGTTGTTGAGAAGTACAAGTCAGGGTTAGGTTATAAAAAAATATCCAAATCTTTGATGATCAATAAGCCGTACGCTCCATAGAGTTGGGTTTTATGGCACAGTGGCTAGAAGAAAGCCATTACTTTCAGCAAAAAACAAAATGGCACGTTTTGAGTTTGTGAAAAGGCATGTGGGAGACTCTGAAAATGTATGGAGGCAGGTGCTCTGGTCTGATGAGACTAAAATTTAACTTTTCGGTCATCAATTAAACGTTATGTCTGGTGAAAACCCAACACATCACATCACCCAAAGAACACCATCCCCACAGTGAAACATGGTGGTGGCAGCATCATGCTGTGGGGATGTTTTTCAGCAGCCGGGACTGGGAAACTGGTCAGAGTTGAGGGAAAGATGGATAGAGCTAAATACAGGGATATTCTTGAGCAAAAACTGTATCACTCTGTGCATGATTTGAGGCTAGGACGGAGGTTCACCTTCCAGCAGGACAATGACCCCAAACACACTGCTAAAGCAACACTTGAGTGGTTTAAGGGGAAACATGTAAATGTGTTGGAATGGCCTAGTCAAAGCCCAGACCTCAATCCAATAGAAAATCTGTGGTCAGACTTAAAGATTGCTGTTCAGAAGAGCAAACCATCCAACTTGAAGGAGCTGGAGCAGTTTTGCAAGGAGGAATGGGCACAAATGCCAGTGGTAAGATGTGGCAATCTCATAGAGACTTATCGAAAGCGACTTGGAGCTTTGAGGTGGCTCTACAAAGTATTGACTTTAGGGGGGTGAATAGTTATGCACATTGACTTTTTCTGTTATTTTGTCCTATTTGTTGTTTGCTTCACAATAAAAAAAAAATCTTCAAAGTTGTGGGTATGTTCTGTAAATTAAATGAAGCAAATCCTTGAACAATTCATGTTAATTCCAGGTTGTGAGGCAACAAAACACGAAAAATGCCAAGGGGGTGAATACTTTTGCAAGGCACTGTATATATAGCAAAGCAGCATAAAGGTTTCTGGGGGCCTAATAGCACTGTTACTCATATCAATAGTTTTGAGGGCAAGAGGTTTATTTTAGTGTTGAGTTTGTGTGTGGAAACCTTTATTTTTAGCATCTGTACGGTGACTAGTAAGTATTTTATATTAATAATCGACTGAGGTTAAAATGTGTTAGTGTGGGTTCATTTGGTTTACAACAGTATATTTGATGGTATTGAATGTGAATACTGTTAATAAACCCCACCCATTGAGCTCAAGGGCAAATATATTGTAATTTAAAGAAAGGGCTCCACACTGGACGCAGTTAGAGAACCCAAACGGTTACTGTTACTATGATAATAATACTATTATACTATTAATACTGTTAAGTGCCGGTGCAACACTCACTATTATTTATTTTAGCAAAACTAGGAAAGAGAAAAGATTCTGAGTTAACTGTGCACTTTTTGGTAAAGTAGATAAATCTTCCTACATATGACAACAAACAGTGTAAACATATTGAAAACATGTAATAAAATTAGCTTTTATTAGTTACCGTAATTGAAAGAAAAAATTGGTCTGATATAAAAATATACTGTGCGGCAAATAAAATATAAAATAAGAAACCAGATGATATAGTCTGACTCTGTACTGAAATAGTATATACTGATATAAAGGGAATAAATAATAGTCTAACAAATACTGAGATTAAATAAGAACAGATGTTGCACACAAAACCAAAACCTTGTTCAATACACTCTTTCTCATTAGAAAACATAAAAAAGTGGAAATTGAGTTTATTTTACACCAAGACTTACAAACCCTAGAGCCAGACATAGTTGTAGCACTACTTTAACATATTAGCAAATGAGTTGAGTTATGACATAATAATACTATACTGTTGAGAAATCTAACACCAAAGTGCACTGTTCATGGTCACACATGCAGTAAATAGCTATTCTTTTGATTGTAAAACATCTTCACAATTCACTATTTTCAGTCAAGATACAAGAGATATTTGCATTAATTCACCGATGACCTAACTACTGTAACTCTCTCCCTATCGGACTTCACATCATCCATCTTTCCATGCTTCTATATAGACCTCTGCTAAATTCTAGTCTTATCCATCTTGATAATAATTTATAAAATCTGGAGACAAAGCCTAAGGGAAAGTAAAGTATTAACACATTTGTCACAAGGTGAATTATGGAAGGTGTGAGTAAATGGAAAGAATGAGACGAGAACATAGATCATTAGAGGAAAAAAATATGAGGAAAGGTCAGTGCCACTGAGATCCTTATAAGTTGACTTGATAACTTGATAGGATCTTTGATAAGTCAACTTGTCCTTGCTGCATCTCACATATAAACGCCTGCATCAAATTGAGTAATTTCTTATTACATACAATTTTCTCAGAATTTTCTGTAGACTATAACATTTGTTCTCTCATTGTATTTACTGTATTCATTATTTTACTGTATAACTGTAGTGCTAGGAAAAATGTGGACTCATAACATATAGTAGTTGTCAAACTATGAGACGTCGTCACACTTTGCGTTGTGTGTAAGACTTAGGCGATAAGCGCCTGCGAGCCTCCCAAAGCGAGGCGAGTCGTTAACTCGCAGCACTTTCAGCGCTCATCGCCTGCGATCTGTTAAGGCACTAAAACTAGCAGCACAAAGGCGATGAGCGCCAAAGGCGCTCAATTGCCTGCTCGCCTCGCAAAGCGAGACGAGCAGTGAAGGCAATGAAACGCGCGGGACTTACACACCAAACTACACGGGATGGCCAGCAAGACTTAGAAAAAAATAAATTACAAGACGCTGGACTTTGAAAAAAAATTTGAGATAGGAAAAATAAAATTTTTAGGGCCGAACCGCGAAAACCCCCCAAAAATTAAAATACAACAAAAACATCACACACAGGGGTAACAGCCAGGAGATCTGGGAGTGAGGTGGAACGCAAATTTAAGTAGATTTTGCCGAGTTTAGCCACTTGAAAATCACCTAAGCGAGAAAAATAATGGCTGGCAAGAAAAATTAAAACAAGGCTAAACGACCCCGGACCGCACAAAACACTGCCAACTGTGTAGCACTTTCACACAGGAACATACAAGGTACAAAATACACTATTACAAATGACAGGAAAATGCTCACTAGCCGCGTAACACATTAATAACATTAACCAATCTACAATGGCGCTTTACACAACTAAACTAACGGTTTGCCCTCGCGCATGCAGCCTATTTCTAATGAACAGTTGGGACATTCATTACACTTTATCATCAGGGCACCAACACTCAAACTGTACAGTGTATGCTGCCGGAAAATACAAACAGATTGTTAGCTCTTCATGCTATTGATTGCTGGATATATTAATTACAAATAGGTAAAGTATAATAATTTATTAAGTAACTAATTCATTCATTATTAGTTAACAAAATATAGATAAATATATATCTGTCTTTGTGATGAGTGACAAAGGTACTCAGAGGAGCAAAAGTACACGAGAGGAGAGGCTCGCAATGAGCACCAAAGGTCCTCAGAGTAGAAAAAGCTTTACATTGTGTGTCAAACAGCATTGCCATGGCTTATAATTTTATTGCCCTGTCACTTTTGACGGGCAAGTCGCTAGTAAATAAATAATGATAATAATATTTTATTGTCCTAATACAAGACAGAAAGAGGCAGTGTGGCAATAGAGTTTTGTTCTGTACTTTACAGTTTATGCATTTCAATGGATGGATGAAAATTACAACAACACTCAGTTTATATCCTTCTACTCCACCAATGTACATTTTCACATATTACTGTATAGTGTATTCAGCCACTGCCAAAACATCTACTTTCATACAAAACAAGCCATGAATCAATATCAAGCATTAATATGTATCTTCTATCAAGAAATATCCACCTACACAGACACATGCTTTATATTTAAACTATTTTTAAACATTTTCATTTGTAGTATTTACAAAAATAAAACAATTGTGTCAAAAATGATAAAATTTCACCTTTGCTTTATAAATAAGCCTGAGAACTTCCTGTCTTTAAGATAGCGACTGAGAGACGTCAACTAATCTACAAATGGCTTTTATTGCGTCATAAAAATGTCCTAACTTTTTGCTTTTTTTAGTCTTCCTTTTAAAGCATAGCTTGACCTGTACTTTATCAGTTTGCATTGTATACTTGTGCTGAACTTGTCAGTATTACCATTATGGATGGTAAGTAGTTATAGATAAACATAACCTCATACCCTGTTCCCAGACTATTTGCTGGGAATTCACCACTTCTGTTAAAGTTCTTTTTCTGAATTGCCTGACTAAAATGATTAATTCTGAAGTACACAAAACTGACCTATATCCCAATTTCTACCACTGTAAGGATTATACAGCAAGTCTAAATATACACACAGAACACACAAGAAAATCATTTCTCATATTAAAAGTTGCATAATGATACTTTGACACAATGCCTATAAATAAATAATAAGATATTTTGTAAGAATAGGCAACATTACTTTTACAGCTGTATGCTATGCTCAGTAAGTCTTAAAGAAGGTAAATTAATCTTATAAAAAAGAGTTCGCTCTTAGAAATTCAAGAAAACGTGTTAAGGTTTTAGCACTTCCCTTTGGTTGCTACAAGTCCTCTGTATGCTTGGAGATCATGAATGTAATGGTCACAGCTTTGGAACTCCACTGCCTTCTATTTGGTTCTTGAGCTGGTTCTTGAACTTTTGACCCAATTAACTCACAGTGCTTAGAGTCAGTGACAAAAATATATTTTATAATTACAGCCTCTGCTCTAAACCAGTGGTGGCCCGTCCATAGGGGCATCGGGGCAAGCACCCCTCCAAATATTTTCGTGACCCTGCAATAAAAAAACACAATAATTTATTAGTAATAAACAAAAAACAATTAAATATAATGTGTACATCAGCATTCAAGTGTTATTACAGTAATAAATGAAGCAAACTATTCATTGGGACACTGTCACTTTAAGGTAACCCCTTGCCCTTGTGTGTATATACATTAACTGCTGTGTATCCATTGTAGCTTTCCCTGCATCGCTGTGTGATCATATTACACTACACTAGTAACCTTTAGACTCTATGAATGAGGCCTGACCGTTAATGTATTCCGCCCACCAACTACAATGACGCTATGCATGGGCAGTGATAATGTATCGATTTCAATGACTGACAGTCTTCCATCATTGACCAATCAATGATGGAAGGCTGTACAGTTGTCAGGAGAACCACCTAAACCCACCCAGACCGTTATCTCAGAGCGCCTGCCAGCTAATAGAGCCTCGAGTTTACTTTTTGATTGACAGCCCCTGTTAATAAAACCACCATAAGCCAGGTCCCATCCCTCTTTTCATTTCCTGCTCCCGCTGAGACTGACTGAAACCTCCCTGGCTGAAACTACTCACTCAGACTGACCCAACCTAACAGTAAGTCCTAACTGCCCTGGCCAAACCCCCAGTCCCCCTAATAAAAGGAAGGGTCCCCCAGGTACCCCACTATGGCTGCCTGCCACCCACCCACCCACCAACTTACCTACCTAGGCCTGCAATGCCTGGGCAACCTCCAATCACCCCCGCAGTGCCAGTAGGCCCAAAAGACCTGTGCCACACCCGATCACCCCCATGGGGCCTGTGCCACCCCCGATCACCCCGATCACCTCCATGTGGCCTATGCCACCGCCCGATTACCCTGATCACCCCCATGGGGCCTGTGCCACCCCCATGGGGCCTATGCCAACCCCCCTGTAGGCACATCGGGGCCTGGCCAACCCCCACCCCAACCTACCTAACTACCAACCCACCTACCTACCCCCCTGACCCAGTGACCACACCTGACCCCACCCTGACCCAATTACCAACCCACCTAACCCCCTGACCCAGTGACCACACCTGACCCCACCCTGACCTAACTACCAACCTACCTGCCTATGCTAACACTACAGTTAAACACAAAACACAACCCCCCCACCATATTTTTATTCCATTTTTAGAAGTAACAGACAATGTATCTTTAACATTGCAGTTAAAATAAAAATAATAAATTGCCTGTCACTTTTAAAGATAAAATAAAAATAAGGGAAGGGGAAAAAAAAAACAATAATAAATTAAACAACAGCACATACCCATTCTGGCCCATTGCAAGAGGCCTCCACCTAAAAAAAAATGTCGCTCTAAAAAAAAAACCAACAACAATCTAACGGAGCTCCTCCTACAAGGAGCTCCCCTCGCGACTAATTGATTTTTTCCCACGCTCCGCCTTTTATACTATTTTTGAAGGACTCTGATTGGCTGAAATTTTTTTGATTGACATTGATTTCAACCAATCAGAGTCTTTAAAAAATTAGCAAAGCAGGTATGGAAGCCTGTAAGGGCAAAAAAGGTTAGTGTGAACTTGTGTGACCCTGTATGTATTATACATATTACAGGGCTATTTATGTGATATACATGTTACAGGATAATATCCTGTAACATGTATAACAAATAAATAGCACTGTAATATGTATAATAAATAAAGTCTAATACAAATACATGAGCAATAATCAAATAATTAATAAAGTGCATCAATTATTCAATTAATAAATATCAATTAATATATTTTTTTGTTTTATGTATATTGCTTTATGTGTGTGTGTGTGTGTGTGTATATATATATATATATATATATATATATATATATATATATATATTGATTGATTTATATATTGATTGATAGATATATTGATTGATAGATATATTGATTGATATATATATAAATATATATATATATATATTGAGATATATATATATATATATATATATATATATTGATTGATGGATATATTGATTAATAGATATATATATTGAGATATATATATATATATATATTGATATATATATATATATATATATATATATATATAAAATTATATCTATATAATTATATATCTCAATATATATATATATATATATATATATAATCAATATATATATATCTCAATATATATATATATATCTCAATATATATATATATATATATATATATATATATATATTTATTTATTTTTTCATTTTTTTTAATGAACAGTTTGGGCCTATATGGTTTTGATTAGTTATTTAATGTTTTTAAGGTGCGGTTGGGGCCTATATGGTCACACTTGGTCTTTTAAGGTTTTTAAGGTGCGGTTGGGGCCTATATGGTCACACTTTGTCTTTTAAGGTTTTTAAGGTGCGGTTGGGGCCTATATGGTCACACTTGGTCTTTTAAGGTTTTTAAGGTATGGTTTTGTTCTTGAATGGTCTGATTGATTTGCTTGTTTTCTTTTAACCCCAGGTGCAAACCCTATGTGGCAGCAGATTTGTTTGTACTCGTTGGTCAACTTACTGAACGTGAATACCCTGAGAAGAAGAGCCGACTAATGGTAAGTGTCACTGCTTTAATTTTTCTGTTAATGCGTATAGGTGCAATTATGATATTGCTGTAGTCTTGTCACATGAGTTTTTTCAATCTATATTGTATACCAATGAATTTAACACATTGTTACTTTACTTCTTGACATTGCTGCATTGCTGATCATGTAATTCAATGGGCTTTACAAGTATAAGGTCATTGGGGGGGGCTTATAAAGGTCATTATGATGACAGGGGAGGAGTTATAAAAGGGTGTGGTTTGATAAAAGGGGAGGGGCTACGTTTGCAACTTGAAAGTTTACCAGCCGCCACTGCTCTAAACAAACATGGAGTAGTAACTGGATGTTTTATAAAGACACAGGGGAGGGAGAGAGGGGGGAAAGAGAGATATGGGAGGGAGACGGCTGAAAAGAGCCATAGGAGAGGGAGGGCGAAGGAGACACAGGTGAGTGAGAGCGGGGAGAGTCACAGGGGAGGACATGGGAAGGAGAGGGGTGAAAAGAAACACAGGGGAGGGAGGGGATGAAAAGAGACAAAGGATGGGAGGGGGAAGAGACACAGGGGAGAGGCGGGAAAGATACACAGGGAGGGGGAAAGAGACACAGGGCAGGGAGAGGGGGGAAGAGACACAGGGGAGGGGGGAAGAGAAACAGGGGAGGGGAGGAAGAGAAATGGGGAAGAGACACAGGGGAGGGGGAACAGACACAGGAGAGGAAGAGGGGGAAGAGACTAGGGGAGGGAGAGGGGGAGAGACACAGGGGGGAGAGGGGGAAGAAATACAGGGGGAGAGGGGGGAAGAGAAACAAGGGAGGGAGAGGGAGGGGAAAAGACACAGGGGAGGGAGAGAGGGGGGAAAGAGAGATATGGGAGGGAGAGGGCTGAAAAGAGCCACAGGAGAGGGAGGGCGAAGGAGACACAGGCGAGTGAGAGCGGGGAGAGTCACAGGGGAGGACATAGGAAGGAGAGGGGTGAAAAGAAACACAGGGGAGGGAGGGGGTGAAAAGACACAAAGGATGGGAGGGGAAAGAGACACAGGGGAGAGGGGGGAAAGATACACAGGGAGGGGGAAAGAGACACAGGGCAGGGAGAGGGGGGAAGAGACACAGGGGAGGGGGGGAGAGAAACAGGGGAGGGGAGGAAGAGAGATGGGGAAGACACATAGGAAAGGGGGGAAAGATACACAGGGCAGGGAGAGGGGGGGAGACACAGGGGAGGGGGGAAGAGAAACAGGGGAGGGGAGGAAGAGAGATGGGGAAGAGACACAGGGGAGGGGGGAATAGACACAGGAGAAGAAGAGGGGGGAGAGACATAAGGGATGGAGAGGGGGAGAGACACAGGGGGGAGAGGGTGGAAGAGATACAGGGGGAGAGGGGGGAAGAGACACAAGGGAGGGAGAGGGAGGGGAAAAGACACAGGGGAGGTGGGAACAGACACAGGGGAGGGAGAGGGGGGACAGACAAAGGAGAGGGGGAAAAGAGACACAGGGGAGGGAGATGAGGGGGAAAGGAGACACAACGGAGGGAGAGGAGGGGGAAATGAGACGCAAGGGAGGAAGTAGACAGGGTAGAGACTCTCGATGAGCGCCAAAGGTGCTCACATTTGGTGACAAACAGCATTGCCAGGCTGCAAAATTGTGTTCCCGTCATTTTTGATGGGCAAGTAGCTAGTTAGTAATAATGATCAGAATCATGGGTGTAGGAAACAGGGAGGGGGACAGGGGACAAATCCTCCCAGATATTCAGTGTGTATGGGTATACTTAGAGAAAGTTTTGTGTGGCCGGTGTATCCCCCCAGATTTTTTTTCAGTTTCTTTGCTTATGATCAGAATAATAGATCTCAAAATAGAAAAATTCCTAATGACACCAGCACCCATTTAATACCAATGTCCAATGATACTGAAATAATAACAAAACGTATACCCATGGTAACATACATATGATGTTTTCCAGTATTTTTCATTTATAATGTGTCGTAAGTCTCAGTAAGTCCCAGGGATCCCACATTACCAAATTCTATGAGCACTTACAGGATAAACAGATGAAGTTTAATTGTCCAGCCTTACGAGGACGATATTTGTACCAATGCTGTCTACCTCCCACTGGCTTAAACTTCAGTTACAGGCTATCAAGCAATCCCCCCTCATCCAAAAAAACCCCTCTCAGTGCATTTTGACAATCTTAATTGAGTAATCAAATGCTTACCTACTAACATAAACATCTTTAAACGACACTGAAGCCCATTAAAATCTTAGGTATAACAGATCTCCAGGAGAACATTTTCCAAACAACAGTAAATACATTATAAGTTAAGCATCAATTAAGCAACATATAAATATGATAAATGCCTGTATAGAGTCTGTTGTTCTTTCACGACTGTTATTAGGCTGCCAGTTTTGACAGCAGTTTAAAAGATGTCAATACATGTAAACTGAATGCTTAATAGATCTGTAAGTATTGTTATAATGCTGTTTTCTACCATTTAGATGGCAATTTTTGAAAATATAATATTTATTTTGACTGATTTCTTAAGTAAACACTATATCTAATGTAGAAAATGAAGTATGTGGGGCCAGGTATTTACAGAAGGATAGTCTAACAAGATTATAAGTAGGAGTCAACATGGATTTATGAAGGATAGGTCATGTCAAAAAAATCGAATTAGTTTCTATGAGGAGGTTAGTAGGAACTTGGATCAAGGCAACTCAGTGGATGTAGTCTTTTTGGATTTTGCAAAGGCTTTTGATACAGTGCCACATGGGAGACTGTTGTGCAAACTAAGAGATACAGGAATTGCAGTAAATATCTGCTCATGGATTGAAAGCTGGGTAAAGGACAGAAAATAAAGAGTTGTTGTAAATGGAACATACTCCGATTGGACTAATGTGGTAAGTGGGGTTCCTCAGGGTTCAGTATTAGGTCCTCTCCTTTTTAACATATTTATTAATGACTTAGAAGTGGGACTGGAAAGTAGTGTCTCCATTTTTGCTGATGACACGAAGTTGTGCAAGGTAATTAAATCAGATAATGATGTGCTTTCCCTCCAAAGTGATTTACATAAAATTGAGGAATGGGCATCTAAATGGCAGATGAGATTTAATACTAATAAATGTAAAGCTATGCATCTTGGAACGAAAAATAGCCATGCAATTTATAATCTTAATGGAGCAAATATAGGGGTATCCGATATTGAAAGGGATTTAGGAGTGCTTGTGGATAACCACCTAGGTAACAGTGCTCAAAGCCAAGCAGCAGCTGCAAAGGCAAATAAAATATTAGCATGTATTAAGAAGGGTATAGAAGCAAGGGAAGCAAATATAATTCTGCCAGAATACAAATCTCTAGTACACCCTCATTTGGAATATGGAGTACAATTTGGGGCACCACTTCATAAAAAGGACATTTTAGAACTGGAAAAGGTACAGGGAGGGCAACAAAACTAATAAGGGGAATGGAGGGGCTACGTTATAAAGAAATACTAACCAAATTAAACATATTTTCTTTAGAAAAAAAGGCGTCTAAGAGGCGATATGATTACCTTATATAAATACATCCTGGGTCAGTATAAAGATTTGTCAAGGGAGCTTTTTGTGCCAAGAGGTTTTCAACTGACAAGAGGAGATCCCTTAAGTTAGAAGTAAAAAGATTTCACCTTAAAGAAAGAAAGGGATTCTTCACAGTAAGGGAGGTTAATCTGTGGAATTCTCTACCAGAGGAGGTGGTGACAGCGGATTCGATAAATAACTTTAAAAGGGGACTGGATTTATTTCTAATTAAAAATGGAATTCAGGGTTATCCTGGATAATTAGAGAGAGAGTATTGATCCAGGGAGAAATCCGATCGCCAGTATCTGGGTCAGGAAGGAATTACATTTTTTTTCCCCTTCGAGACGATTGGCTAAGATTCACTTGTTTTTTTTTTCTGTTTGCCTTCCTCTGAATTAATTAATAATTAAAAGAATAAAAAAATAAAAAAAAAAAATTAAATATTTGATTAATAATTAATTAACAACTAATTAATAACTAATCCGCATATTGCAGATCAGAGGAGATCTTAAAAGGTTGAACTTGATGTACTGAAAGTCTTTTTTCAACCTTAATTACTATGTAACTATGTGACTTTCAACAACATAATTCAGAATTGAGTGAAGCCATAGAGCTGTTATACCAAACTACTAGTTGCAAGGTTTTCATAGTTTTATTTATTGTTATTGTAATTATTTAGAATTACATAATGTGTTTGTACTTTCTGTAAACTGAACAGAAAGGATATTAGGAACTCTTAACCCCATTATAATTAACATACACTTATTAAATAATGATAAACATTCAAGATGGATAGAATTTGTGTCTTGAATAACTGAATCCAACCTTCAAAATCCAAGAGGAAGATAGCAACTATAAGCCTGATTCATTTCCAAGATCTCAACTCTATCATAGTAGGACCTACGTCTGTGGGCCTGGTGCGAGCCCGCAGTGGCCGCAAGTTAATGTGCTGTTTAATTGGCCGGGGCCACAAGCCCAGCCTGATAGCGTACATCGCAACCCATGCTAACAAAAATAGGATTTGCGGGCTTGAACATGATTGCTGACGCAGGGTCGTAACTCACGGTACGAAACAGCCAATGACTTGTGGTTCAAGCCTGTATGACTTTGAAATCCAACCTCCATTTTTCATTGAAGTCCTACGGGCTTGAACCACGAGTTACAGCCTTGCGTCAGTGATCATGTTTAAGCCCGTAGGACTTCAATGAAATATGGAGGTTAGATTTCAAAGTCATATGGGCTTGAATTATGAGTTACGATCGGACCCACATTCCAGATACAGTATAATGCAATATTGATAAAGCCGTAAATATGATATTCATGCGAGTTCCATTATATGTATTAACACATTGATTGCCAGGATCGATATATCACAGAAATTAATCATGAAATAAAGTATTTTTTGGGCCGATTTGCAAGCTTGAGAATGGTGTGCTATTAATTCTAAGACCTAACATCACTTTCCCTTTTAATAAAAATACAGTAGTGTGTGTATATGTGCATTTAAAGTGCTCTGTACATGTCATTAAGCCCTTTGCGAGACCTCCTAGGTACCAGTAACTTGTGGTTTGATTTTTGCCATTTGCTGGCCTGACGGAGTGGTTAACGAGGGGGAATTAGAGCAATTGAATATCGATTTGCGATTTTACCCATCCCAACTCTTGCGGACACGAAAGATCAAAGGCTTGGAGTGCATTAAGTTGCAATTTTACAATTTTTTTACAAATCACTATGAATCGCAATGAGTTTGTTAGCTCTCATGTGGGATGCACTGCGCGGGCCAGATACTGAGCCATGTGGAGCAGAAAAGAACTGTCAAAAGATCTGCATAACAAGGTAATGGAACTTCAGAAAGATGGAAAAGATATCCAAAGCCTTGAAAATGCCAGTCAGTGCTGTTCAATCACTTATTAAGAAGTGGAAAATTCAGGAATCTCTTGATACCAAGCCAGGTAGACCAAGAAATATTTCAGCCACAACTGCCAGAAAAATTGTTTTGGAATACAAAGAAAAACCCACATGTAACCTCAGAAGAAATACATGTTGCTCTGGAAAAATATGGTGTGGTTGATGCAAGGAGCACAATACAAAAATGAGCTGCATGGTTGAGTTGCCAGAAAGAAGCCTTTACTGTGCCAATGCCACAAAAATGCCCCGTGACACGCAGCTTCTGGCACATTGTAATTTTCAGTGACAAGACCAAAATAGAGCTTTATGGTCACAACCATAAGTGCTATGTCAACAAGGCCTATAGTGAAAAGAATACCATCCCCACTGTGAAGCACGGTGGTGGCTCACTGATGTTTTGGGGGGTGTGAGCTCTAAAGTCACAGGGAATCTTGTGAAAATTTATGGTAAAATGAATGCAGCATGTTATCAGAAAATACTGGCATACAATTTGCATTCTTCTGCACAAATGCTGCTCATGGAACGCTCTTGGACTTTCCAGCATGACAATGACCCTAAGCACAAGGCCAAGTTGATCCTCCAGTGGTTACAGCAGAAAAAGTTGATGGTTGTGGTGTGGCCATCACAGTCTCCTGACCTTAATATCACCGAGCCACACTGTGGAGATCTCAAATGTGCTGTCCATGCAAGAAGGTTGGGACAGTGGAATATGAATCCCATAAGAAATAAAATAAATGTGTTTTGCCTGCTCACTCATGGTACGAATTGGTACATATATTACCAGTTCTCCAAGAGAATGCAAACTTTTGGGCACAACAGTATGTCTTACTGAGTGTAATGTCCTTGTAGTATATCTGAAGTATACACTGTATCCCCCTCTATACAACAAAAAGAAGAACTACCAACTAGCAGGCAAACCTAACGAACATTGAAGCTGCAGTGAATGTAGTGTTTCTCAAGATTGAAATATGGTTCAAATTTGGAAGAGGCTCACACACATCCAAAATAAGTTATTGAGAAGTTGCACAAAACAGACACAAACAGAAAGGTTGTGTGCAAGTAGAATTGTTTACATTCCTGGAGCACACCTTCCAGATCTCCAGATGCCAAGGCATGCCAAATGTCTGCTGCCATGACCACCTTCTATGCTGCTGTCTTCAGCACAGCAACTATTTGGTGCCATGTTCATAGATTCTAGATTTTGCTTGTAGTATTAGGCAAAGAGAGACAGACATATTTGGTGAAACTATTTTGAGAGAAAACTGGACAAGTCTGCCAGATGAACTTAGTGACATAGACAGACAGTCTGGGTGATCATGGCAGTTAGGTACAACAAGAAGTGAAAAACAAGTCAATTTAAACTGATCAGCAGTAACTCATATTTGATAACTTCTGTTATAAACAATGACACATTTAATAAATTAGCAGGTAAAAAATACAAATATACACTATGTAAAATCATGGAGACAGGACGATTTCACACTCAAAACATAGCTGCCGTGGCTTGATAGGATGGAAGAGCAATTTGGCTGCAAAGAGAAAAAAATTGGAAACCTAACAACTAACAACAGGAAAGAAATCAATTTAACAGTTTCTTCAGGTGACAGGTTATGCTATCAATTTGCAGATAAGGGGTTTTAAGATTCCATATGCAGCATTTTGGCTTGTAAGATTCTAGAACATTTATAGTAATTTCCTCCTATAACAAGTGTAACTACATATATTTATTACTAACTATAAGTAAATATTAGTGGCTTTTTTCAAGATTGTATTTATTTGATTATTTCTTCATATCATCTTCTATTTACTAGCAAATGTTTATGGTTCACTTAATATGTAATAGATGATGATGAGATGTATGTTAGTGATACAGAAAAGAAGTAATATGCACTGTCTATGCCTGATATAAGTCAGTTTGATCAACTACATGGGTGGTTACCAAGTCACTAAGAGAACTGCTATGAGACTTCTTTGTTGCCTCTGTTTATTGAGAAAAGACATGTTTAACATTCCAAGATTACTGATATCAGAAAAGCCTTGGCCTTATACTAGAAACACAACTTTGCAGCTGGACTTAAAACCAAGCTATTAATGGCAAAACAAGATGGCTAAATCAATTAAATAATCATTTTATGAATTTCAAACAAAAGCATATATGTAATATATATGAAAATATATGAAAATAAGATATGTTATAGCTCATATGCAAATGTATGCAACTAAAATATTGATTATTGTTTATTGTCACGTTAACAAGCAACAGCCTGTTAGAGCATGCAATGACCCTTCTTGATCTTTTTAGCCCTGGCCCTTCAGCTAATTCATTAATGGCTATCTTATTACATGCCTTTCAAGAACGATTATATAATACACCCTATTACCTCTCAGAGTCATGGGCATTAGATGTCCTCCTCAAGGGTTTATATAAGCTCTTAAATGTTTTATTCTATATTATCTCTCTTATATTATATAAGACATTGATTCCAACGCTCCAATGATGGACACCCTCTACTCCAAAATATTAGAGAATTATTACTACACACAAATTGCTTTGTTTTGACAGGTACATGATTTCCGTTGTTCTTTAACAATATTATTTTTCAGCTTTACTTTTATCTCTATTAATAGTAATAACCAGAAAGAAAAGTGATAATCAGAAATAAAATTATGTCATGGTATTCAACAAAAAAACACATGTTTTAGCAAAATAGAAATAAGAAATAAATGAATAATTTTGGTAAACTCTGACTGGGCTAATGCCATTATTGTACTAATTTCTGTAGTGGACGATTTTACTATTTCAATGACTTTCAAGGGTTGTTTGTGACATATTTCTAACAACCTCCATATTATTTTTAACCTCTCATGGACCTCCAGCTCGTGCCTCATGCTCAGATGGAAAAACATCTTTGTCACATATGTGTGATCTTGTATTTTAAATCTCAATCTCTTCTGTAAATAGATATTTTCAGTGAGATTCCTATGAGATAATTGCTTATTTACCTATTTTGGCGATTTCAAATATGATCAGACATCCGATATAACCTTCCCATTTTAGTGTTATTTTAATTTATATTTGAACTACACCTCTAATAACTGCACAAGGTCACAGTCTGAATATGACATTGCCTATATGTGACACAATTGCGTTTATGTTTGTTTTCTTAGTTTTGCTTGATAAGTATTTTAGTTGTTATAGAACTCTTACTTTATTGGTGATATCCATAGTCACAGTATTAATCTAACACTATATTTACTGGATACTGTCAGGTTAGAACCAATTCATATTATACATTCTGGCTCTTATCTGTTTTTTTTATATATTATTTTCATTTAAATATATTCATATATATATATTTAGTGACTCTCTTTACTAGGTCTCAGAAATGTACGGAAGTTGTCTCAGATTAATAATGTTCTGCGAGAATTTACTAGAGAATCCTAAAAGCAGAAATGGGTCAAAGGCAGAGAGCAGGGCCAGGAAAGCTAGGGTCAGGAAAGCTAGGGTCAGAACCAGGACATCAGGCAGGGTACAAACCATTAGTGTCTGAGCAGGCCTCAACAGCTGAGCACTGAATAGCTTGTTAGTTTGCCATACATAGTATTGGATCCAAGATGAGGACTGCAGGAGTGCTGCACTCACAATCTGGACCAGAGACGAGGTGTGGTTGTAACAATAAACCTGGACTCAAGAACTGGATCAGAACCATTAGGTGGATTTAAAGTTAAAAGTGTTCAACAGCTGGGTCAGAAAAGTAAAAAGAAAATCTTATTCTTTTGGCAAACTCTGCTATTCTATAAAGACTGACATGACAGTAATCCTTCCTGTTCAGTGCATGAAGGAACCAGAATACAGCAGGGGAAGCATACATTTTACTTTGCATTGTGACTGCTAATCACACTACGAAACTTTTTATGTTTATAATTGATAATGTTATTTTGATACCTACTTCACAAACATTTAGAGGTTTTTCCTTAATCTGCATTGGTCCTGTTTTTAACCATCTGCAGTCTTCCTATATGTAAAATATAATCATTTGATAATGGGAATAATGGAGCACAGTGGCAAGACAGAGTCTCCCACCACAATGTACTGTGGGGCCAGAGGCAAAGAGAAAAGTCGATAAAAAGTCCAGGCAGGCAGAGGACAAGACAGGGCCAAGAATAAGACAAGTTTTGGAATGCCAGAAAGTTAAAAAAGACAAGATTTGAACTCCAGAAAGTTCACACTTATTCTTACTCAAATATTAATGTATGTGCAAGTGGCACACTATATGCAAGTGAATAGACGGTGAGGTGTATAATCTAAGACCTTCAACACTGTTTGGGTATGCATCATGATGCCTAACTAAAGACATGGAGGTAAGGGATAGTGGGTGGCTTACCATAGCTGGAGACTATGAGAAACTGTTTTAAGGAAGTAAAATCTAATAAAAGAGCCATAAAAGGATGTTCCTTAGTAACCAAAACAGTACATTCCATATCAGTAAAATTGCCTATAAAAGGCAATAAATTAAAGGCTGTATTTTTTATTTTTTTTATTTTACATGAATAAAGGGCCACAGTGGTCATTTATAAGTTATATCCATTAATGCAGTTGAATCTACTCCTTTGGTTTATGCTGAGGAGGAGAATTGGATAAAAGGATTGATTTAGATACCCTATATTTGTACAGTACAAGTAAAACTGCCACTGCATTTGCTAGGACTAAAAGAAAACTCATAAATGTAAGACACAACTTCCTGTATAGCAGTTGAGAGAAGCAGGTTTAAACAGAATATGGAACCCTGCAGTAAAAAATTAACATAAGTTAGATACGTAAACACTGTGTTGAATTTTTAAAATATTTTTCTTTGTAAAGACATTATCCAACATACAGTAACAGTGGGATACGAGTGATCTTTGATGTGCTATATTGAATTTTGGTGGGGAAATTAGCTTTTTTTTTCATTTGGGAGATACTGAGGATGCCAATAAGGACTGTACTTAGTGCTATTGAATGGCTGCCACAATGTTATGGAAATTACAGCATAATTACATGGAAGCACCACTCACAATCAAATCACTTCCCATGTAGCAATTAAGGTAGTCAAATGTTAGGGTGTATCTTTTATTCATTGGTTAATAAATATTTACAAGAGGCCGCAAGGGTTACACATGAAGTTATTATAAAAATATAGAATATAGAACTGCACCTATATGTTAATAAACTTAAGTGTCCGTAAATAATATTCAGCACTGAAACTTCAAGCTGAGGTCATTCGGGACCCCAGTCAGCCTTCCCTATGCAACGTGAAAGATAACGCTAACAGCCAGCCTGCCTGGAAGCCAGACACTTGGTGTTGGGTAAGATTGCTGTGTTACCCATCAACAGCCAATCTCTACTGTGAGGAACTGGGGTGGATGTGCTCCGGCTACATAGGTTGCTGTTTTATCCTAAATAAACTCTAAGCATGCTATCAAGAATACTTCCATGTTTCCTGATTTAAGAGAGACCAAGCACTTTGTATTCTTATGTACTGGAAGTTTATGAATTACCTTTAATTTTTTATTTTACTGGATACAGTCGTGCTATCTCCTGTGTCTTCTAAGAATCACACTTTTCATTTGCTGCTACATATATGCATATATCACTTTTACACTATACTTAGGTGTTTTCCCTTTTTTACCTATTCTTAACAATGGGATTTATAATACACTTTGTCCATAATTTGATGAAAAAGTCACATACAATTTATTAACAGACCAGCACAAGTGTAATTAGGTGAACGTTTTATGTCAAGTTAAAAAAAGGGTTACTGCTATCTGCCTCTGCTGCATGAAGACTCCTTTATTTATATTGTATTTAAACAGCTAAATGTAAAGAAACAACAATGACTTAGGGCACATAGAAGGGAACAGGAAGCTACCGCTACTACTTTTTACATACATTTGCACAGATCCATAACTAGTGGCTTCCCATAGCCTCTGGTGGTCATAACATTTAAAATAATGACCCTAACGTATAAAGAACTCAACAATAGAGCACCCTCTTATATCTCTGCTCTCGTCTCAAAATACTCCCCAACCTCCCTCTCTGATCTGCTAGCGACCTTCTTCTATCCTCCTCTCTTATGATCTCCTCTCACTCCTGCCCTTAGGACTTTTCTTGTGCTGCCCCTATTGTTTGGAACTTCTTGGCTCACTAAAAACACATCTCTAACCTTAACATGCACAACATATCTATCAGCCCTGTACCTTTCCCATACCCTTTCGATTGTAAGTTTGAGAGTTTTCAATCTTGTTAGATGCTTTATGAAAGCACTGTCTATGCTTTGATTGAAAGCTCAATAACAGGGGCTCCATTCTTTTGCAATGTATTAAAATTGTTTTTGACTTGTATTTAACCCCTGTGTAGCTCTGCGAAATACGTTGGCGTGTGACAAAATAAGAATAATAATAAGTAACTTTTTTACATTTTATATATTTTAATAGATATTACCAAATTATATTCTAAAACATAAAGCAGTGGGTTTAAGTAAATATACAATATTTTATTCTAAACTGAATTCTTTATATATTTACTACTCAGATTACTTTAGACAGTGAAGCAAATTTGGTTACTGATGTATGCATCAATAGGAGCAAGAACTGATCCTACGAATATTGTTTTAGTAACAAATCAACCATTACATGTTTACAAATTGCATTAACATTTTTATTAAAAAGAATCTAAAACATTTTAACAAAAAAATACAATTTTAACTTTAATAAAACAAAATACATTTTTTTATATATTTCAAACATGAACATATTTTAACACATGTATAAAAATAATATATAATATAAAAATAATATATAAAGAATATATAATATATAAAGAAAAAGGGAATTTATCAATCTGTCCTTTTGCTTCATGTCCAGATGGCATTTTTGGTATGCTCATTATGTCCTTGAGCAAGCAGAATATGGGATGTCTGGCCCCAGAGCTATGCAGCTTGGACATAATTTGTTAATTGAGTATATTAGTGTGAGATAAAGAGGGTCCATCCCTTTCCTGTTTAGGAATGCTGGTTGCTGTTCACCATTCAACACTTCCTGTACATTTTCAGATTTACTTGTCAAAAGGAGAAGATGCAGAATGCCTTGTTGATGACTCCAAACAATAACCTAGACTTCTTTAGGTTAAAAAGTCAGCTTCTGTTTCTCTTCTGTCTTTTACTCTGTGTCTTACATCTGGTTTATTTTATGGGTTTGATATTTTATTTGCTTCACTTTGATATTTGGTACAATGTCTACATCTATATTACAAGTATTAAGACTGAACATGGTACCAAAAGAATATGGAGTTTTCTTGGAATTTACTCATTGTATTTGTAACATGATAATTGACATTTTTTTATCCACTCAATCGTACTAGCTCTGATAGTATAGTTTCTTTGTTGCATCTTAAAGTGGGTATTTGATGATATTAAACAGTGCTCCTGGAGCAGAATATACTGCTTTGAAGGTATAACTGTCTTTTGGGACTTGTCCCTGTCTGCCAATGTGCAGCAATATAGTGGTGTCAGTCATAAGGGTCTGCCAAGGAGACCCAGAGTGGTGCATATTCTCTGCTTACACATTTTCTGTGTAAGCAGAGAGTATTTCCTGTTAGGTTCCAATAAGTTTATACACATTTTACTAAATATCTTTTTCATGAAAAAAATTCACTCATATAATGTTTAAACATGCTCTTTTAAATAGTGCATGAGAGAAAATGTGCATCTCATGTCCCTTTAAGTAATATTAGGTTTAATTCATAAGGAGAACATGCTGAGCTCATACAGAGAGAAAGGTGTCCCATATATGTTTATATGCATAATTAAATATGCTACATCCATGTGTGTGTACATGTGAGCTGAGATATGGATTTATTAATATGAACTAAATATTTTTAAATGGTAGTTAAAGGACCGCTATGGTTATATATTTAAAATACAGTATTTGGAGGACTTCAACATACAAAATGTTTTTATATTGGAATATAAAATAATACAATCTCTAATATATTACATTTTATATGTGGCTGTGTTGCTCTAGGTTTCTATCTGCCCAGATGGAATGTAGCATCTACATTTGCCAGAGCTTTTAGTAACAGTAATGGAAAACTCAAGGACATACCCTCTTAACAGAATCAGCTTACAAAACAAAATGGATGTCTGTAGAAAAGAATAATTTGGTATTAAAGATACCTCAGTGGTCCTTTAAGTTCATAAGGATTACATATCGAGCATGTGCAAAGAGTGATGAGTTTAAAAAGGGGAAAATGCAGGAAGTTTGGAAGCTAAATTGCATTGTCACTTCCAAGAGAGCTATGGAATCACCTGTGACATTAATTACATCACAATGACACCATTCATGACACTAACATTAATTTGTCATGATAAACAGTCGACACTGAAAACCTTCCTTTAGAATACAAGGGAAGATTGACTAACATTATTATTATTCATTGTGTTTCATGGAAGCTAAGCTTAATATAATGCTAAACATGTGGTCAGTTCTGATTGCCTGGTGTAAATATTTCCTTAATACAATAGACTCTCAGTTAACCAGAACTCAAGCAACCAGAACTCTCAAGCAACCAGAAAACAATTACATACTGTACTTTTAATACAAATGTTAATATTCAAAGCTCAACAAATGTCAGGAGCCAGGTTGTCATGCCACAAAATGCTTACAGGCAACTAGATTTCATCCACGGTATATCTCTGCAATTCAGTGTTACCTGGAAGCAGACAGGCTGAGAGACTGAGCCAGTGCAGTGTTGGCGTTACATTCCCCGGGTTCAGCACCGCACCCTCCAGCCGAACGTACCTGTGTGTAAGTGAGGAGTGAAAGCTCCTGCTGCTAGAACAGCCCTCACTGACAAATATACTTAGCAGAGCATCCTGTGCTAATCTAGGCATCTTTCAATAGTAACTATCAAGCAACCAGAAACTACATTTATCCGGCATCTACCAATCCCCATGGGTGCCCGATAACTGAGACTCTACTGTACATCAATTAACCAATGGCATATTTATAACATATTTGTTGAATTTTAAATACGCTAAGAGTTAAAAACCTAAACTGAGCAGCATTTATTTTGCAGCAAGATCTCCTAGACATTTTTTGCATGAAAAAAATACCAAAATGAACAAACTCACCCTGATGTTTGCTAAATCTCTTGAGTTTGCAAGCAGTTGCGTTTGTGAGTTAACGCCTCTATTAATGTTATGCTTATTTTAGCAGGGATTTTCAATTTGTTTTGGCCAATCACAGGCAGTTGATACATTTATATCAATCTGTAAAGCCAGTTTGGCCACCAACAAATCATGGGATGTGTAGACCTGTTTTTACCCAGGGACGCAAGAGGGGCCAGACACTGCTCTGTAGAGCCCTGCTTTGAGTCGCTGCTGGTTCGAAGGCTAGTAGGGGTTACATTATGTACCCAAATACAGTGTTTCCATTGGGAGGTTCACTGTGCCTATGTAAGCAGCTCTGGGGGTGTGGAAAACAAGATTTATTTTTAATAAAATAAATCATGTTTTGTGTATAAAATGAGCATGTGTTAGATTAGAAAAAGGTAGAAACAGGGACATTTAGATATGCCTTTAGGGATTCATGAAATTAAACGTGAAGGAATTGAAAGGGAGAAACAAGAGCTTGGCATGTAATTGAAAAGAAAGTAGAGGATGAATTAGTGATTAACTCTGGGGATGTACCAGCTGTGAAAAATGGAGGTGATTGTGCGGAGACGTTTAGATCTTCTTTAGGCTTGAACCATATTGAGGTCTGCTACTGTTAGTGATATCATTGGGTATCAAGTGTAATTTTGTCATTAATGCCATAATAGATGTATTTTGTGATGTTGTGAAAGCTGATATTATTATGTTACCCATAATGACATAAATCATGACATCATGATATCCTTTGGAGATGGAAGAGAGGTCACTAAAATGACAGGCAGCATTAGCTTTCACATTTTTGCATTTTGGTGAACAAAACTGTAACTGTGATTTAATAAAGCTGATGCTAGTAAATATATATGTACTAGCGACTTGCCCGTCAAAAAATTATGGCCAATAAAATTATAAGGCTGGGAATGGTGTTTGGCACACAATGTAAGGCTTTTAGTCCTCTGAGTAACTTTGGTGCTCATTGCTAACATAAACCTTGCTAGTGTAGGTGTTAATAGGTTAGTGTAGACGCGCGTTATTTTGTAGTGTTTGTAGTTAGTGTGCTGAGTGTATGTGGTTAATGTTAGGGTTGTAACTGCCCCATAAGGGTCTTTCTACTCTTATGGGACTGATGGGGTTAAATAGAGGGTTATGAGGGTCTGTATTGACCCCCATGAGTGACAGGGTTAATGAAGGGCTTATAGGGGTCTGTATTGAGCCCTATGAGTGACAGGGTTAGTTAATGGATTATGGGGGTCTGTTTTGACCCCCATGAGTGAGAGGGTTAATTTGGTTTATGGGGGTCTGTATTGACCCCCATGAGTGACAGGGTTAATTAAGGGCTTATGGGGGTCTGTAGTGACCTCCATGAGTGACAGGGTTAATTAAGGCTTAGGGGGGTCTGTATTGACCCAAATGAGTGACAGGGTTAATTAAGCGGTTATGGGCGGCTTCATTGATCTCCATGATTGACAGGGTTAATTAAGGGCTTATGGGGGTCTGTATTGACCCCCTGAGTAACAGGGTTTATGGGGGTCTGTATTGACCCCCATGAGTGAAAGCCTTAATTAAGGGATTATGGGGGTCTGTATTGACCCCCTTGAGTGACAGGGTTAATTAATGGATTATGGGGGTCTGTATTCACAACCATGAGTGACAGGGTTAATTATGAGCTTATGGGGGTCTGTATTGTCCCCCTTGAGTGACAGCGTTAATTAAGGGATTATGGGGGTCTGTATTCACCCCCATGAGTGACAGGGTTAATTAAGAGCTTATGGGGGTCTGTATTGACCCCCATGACGTACAGGGTTAATGAAGGGATTATGGGGATCTGTATTGACCCCCATGAGTGATAGGGTTAATTAGGGGTTATGGGGGTCGTCATTGACCCCCATGAGTGAGAGGGTTAATTAAGGGATTATGGGGGTCTGTATTGACCCACATGCGTGACAGGGTTAATTAAGGGGTTATGGGGGTCGTCATTGACCCCCATGAGTGAGAGGGTTAATTAAGGGATTATGGGGGTCTGTATTGACCCACATGCGTGACAGGGTTAATTAAGGGACTATGGTGGTCTGTATTGACTCCCAAGAGTTTCCCTGTTGCATTACCAACAGATTTTGCCAAGCCCGCCTGCTGACAACTATATATGTGATAGGGTTTGATGCAAACTGCTAATAATTATTTTCACTGCTTAGAATATTATAAGAAGGAACCTTAAAAGTCTTAAAGACAATGCTCACTATGCTCCTTTTTTGAGTAATGTAGGAAGCAAACAATATAAATATGTAAATAATCCACATAACTAAAGATGTGGTACCTTAAAGGAGATGTTTTTGATTGTTATTTAAGGCAAATGATAGGTGATAAATGATGTCATAGCGCACTTAACTATTTTGCAAAGACCACTTTTGATAAAAAATTTATACAAATGTAAAATAAATCAAATAAATACAGACCTATCCTGTTTTATGTGCGCATTTGTTGCAGCCCTGGAAGTGTGCTGCTGCCGACTGTAGGAATGCGGGCACGCTTGCGTCCCCCTCTAGCTGTGATGAGCTACTATGCCCGGTATCCCATCTAGCTGTGATGAGCTACTACACCCGGTAAGTCGTTAGGGGTTTCGGGTTAGGGTTAGAGGGTTAGGGGGTTAGGGTTAGGAAGTGAAGTTTTAGGTGGTTAGGGTTAGAGGGTTAGCGGGTTAGGGTTCAGTGGTTAGGAAGTGAGGTTTAGGGGGTTAGGGTTAGAATTAGGAAGTGAGGTTTAGGGGGTCAGGGTAATGTTTACAGGGTTAGGGGGTTAGGGTTAGGTCATTAGGAAGTGAGGTTTAGGGGGTTAGGGTTAGGAAGTGAGGTTTAGGGGGTTAGGGTTAGAGGGTAAGGGGGTTGGGGTGTACTACCTAGTTTTTACAGCTAGATGGGGACGGGAGCGTGGCCGCATTCGTACATTGGGCGGCGCTGCAATAAATGCGCACATAAAACAGGATAGATCCAACCGGTGTCTAATGCTATTAACTCATCTCTCTCTGAGACCATTTATTGACTTCTAAGGCCCAGGTGATCCAGTGGTTAGGATTCGGTGCTTTCACCACTAAGACCTGGGTTTGAGTCCAGTCAGAGAATCATGAGGTCACATCACCCTGAAGCCTAGCAGGCTTGGGCCTGGTCAGTACGTGGATGGGAGACCACCTTGGAATACCAGGAGCTGTATGCTGTGGCCCACTGGAGTAGGAACTAGCAATTCACTCCAGTATCTCTGCCATGAATACCAAGTGGATCAGCATGTTGTGTGGCTGTCCACGAGGTTACAGATAGTTGTACATGACTGAATGACGCAAACAAGGCAACAATACTATTGTTAAAATCCCTGACAAGGCACATTATATCAATTTTATGTTAATAAAATATTAACATGAGATGCAGTAATAAATGGAAATATGTTTTATGATCAGTGTGTTTCTATAAACTATTCCTTTCATTGGAGATATCTTCAAACAAAAATAAATGTAATGATAAACAGTTGTAAACTGAAAACTTTTCTTTTGAATGTAAAGAAAGATTTGAGTTTTATTCATTTGTAATTTATGAGAGCTATGTTTAATATAAGACTAAACATGTGTGGCCAGTTCTGACTGCCTGATGTAAACATTGCTTAAATTACTGTATTATTTAACATTCATAATATATTGGTTTACATATTAAATGCTCTAAAATTTAAAAGGCTAAAATATATACAATTTATTTTACAACAAGTTAAGACGTAATTCAGTCTTCAATTATTATTATTTATCTATCAAGGATTTATAAAAAATGCTGTATTAACCTTAAGAAACAGATCCCTATTATTTCACAACTTCATATGATAGTATATGAAACTTGTTAATCAAAAGGCTAGATTCACTAAGCTTCACCAAGACCACTCAAGGTCTGCAGTGCCTATTTCTGTGGCATTGCACCCTTCTTATGATTCACTATGCTATGTTCCTCATCAAATTTAGTGAGTCATCACAATCCATTGCCACCCTCCCACTTGCAAAACTTTTGTAGAGATGGGGGATGCTAGAGGCATATTGCATTTAAAACAATAGTGGCTTTTAGCACCTGTCAGTCTTGGAAATGATAACTGTATGACTTGAAATCATTGATGATAAAGTAGTTTTTGAATATCATAACAATTTACCATTGTCTTCACCTTGTATGCTCATAATACAAATATCAAGGCAAATCTTATTAAGTAATATGCATTTGTTGTTGTACTATAAACATACACAACCACATTTCCAGGCATGCTTTTATCAAATAATTTAATTTTAATATTGTTCACCTACATTTGCTGGGCATGCCACTCACAGAGGGGAACTAAGAAAGTTGGTGGGCTGCTACAGAGAGATTTGTGGCTTTTCTTAGACCTTATAGTAAGACAATTTTAGTGAATATAGTGAAGTTGATGTAGATCAAAGTGTCTGATATCTATCTATCTATCTATCTATCTATCTATCTATCTATCTATCTATCTATCTATCTATCTATCTATCTGTCTGTCTATCTATCTATCTATCTATCTATCTATCTATCTATCTATCTATCTATCTGTCTGTCTATCTATCTATCTATCTATCTATCTATCTATCTATCTATCTATCTATCTGTCTATCTATCTATCTATCTATCTATCTATCTATCTATCTATCTATCTGTCTATCTATCTATCTATCTATTTATCTATCTGTCTATCTATCTATCTATCTATCTATCTATCTATCTATCTATCTATCTATCTATCTATCTATCTATCTATCTGTCTATCTATCTATCTATCTATTTATCTATCTGTCTATCTATCTATCTATCTATCTTTCTATCTATCTATCTATCTATCTATCTGTATCTATCTATCTATCTATCTATCTATCATCTATCTATCTATCTATCTATCTATCTATCTATCTATCTATCTGTCTGTCTGTCTATCTATCTATCTATTTATCTATCTGTCTATCTATCTATCTATCTATCTATCTATCTATCTATCTATCTATCTATCTATCTATCTATCTATCTATCTGTCTATCTATCTATCTATCTATTTATCTATCTGTCTATCTATCTATCTATCTATCTATCTATCTATCTTTCTATCTATCTATCTATCTATCTATCTATCTATCTATCTATCTATCTATCTATCTGTATCTATCTATCTATCTATCTATCATCTATCTATCTATCTATCTATCTATCTATCTATCTATCTATCTATCTATCTATCTATCTATCTATCTGTCTGTCTGTCTCCCTATCTATCTATCTATCTATCTATCTATCTATCTATCTATCTATCTATCTATCTATCTATCTATCTATCTACTGTACAAACAAACCCATTTTATTGCATTTGTCACAATAACTTTATGTTAAATATTCTTTTATGAAATTAGATAATATGTTTTAACATTTTGCTTTAGTAAAAAAGACATTATATATACCATCATGTTCATACATGATTACTTCCTAAGTTATATTTATTTCAATGAGCTTTCAATGATTTATAAAAAATACCCTCAAATTATAACATAAAGTCTGTATAAAGGTGGCTGGTTCTTGTCACAAAACAACTATACGGTTGTATACAATTATTGCTTTAATTTCAAGTGAGTCTGTTTTCAACTATCAGTTTTTATTAGCTTGTGTTTCTTGAGTATTATCTCTAAATATAGGTTTTTATTCTAACTATAGCCTAATTGAGGACCCAGGAAGGAATGTTTCAAGTATATATCTTTTATGAGGTTAAATTTAGCATTGGCAGCTTGAGGCTATTATCTAATTACTGACACCAACCCAAAACAGAAGCCCATTACTAAAGCAAGAAACAAAACAAAGTCTATTTTGTATCTGGACTACAGACACCTCATTATATGATTGGAAGTTATAGTAGTAATTAAAAATGTGAATGTTATTTGAATAGCCGATATAATTCCTCTGCATGTCAAGGTGGAAAACATGTCTTAAGACAACGCTGTAAAGAATGTTAATATGGTGAATGTAATTTAATAATTATATCTGACCAATATCCTATTTAAACGTTAATAGGTAAATTATTGCATATCTGTTTTTTAGGTTTATTATATTACCTTTATCACATTAATCATTTTTTATAAATAATAAATAATTTATATTGCTTAGTAAATTCCTCTCAATGTTGTAAACTTTTAATGAGATTATATCAGAAAATATTAAAAGCATTTACATACAGAAAAGATATAACTCAGAAAGATGCAAAGACACACGTGATACAACCAATTTCAGTTAAAAATCCTTGTCCTATGTCAGCTGTTGGTTAGTCTTACGCTTCCTCACCATAGGAACAACCAATTAGACCATCCACATTAGACCAATCAGAATACTTGTTTGACAAATTTCTTGAGCAGGCAATTTTACTTCATGGTAAAAAGGATCACGATACAAGACAACTTAAAATAAGGCCTTGATAACTTTAAGATGTACAGAAACTGTTAAGTGTACTAGCGTAACAAGTAAACAAGTGATTACAAAACAAGAAAAAATTAGACTATTATCTCATAGCAACACACAAAAAAATACAAAAATGTTTCCAGTAAATAATGTCAATAGACATTAATGGGCTAATGGCTAGTCTGTGCTCTAGTCAGTACCCATTTATATTTACTGGTTTCAATGAAAAGCTGAAAAGTGTTAATTCTTATTAGGATATCTGATGATGAAGCTCCTTGTAAGGCTCCAGAATACACATAATGCTATATTAAAAAGTATGTATATAGAGTATATAATGTCTATAAAGTGCATACCTAGAGGCCCAGATTCCTGTGCAATTTTCTAGTTTATGAATTAAGCTAAATTATCTATTGCATCAACTACCGTTCTCTTCTTTTTCACTGAAGGGGCGACGTGTTGTAGGATTGTTTGTACTTAAATTCATGATCGCAAACCCTTAACTGAACTGTATGTTCTACCTTTTTTAGCTAAATTATCTAAAACGTCCACTCAATATTTCTAATAACAAACTACTATAGTCATATGTGTTGATATGTACACTATTCATGTATGCTATAACTGGGGGTGTTGATGTGTGCTTTTAATGTTAAATTGATACTAATATACATACACTGCACCAAATGAGATCACTAAAACTGTGTACCAACATGCCATTTATTCATTTATCTTTTATACTAAAAAATATAACACTTAACTGATTTCATAAGTAAATAACATAAATTCAAAATGACATTCTTTTTTTAAATACAGCACCTAAGGAGTTAAAAAAATGATAATACTTATAAAATAAATACAAATAATTTACTTTGGATTTTGTGAGGATACTATTTGCACCTTTTGTGTTATATACTGCACATGAAGACAATAAAATATTTATTACAGATGCTGTTTATTTCAGTTCTCAGTATTGATAGCTTTACATGACATCACCTGATAGTGAACTTCCCTCCTTTTGTTTTTCTATGGGCGGCAGCAACACAGCAATGATGAATTTCCGAGGGCGGAGGGGAAACTGTACATTCATTTTTGGCATTCAGCCCTGTGAAATAATAATTTTTTGCAAGATGTATAGTTTTACTGCTTGTAAACATGTAAATAAAAAAGCGTTGAAAGCTAAATTTAATTATAATATAACATTTGCATAAAATCATACATTTGCTAAGTTTTACTATATTTGCCATAGTTGTATTATTTGCCTTCAAATTTATGTTATAAGAGGAGGTATTACTCAAGAGGCAAAAACTTCATGCCTGTAAAGTGTTACTGAAAGAAATCTTGGATTTTGAAGGAAAGGGCCTTGATCAGTTTAAGATTTCGGAAGACACTTGATCACTAGACACTTAATTTAACTCTTAACCAAAGAACAAAACACATAAAAATACAACCGCCCTGGTGCCTGGGTGAAATGACCAGTGGTTTTAATTTAACAAAACCATATACAATGTTCACATCATGTCATTATAAGACCTCTTTAAACTGATTAGGACAGATGTACTGTTGGAGGATTCTTGGGAAAACCAATGCTATTTAAAAATGGTGCTCTTATAAAAACCTTTGGGAGCCCGTTCTTAAGTATGGGTTGTCTGTAAGTTTTTTTTGGTTAACATACTGTGACTTGACACCGCCAAAGGCTCACCTATTTTTCACCTTTTAGTATGTATGGCCTATTATCCCCAAGGTATAGATTTCACAGTCCTTCTATTCCTGATCCACTTCAGAATTAGGCAAAGATTAGTATTTTTAAGCCATTATTTGGCTAAGATGAAAGCCAAGAGTAAAATAACATTAGCACCAAAACATTTAGAAATGAAGTTCACAATTATTTTCTCATAATAATGCATATTAAGGCCAGATTACCCCGGAGGTGCCCCAAGGCAAAGTCTGCTCAGGTACCCCACCCCCAATACAAACATATGCAATATTATAGTTCATGTTAAAGGGACACAGTGAAGGTTTCAAGTATGGTATAATTTAAAGCTATAAGTAATAACAAGTACTTTATCAATTGAGTGCAATATCGTTCAGTATGTTAATGTGACCTCAATGTCTTTTACTTGATTAGCCACTGAAGCATTGTGTTGTATTATTTTCCATGCAGTCTCCTAGGTTTGTGCATACCTAGGGCTCCATTCAATTCGAGACTCGCAACTCGATTGCAGACAGCCGAATGTCTGCTAGTGAGTTGCGGCCTCCCGTTGGTCTCTTATTGCGATGCTATTCAATTGCTCCATTCTGCACTTTACGGGCCCCAAGCCAAAACGGTAAACCATGCACTAGTTCGGAACACTTCAGGGCGGGAACATGATCAATTCAGCAAGCACGTAACCTCCCATTTCAAATCAGCCAATAGAAAAGGAGACATATACACGGCAGTAAAACATCCAGGTTACATGTCAGTCAATTAGATTTGGGGGTCCAATATACGATCAGACTCGCAAAAAATGCTAATGAAATAATTATGAAAATGAATGACATACAGTTCTAGGCCTGATATGTATTAACTGATTATTTTACCCCGAAATGAAACATAAAAATAAATTTAATATACTGCCGATTTGCGAGCTTGAGACTGTGGTGCAATTAATTCTAATTTCTGTTATCGCTTTCCCCGTTATTTACAGTGCAGTATTGATTTTTTATTTGCATTTACAGTGCTACAAGGTGTTTAACCCCTTTGCGGGTTATCCCTAGCTCATGTAGGATTTTCTCCTTCATTTGCCGTTTACGGGTGTGAAAACATTTGGGGAAACTGAGCAATTGAATAGAGATTTGCGATTTTAGCCTTGCGAAACTGACAGATCAAAGGCTTCAGGAGGCTGTAAGTCACTAGTTTAATCGGCACCATTTTTTCAAGGCCAGAAGCCGTTCCATGCCCGCAAAAAGACGCCAATTGAATAGCAAAATAGCTTGAGAGTTTACTTACGTGCTTCCGGATCTCAAATTCACTCAATATTCCTAGTCTTTTTCTGTGCGACCAGTTGCACAGATGACAATTTAAAATCTCTACTATAACACTTTAAGTAGCCCAGAAAAGTTATGTAGGCAAATGATGTATATACCATGCAATGTGTAAATATATGTAATATTGCTTATGCATATGTATTATTTTATAACCATTTCTAAATTGCTGTGCTTAAGTTATAACAACAGATATACATAAAAATAGACAAATCTACCTACATTATCTCAATATATATAAATATACACTCACACATTTACACATATATCTTCAAATATGTACCATAACTGACCGAATGCAAAAGAATCAACTAGTTAGAATTAAATAGTATATTTACACAAAATCTTCAGATACTATATATATATATATATATATATATATATATATATATATATATATATGTTGTTTAGTCGTTCATTCGTGCCAGACTCTCAATGATTCTATGACTCCTTAATGTTTTCTTGGCAAAGATATTGGAGTGGGTTGCCAATTCCTTCTCCAGCAGACCGCGATATGTGTGAACCCTCTGCTATGACCTGCCCATTTTGGGTGACCCTACATGGTATAGCTCACAGCTTCATTGAGGTACACAAGCCCCTTCACCACAAAAAGGTAGCTATCCAGAAGGGGGTATATATATATATATATATATATATATATATATATATATATATATATATATATATATATATACATACATACAGTATATATATATAAAGAGAGACAAAGAGAGAGAGAGGTGAATGTATATATATTCTGGTTATGGAAGAGATAGATATACATTCCTGAGAATGTCTTTAAGTCTGATTTGTATGTAACTCGAATCGTTGATGAATAATAATAAAGATAATAAAAATACTATAATGGCTCATATGTGGTAGTAATAATAATACAGTGTAACACTAACCCTGTATTGTAATAAAAAGATACAGAAACTATTAATGCTCTTTCTTTAAATACAAACAAACAGAACCTAAAATCAAACTCATACAAAAAGCCTTGGGCGGCTGTTCTTAAGTATGGGTCATTTGTAAGCCTGTTTTGGTTAAAAGTAAAAAGTTTTGGATGCTCAAGTGGGCTACCATTTGTGCCTAATTCCACATTATTTATAGAACAATATCATTACAGTTAGAGTAATCTAAACGATATGCTTTAAGTGGAGCATTGTAAGGAACCTCTGCACTATGTATATGAATTTGTTTTATTCAATGCCAATAGAAAGCAAAGTTCACCCATACATATGCAAATATTTTCTCTACTCTTAATGTTCCCTCCCTTTGTAACCACACTTGTCCCCATTCTCTCACATTCTCATATCTCTCAGTCTATAATCTTAACTCCGGTCCTTGTCTTCACCAGATGACCCGCTTCACTCTCATCCACCACACCTCTCCCTCCCAGTTTCCTCTCAGGCCTTCTCCTGTCTGTGACTCTTTGGCCATCATGCTCATTGCTTATAGCAGCCACTATAAATGAATGAAAAAGAGAAAGAACCAACTGGATATTGGTGTGAAAGGGCTTTAGACATAAAAACATATAAATAAATACTTTTTGACAATTGCAATGTTTTAGCAATTCATTCAAGCCAACCTATTACAAAAGTGAACGATGAGTTGTACATAAACCAAGTTAATAACACCCATGTTCACAGCCAGTAAAAGTATTTATTACAATATGTGGAATTAATAGCTGGGACTGACAGACAGACATAGAAAATGCAGATAATACAAGCTTACAATATGTTTATGAACACAAAATTAAATTTTATTTAAACTGAATTAAGCCAAAGGCCCACAAGTTAAACCCTTCCAAACATGTTGGGTAATAAATATGTGTAAAATAAAATAGACCATTATCAAGAGACAAGTGCTGTTCATGACCTGGAAGCCCTCCTGCACATAAGTCAAACCAATTTTCTCTTGGTTGTTCCATATGTTCTCGAGGCAACAACAGGTTGATTCCACATTTTAACAGAAATCCAGCAAACTCAGAACCATCTGGATGAAAACTTCTGGGACTAATTTATGTATGTTTGGAAAACTGTCAAGTGCCTTAAGTGCTGCACTATTGAACTACACCTAACAAATTAAAAGGATACTAATAATTAGGATGACCAAAAAGTACCTATTTAAGAGTGAATTAGTTAAGCAAAGCCATGTGCACATTTTTGAAGGTAGAGACAAAGATAATAGAAGTAACAATACTATATTAGTTTTAATCCTGTTGATAAAAATAAAACAAAGTGTTGGCGATTGTATTAATCAATAAATAATTATAATAAAGCAAACTTCAGAATTGCATACTTAAGTGATAAGATAGTGGATTTTGAATCTACAGGATTCAGTCGAATTTGTTTTGGTGAGCGAGTGTGTGGCAAAAGATGGAAATATTTAATGAAGTGGTTATTTGGTTTCATACGGTTATTGTGGAATAATATACAGAAGGGTGTTCCAACAGCTTAATTAATAAAGTATTAAGTGCAGTTAACAAACATCAGTGTCTTATGCGGTTATGCCCCTTGCCATAATTTCATTCTCACACTATACTTATGTGTAACTAACATGGTAATACCTTGTTAATTACACATATGCATGATATGACCTCCCCTTCATGCCATGATATGTGAATTTAACTGATTTGAGAACCAACTGGATTCATTTTGCTTTCCTCAGTTTATGAAAAAGTATATTTATTACTGTTGGTAACAAAATTCTGACTAATACTTTGGTCCAAGTAAAATAATTCCTCTAATGTCTAAAGTTTTGTTTCTGAACCGCTAAGACTTTTATCAATTCAGGTCTGCTAGCGGAAATTCTGTTTAATGGAGCCAACTTAAAAATATTTTTTCCTTAACTAGTGTCACAATTTTTTGACTAAGTCTGCTAAATACATTCCTTTATAGGTTGTTGGCCTAATGAAAAGACCTGCTATTGGAACAAACTTCTAGTCAGACAGACTGGATCCAGTTAGAAGCCTTATTTGAAAAGGGTTTAGGACATTTCATCTCTTGACACCTGGCAACCTCTTCCCTGTTTTTAACCCTTTCCCTTCTACATGCGGGGCTCTTCTGATGAGGAAACTCTTGTTTTAATTATTTTTTGCAGTGTTTTGGGATATCCCATTTCCAGGACAGAAAATAAAGCAATATGTCTAAATAATTTTTACCATCTTATTTATTTGTTTTTACGCAGGAGAACCCAACTCCTTTTAATTAGAGGTTGGTAGCAGTGGCAGAGCTAGAGAACAGAGGGCCCCGGTATGAAAAACAAATTTGGCCCCCCTCCCCGGGTCAGCATATATTTATATATTATAAATATCATTATTATAATTATAATATATATATATATCACATATTATAATTGTCAAACTGCGGTTTGTCGTCACACTTGCAAGCCTCGCGAAGCAAGGTGAGCCGATGAGGCATAGAAGCCTAAAGCGCTCATTGCCCTGCAAGCCTTAAATGCAAGCAGTTGAGATATGGAACCACGTGGGACTTAGGCTGCAAGCAGTTGAGGAATGCAGGACTTACTTAGGGTGCAAGCACTTGAGGAACGCAGATCTTACTTAGGCTGCAGGCACTTAAGGAACGCAGATCTTAGAAAAAAAAAAACAACCTCGGAATCTCGGGGGGATCGGAAACAAACTCAGAAAAATACGAATGTAACGTCCGAACCGCGGAAATCGAAAAACAACAACATTTTTTTTCTATTAAACCACACTCACACACAGCACAGACCGAGAGCCAGGATGCCTGGGAGTGACGTTGCAAGTAAATTTAAGCCAAATTTGCCGTGTTTCATCACTCGAAAATCGGCAAAGCGAGAAAAAAAATGGCTGATGAAAAACACCCAAAATTATGAAACTTGATGAAAACGAGGCTCTGCAATGCCAGGCGCGCAGACCTTAAAAAATGCATGACGCCACACATAATAACACTTACATGAACAACGGCTGAAACGCGGGACTTAGAAAATTCATCGAACTCGGAAAAATACTCAGGACTAAGAAAATACACGACAGCAAAGACAATAACACTTGCACAAACAACGCCAGGCACGCGGGACTTTGAAAATAAAAGCAACGGAAAGATTCAGCAGACACACAGAGGAGAAACACACAGGGAAGGGACAGGGAAGAGATGCTGGAAAGAGACACATGGCATTCCCAAGCACAAAACTTGCAGGTTAATGAACCCTGCAATGAGCCCGGGAGGTGATCATTGCAAAGCAGGAAAATTGAAGTACACGTGGGGAGAGGTTCTCGATGAGCAACGAAGGTGCTCAGAGGGGCAAAAGACTCACATTGTGTGGCAAACAGCATTGCCAGGCTTTATATTTTGTTGCCGTCATTTTTGACAGGCAAGTCGCTAGTCACATATAATAGTTGTCAAACTACGAATTGTCGTCACGCTTGTGAAACTACGAATCCGCAAATGCAGACCCTCGCGAAGCGAGGGCCCGCACTTGCGGAAGGTGGAGGATCCAACACCGGCTGCAATGAGCCGAAGGGCCGCATTTGTGGAGGTGGAGGCTCTACGGTGCCTCACACGCGGCTACACAAAAGAATACGAACCTCAGGACTTAGAACGGAAAATTTAGGGACTTAGCATAAAAGAATATGAGACGTGGGACTTAGAAAAAAAAACATTACGACCTTGCAAAAATACGACCTTAATGCCCAAACAGCATGCACCTGAACACATTAAAAACACAGTAAATACACACAAGGGGGGGGGGGGGGCACCCAGGACCTCGGGCAAGTGAAGTTACACCTCAATTTAAGTCCAAATTCCCCAGCTTAGACACCCGAAAATCCCCTAAACAAGAGAAAAAATGGCCGCCGAAAAAAACGAAAACAAGGCTACAGGACCCTAAACACGCAAAACACCACGAAGCACATACGGATTTTCAAAAAAGCCGTACAAGGTACAAGATACACCATTAGCAAGGACGCTAAATCATCCACAGCCCCATACCACATGCACATTCGCCGCCATTTTAAATACACACAAAAAATACATAAAAAGCTTACCCACAGCAAAGGGGGAGTGGGGGGCACACAGGACCTCTGGAAGTAAAGTTACACCTCAATATGTGCAAATTGCAGAGTTTAGACACACGAAAACCCCTAAGTAAGAGAAAAAATGGACGCCGAAAACCCCCAAAATGAGGCTACAAAACACCACTAAGCACATACAGCTTTTCAAAAAAGCCGGACCAGGTACAAGATACACTCTTTCCAAGGACGCTACATCATACACAGCCGCGTAACACATACACGTTCGCCGCCATTTTACAACACTAACTTACACAATGCAGAACTACACAGCTACCCTAACGGCTTTCCCTCGAGCACACAGCATATTTACACTACACACTGCACACATTGCTGACACTTAAACCTCAGCTCAACAACAGAGAAAACCGACATTGTATGCTGCAGGAACATCAAAACAGATTGTCAGCTCTTCAACACAATGCTTCCTGCATATATTACTTCCAAATAGGTAAACTATATTAATTTATTATTTCATTAGCATACAAAAACAAATATACACAAAAACAAAAACCCATTCATTGCGCGACTCACAATGAGCGCCAACGCTGCTCAGAGCACACAAAGCCTTGCAATAAGCGCAAAACGCAGATCAGCGGCGAGAAAACAATAACAGCAAAAGCACCTATCAGAAAAAAAATACAACAGCCTTGCAATGAGCGCCAAAGGCGCTCACTGCGAGCCACGCAATGAACACCGAAGGCGCTCAGCACGAGGCTCGCAATGAGCGCCGAAGGATCTTGGACCACCCAAAAAATTAATGTCTGGCCCAAACAGCCTTCCCTACCTTACAATTTTATTGCCCCGTCATTTTTGACGGGCAAGTCGCTAGGCAGGGGAGGAAGAGAATTAAACTTCCCCGATCAATGTAAGTAGTAAGAGGGGGCTGTTGAGGCTGGGAGGCCATGGTAGAGAAAATGGGGGGTCATGGTAGAGAGGCTGCATACAAGGGCCCCTGTGCATAGCACCGCCTGCACTGGCGTATGCTCCGCCACTGGTGGGTAGGCTTCCTCTTGAAAGCAGACTGAGTTGGATGTGGCAGTATAATCTACCCTTTACATTGATAGTACCCATCACTTGAGGCAGGAAGTTAGAACTTTGGTCCATAGGACACAAATTATGTTTGGAAGGGAGACATAAGATTTTTGTTATTTTATTGGGGAATCTAGATTTATTATTATTATTATTATTATTATTAACAATAATATTATTATCAATAATAATAATTTACTGCACAACAGTGGTTTGAGGGCATAAAGAGGGCTAGATTAGGGGAGTGGAGATGTTGAGCCTGACACACTGAAGTAGCAGGGGCAAAATAGGGCTAATTAGGAAAAGATGACATTTATTTTTCATACCTCCTCTCTTCTGCACTGGGGCATGGACAGAGGGATTTCTTTATTTATGTCATCCAATCTTGGTTGGTGGGGATTGGGTATATATAAAAGGAGGTCCAGGAGACCACTAATATCATTTTTCTATGTCCACCCCATGATCAAAATGGAGGACTAGGCATTAGGGTCTATGAATTGACTCTCAAATATTTTTAATCGTACCCCCATCCCTCATAGTGTTTTATTGTATCTACCTCTCCATTTAAAATCAGGGGGATCACTTTGTGGATTACAACTCTATTTATGCCACTAGTCCAAGGAAGGCTGTTCACAGTCCAGGATTTCAGTCTCTCTTTGCTTTGACCCAGGGGGAGCAATCAGAATGAAACTAAGTAATGCAGGTGTTGTGAAGTAGAAATAAACTTAATAGATATATCTTATCAAACACTGGACTGTTGGTGGCCCTTCTAGGACTGAGACACCTACCAGAGGATTAGAGATTATCAGCCTTATTAAATTGTGATTCAGCAAATTTAAAAGGGCTCTATTTAAGCACATAGCATATTTTTTTACAGAAGTTTTTAGTTAGTGAATACTTTGCTTTTGGATAGAAGTTGACTAACTAAAAACTTCTGTAAAAAAAAAAATGCTTGTGCTTAAATAGAGCCCTTTTAAATTTGCCGAATCACAATTTAATAAGGCTGTAGGTATTCAAGAGTTTCTATGGAGGGGAGACCTCTAGTGGTATTTGCTTCTTATAGCAGATATGTAGATCTAGTGGCAGACGATGAAAAAGAGCACTTCTGGAGTGTAACATAATGATCCAGAGCCCTCTTACATTTGGACAAGAGCAAGTAATGACAGACCTTTGTGGTAATAAGGGGCATTTTGATTGCTATGGAGGGTTTAGGGGACGGGACGAGCTTCTGAAATAAGGCAGCATTTGGTAGAACAATACAGCAGAACTTTGCACCAGGCAGGTAGCTTAGCATTTGGTCTTGACTGCTGAAGGCTTAAACGTACACTGTAAAGGTACAACTTTCATCACTTTTAAATTGTAAAAATAACATTCCATTGTATTGTTTAGCAAATATTGCAGAGATTTGAGCTTATTTATTTACACTAGGTGTGCAGCAAATAGGCAGCCGGTAATTGTCCTCATTCTGCAAGAAAAACAGGAGGAATACCATTCCAAAATAGTGGCAAAAGCAGTTATTTTAAAGACCCACTTACTAACTACAATCAGGGCACTGCTCAAAGACCTGATCCCAGCACAGGCGCTTCAGATTGCAACAGAGATCATGAGATTGTAGCAGTTTCATATGTTTCAAAAGAGCTGGAAATTCTGTAGAGACAACTTCAAGAGTTTGATTTAACATATAAACGCTGCGGCATAGCGGAGTTGGAACTCTGCTCATTTCAATGCAAAAAATATATTTTCACATTTTAGCTATATGGCTATAATTATTTTTTTCGTACATAATATAGTACTGGTTCAGAGTTTAATATTGTGGCCTCCCATTTATGGAAACCCGAAAGTAATAATATAGTCACGTACTTATTAATAGTTACCCCTTAAGGGTTACATTTTGTGTATTTTTTCAATTTTTATTTATATATTTATTTTTTGTTAGGCGAGTTATGTTGCTGTACATTGGTTAAATATTTTTCTTCTTCTCCTCTACTTGTTTCAAATTAGTCTTCTTCCTCTCCATCTTCTTATTCCCGGTTCTATCTAACCTTCCCCTGTGGAGATACACAATTTCATTGGTCCCAGAGAGGTGCCTTTTACTGTTTTGCTGGTCCATGTGAATAGACTGCCTACCCACGTTTATAGTTTGGACCCTACAGTCGGTCAAGGTGGTGAGTAATGGCATTAAAAATAGCTTTGATTAATGTACAGGGGTTGAACGAACCGGTAAAGCAGGGAATTGCCTTAGGAGAATATAATCACTTGGGTTTAGAATTGGTTCTAATACAGGAAACACATTTTAAAAAAATATTATCCCAAAATACTGGGGGAGCTACTTCACACAATCCTACCATTTTACAGCTTCCGAAAAAACAGAGGGGTGTCAATTTTGATACATAAGAGATTGAATTTCCAACATTTGTCGACCTGTAGAGATCAAGAAGGAAGATTCATCCTGTTACAAGGTACGGTCAATGATCATAAAATCTCATTGCTATATGTGTACACCCCGAATACTGGACAATCAGCATTTTTCCATAGAGTGACATCTATTGTCTGACTCTCAACACTCAACATAGAGCGTGGGTGGGGACATGAATTCGGTTTTAGACCCGGCAAAAGATAGATCAAATTCCACTTCCCCATCTGTAATTCCCTCAGCTACCAAATCTGTTACATTATTGCTAGAAAACTTTGATATGCTTGATGCCTGAAGAATGGTACATCCTAATGAAAGGGAATATACTCATTATTCGGCCAGGCACGACACACACTCCCGTATCAACTATGTTTTAATTCAGCAAAATTAAGCCCCAAACTTGTTGGATGCAGAGATCCGACCCATTGCGTGATATGACCATGAAACAACCAGTATTTCTTTAAGTGACCTTCTACCTAAGGGTCGATCTCTCTCATGGGCACTAAATACAGCACTTCTGAATGACACCGAAACAAGAGACAAGGTTCATAGCTCCCTAGTGGAATACTTTGACTTGAATGATGATGGGAAAGTAGATCATGTGGGAGTGTGGGCCGCGCACAAGGCAGTGTTTAGAGGCATATGTATCCAAATCGGCTCCCTCTCTTTAAAAAATGAGATTTAGCTCAAATCAATACTTTAAATGGTAAGATAGCTGCTCTCCAAGCTACTCCCCCTTCTCTACGACCACCTGAAACCCAAGGAGAAATTCATAAACGTAAACAGGATTTACACGAGATTTTCTGAAAAAAGGTGATCACTGTGTTACAAAGCACTCAATCTCAATAATTTACTTACGCAAACAAACCAGATAAAATGCTAGCCAAAATGCTCAACCAACAAAGAACGAACTCATTCATCCCCAAATTAAGGGTAGAAAATGACAGGACCATTTACAGGCCAAATGACATCACAGAGCCATTCAAAAAATTCTACCCTAATCTATACCCATCACCTCCTAGTTCAGCCTCCATATATCACGTAAGTCAAATTGATAACCTTTGGTCCTCTATTAGCCTCCCAAAACTAGATATAGAAAGATCTGACTTATTAGATGTCCCAATATCCCTAAACGAAGTTAAAAATGCTATAAAAGTGGCAACTATAAAAAAAAAACTATAAAAGAGTCTAAGTCTCATAAAGTCCGGACAGGTTTACCAATTTTTACTACAAACAATTTATTGATACGTTATCACCTCATTTCCAAGCTATGTTCAATGACTTTTTGTCAGGTAAAACTATGAGATCAGAGGGCTTAGAGGCAAAAGTGATTGTAATACATAAGGAAGGCAAGGATCCGTCCCAATGTAAGAGCTATAAGCCTATTTTCCTGATCAACTCTGATGTCAAATTATACTCTAAAATTATAGCAAATAGACTCTCCCAAATTTTACCAGATTTATTACATCCAGTCCATGTAGGCTTCATTAAGCGCCGTAAAGCTCCAGACAATACCAGGCGTATCTTAAATTTGCTTGATGTGGCATTGATAAAGAAAACACCATTGATGCTTCTTTCCCTTGATGCAGAAAAGGCCTAGGATAGAATTGATTGGATTTATATGGCTGAGACCTTAAACAAATTTGACCTGAGTGACATATTAGTGAATGGTATTTTAGCATTATACTCAGCTCCTACAACATATGTTGCATAACAGGGATTCAAATTTCGACTTCTTAAGATAACTAGAGGGACTCAACAGGGATGTCCCCTGTCCCCCCTTCTCTTTGCATTAGGCATTGAACCCCTGACCATTGCTATTATTGAAAACCTGAACATAAAGGGTATCTAGGTAGTAAAGACAGAACACAAATTGAGCCTTTTTGCAGATGATGTCATGCTTGCTGTTACTGAACCACTGACTAGTCTCCCTAACTTATTTCATGCTCTTGAACTTTTGGGCAGCATTTCTGGTTTCAAAATTAACCCAAGCGAAAGTGAAGTGCTGAATGTTTCCTTACCAAAACATTTAGCAGATCAACTAGTAGGGAACTTTTACTTTAAATGGGTCCAACGCCACCCAAATATCTGGGAGTTTTCATTCCTATAAAATTTGACCTAACATAATCAGAAAAATTTTCCCAAGCTTATAAAAAAGTTACTACATGACATCGACATATGGTCTTCTTGTAAAATCACGTGGCTTGGTAGGATTCATGCCATAAAAATGCTCTTATTACTCAAGCTGCTGTATCTCTTCCTCACAATCCCAACAGCGGCCCAGACTAAGGACATTTTGGATCTTCAGAGGCCAATCTCTTGATTTATCTGGGATCACAAAAAACAAGGATTAATCAGACAGCCATGATGTCATTCAAACTTAGAGGAGGGCTAGCCCTTCCAGATTTATTGAAGTATTGTAAAGCCTGTAGATTGGCCCAAATAACCAATAGCAACTGCCAGTGTAGGTGGAGATTGAAAAAAATATCCTTGGAGAACGAGACCTCTGTATTAGCCAGGTATTATGGCTTAGCTTACATCATAAACTTAACACTTCTTCCCTCCGAAATTGTGTAGTTCAATCATTGGCGATCTTGTCTCAAACTCACAAAAGAATACCACTTGTAGTGCCAGGCTCAAGGCTCCCCCCCTATGGTTATACCAGAAGACTACACCGATTAATAGGCTATCACAATTCAAATGGTGGTTTATATAATGATTTAACTGTAACTGCGGATCTCCTAAGGGAGAATCAGGAATGGTCCCCCGAGATATTCAGAGACAGACATCGCCTACCTTTAAAGGAATGGCTCAATCTTTCCCAGGTACATATCACTGTTACTAACATACTCAAACGTAATACTCTAGCTAGGTCCACACCTTAAAAAAATGCGGTATGGATAATCCTAATGATAATGGTAATATATCCACTATATACACATTCCTATTAGACCAGTCCATACCGTCTAAACTCCACCATCAGCACTCTTGGGAATCAGAACTTGCCATTACTTTGACCGATGCGCGGTGGAACAACATTCATAGCAAGCTGCTGGCTCCTCACTAAACACTATTCTGAGGGAATATGCACAGAAAACTTTCATGAGGTGTACTTAACACCTGCCAGTATGAAACCCCTCATTAGTTGGCAACTGCTTCAGAGGTTGTAACGACTTAGGCACCCTTAAACATGTCCTCTTGGACTACCCAAAGATTGCCCAGATGTGATCGGAGGCCTATCATATTTTGAAGAGATTTTGGGATGGCAACATTCCCCAAAGGCCTTCCTATAGAGAGAGGGTCTTTGCAAAGATGCGCAACTATTATCAAATCAAGTGTTTTTGGCAGTGCGAATTATACTAGCCAAATCCTTGAAGTCGACGATCCCTACATATAGTGCAGTTTTGGAGAAACTCAAATTTATTTATTCCATGAGCAATATCTCAGCCGACCTAGACTCTACACATAGTAATTTGACTTCATGCTGGGACACCCTTCGGGTTGGATGGTAGAGATTCAAGATCAAAATAATAAATGATGGGTAATATTTCAGGGCAACCATGGCTATATATTTCACCCCTTTTTCTTCTTTTTCTTTTCTTCTCCTTTTCTTCTTTTTCTCTAGTCTTTGCCTTTCTTTATTCTCTTTTTTCCTTTGATCAAGGATGATCTTACACATACGTGAATATGCAATATACTCTATGTATCCTTCCAAATGCTAATATCTTTAAAAAAAATGACTCAAACAAGATTACAAAGTTATTATATGTTTTTAATTCCCAAATGATGTACCTTTACTGTTTATGTTTTACTTTTGACACTTTTGGGTTAATATATTAACCTTATTTTTCTCAATAAAAATTAAATTAAAAAAAAGAAGTACAGCTAATTTTAAATTAGTTTTTATAAAGTTTAATTTAGTCTTTCTATAGTACAGTGGATTTCTGTAGTGGTGCCACTTACTATGGCACCATCTGCTACTCATGACCGCTTCCCATGACCCAATCTCTTTGTGTTGCTCTTTGCTCCCCGCTCATCCCTCTTCTCTAAGCTTTCAACCCCTTTCTTTGTTTCCCCTTTTTTCTCTCCATCTGTCCTTTTCAGACTCCCTTCTCCTTCTGTCTCCCCTTCTTTATCTTTTCCCATTTTCTCTTCCCTTTCCCTCCTCATTCTCTCCTCCTCATCTCATCCCATTTGTCCCCTCTTCAAAATCTCCTTCTTCTGTCATCCCATTTTTATGTTTTCCCCTTTTTTCTCTCCATCTTTAACTGGGCCTATGTAACACTAACTGGGCCTTTTTAAACCTAACTGGCCCTATTTAACTCTAACTGTACCCAATAACCATAACTGGCCCTATTTAAACCTAACTGGGCCTATTTAACCATAACTGGGCCTATCTAACCCTATCTGGACCTAATAATCCTAACTGGGCCTCTTTAACCCTAACTAGGCGTATCTAACCCTATCTGGACCTAATAATCCTAACTGAGCCTATTTAACCCTAACTGGCCCTATTTAACCCTAACTGATTCCAATAACGATAACTGGGCCTATTTAAACCTAACTGGGCCCTTTTAACAATAACTGGGCCTATCTAATCATATCTGGACCTAATTACCCTAACTGGGACTATTTAACCCTAACTAGGCCTATCTAACCGTATCTGGACCTAATAATCCTAACTGGGCCTATTTAACCCTAACTGGCGCTATTTAACCCTAACTTTACCCAATAACCCTAACTGGGCCTATTTAAACCTAACTGGGCCTATTTAACCATAACTGGGCCTATCTAATAATATCTGGACCTAATAACCCTAACTGGGCCCTTTTAACCCTAACTAGGCCTATCTAACCCTATCTGGACCTTATAATCCTAACTGGGCCTATTTAATCCTAACTGGCCCTATTTAACCCTATCTTTACCTGGAAGGTCCCCACCGGGGCCCCCATTGCATTTAAAATTCAAATTAAAGGACTTGCGATCAATAAAACTATTAACCCCTGCTGCAGGGGTACTATAAGTCAATAAGACTAAAATTAACATCCTCAGTCCAAAAGGGATCTATATAGATCCCTATAGGACACTATTAACTCCTAGGTTAACCCTATAAGTGCCATGAGGGCCCTCCAGGAGCCTTATGACAAAGTCTAAGCACTGCACTATTAACCCTAACTATACACCATCAACCCCTTAACCCTAACTATACCCCATTAACCCATACTTAACCCTATTCAACCCTAACTATACCCCATTAACCCATACTTTATCCTATTCATCCCTAACTAAGCCTATCTACCCCTAACTGGGCCTATTTAATCCTAAATGGCCCTATTTAACCCTAACTGACCCTATTTAACCCTAACTGTACCTAATAGCCCTAACGGGTCCTATCTAACCCTATCTGGACCCAATAACCTAAACTGGGCCTATTTAACCATAACTGGGCCTATTTAACCATAACTTTACCTAATAAACCTAACTTGGCCTATTTAACCCTATCTAGGCCTATGTAACCCCATCTTAGCCTATCTAACCCCATCAAAGCCTATTTAACCCCATCACTTATGGGGGTCTATACAGCCTTTTGATTGGCTGCACTCTGACAGTGACAACAGCCAATCAGAAGGTACTGATGCTTGTAGCCAATCACAATGGGATACACCCCCACAGGGTGCAACTCATTCTGACTGGCTGAAAGGAATAGCGCTTTCTGATTGGCTGTTGTCACTGTCAATCAGACTGTAGCCAATCAGAAGACACAGATGCCATCAGCCAATCACCCCATGGGGGAATATCCCATTGTGATTGGCTGAAGGCAATAGTGCCTTCTGATTGGTTTAAAATAGACTGACAGGTCCATCAGCCAATCAGAATGGGATATAGTGATGTATCCCATACTGATTGGGTAACACCTTGGTGCCTTCTGATTGCCTGAAATTTGATTGACAGCCATTTTAGTCAATCAGAAGGCGTCTTTCCATTATATTTTTTATTTTTATTTTTTAGATCAGCGTTTTTTCTCTAGGGCCCAGCCAGGGAAGAAGAAGAGAAGGGCGGGGACATCGCGGACAGGTAAGTTTAATATTTACAATGTTTATTATGTTTTGTGTATGTGTATTTGGGTGACTAATTAAATTTTTATTTTTTCCAGGGGTCGAGCCGAAGAAGACAAGAAGAAGGACCGGGACATGGTGGAAAGCTAAGTTTAATATTTAGAATGCGTATTTTTTTAGGTTGTGTTTATTTGTGACTAAATTCATGTTTCTTTTTTTCCTGCTGAAGGGACATCTGAGGTCTTATGTATTCTATTTTAGGTTAGATGTAGGCTTTTCAATGTGTTGTAGGTAGGGTTTGATGTATTGTAGATAGGGGTGAGGTTTAATAGATAGGGGGTAATGTTTAATAGCTAGCAGTAATGTTTAATATATAGGGGTAATGTTTAATAGATAGGGGTTATGTTTAATAGATAGGGTTTAATGTATTGTAGATAGGGGGTGATGGTTAATAGATAGGGGGTAATGTTTAATAGATAGGGGTAATGTATTGCAGTTAGGGGTTAATGTTTGGTAGATAGGGGATAATGTTTCATAGATGGGGTAATTATTATTATTAATCTTTATTTGTATCGTGCCAACATATTCCGTGGCGCTGTACAGGGGATAAGGACAAGGAAGAATACAATGTTAACAAACTGCAGAAAAAATGGAGGACCCTGTTTTGAGCTTAGAATCTTTGCAGGAAGTGTTTTTTTCCAAAGCACCCTACAAGATTGAAAACTCGCTACTTACAATCTAAAGGGGATGGAAGAGGCAGAAACTTGGGAGGAACAGATAGGGGATAGCAAGGGTGAGGAAGAAAGTGAAAGTTTACTTAGGTAGGAAGGTATGTGACATTGTGAGGTGAATGGCTCAGGTGTGTAATATGTTATCTGTCCCTAGTGGTCAAATAATGTAACTGCTAGTGGAAATGTCAGGTCAGGCCCTCGGTTAGGAAATGTGTAATGTTTTATTTATGGGGTAATGTATTGTAGTTAGGGGGTTAATAGTATGTAGTTAGGGGTATATTTGTAATGTATTTATTGATGTACTGTGATGTTATGTATATTTGTGTATGTATTTTCTTTGCAGGTGTGTAATTCTTTTTTTATTTTTTGTAGTGGGGGGTTGTGATATTTTTTTTATTAATTGTAGCGGGGGGTTGTAATGTTCTTTTTTATTATTTGTAGTGGGGGGGGGTGTAATGTTCTTTTTTTATTTTATGTAGTGGGGGGTTTGTAAGTAACTTAGCTTTTTTTATTTTGTGTAATTAATGTGGTGGGGGTTTAATAAAGGGTTAGGTAGGTAGGGGTTAATAGGTTAGGGTAGAGGGGGGTTAGTTTAGATTTAATGGTTTATTGGGGGGATAGTATAGTTGTAGTGTTTGTACTTGGACCCTCATGTCACTTATGGGATTAATAATAGGGTTCTCATTGTCCTATGAAGGTCTTCATAGACCCTTATGGGACTGATTAGGTTACATAGAGGCTTACGGGGGTCTGTATGGACCCCCAGAAGTGATGGGGTTAGATGGAGTCTTACGGGGGTCTGTATGGACCCCCATAATTGATGGGATTAGATGGAGGCTTACGGGGTCTGTGTAGACCTCCATAAGTGATGGGGTTAGATGGAGGCTAATGGGGGTCTCTATAGACCCCCATAAGTGATGGGGTTAGATGGAGGCTCATCGGGGTCTGTATAGATCCCCAAACGTGATGGGGTTAAATAGGCTTAGATGGGGTTAAATAGGCCTAGTTAGTGTTATTAGGTCCAGACAGGGTTAAATAGGCCCAGTTAGGTTAGAAAGGCCCAGTTATGGTCAAATAGGCCCAGTTAGGGTTATTAGGTCCAGTTAGGGTTAAATAGGCCCAGTTAGGGTCAAATAGGTCTAGATGGGTTAAACAGGCCCATTTAGGGTTAAATAGGTCTAGAGGGGTTAAATAGGCCCAGTTAGAGTTAAATAGGTCTAGGGATTAAATAGGCGCAGTTAGGGTTAAATAGGTCTAGAGGGGTTAAATAGGCCCAGTTAGGGTTAAAAAGGTTCGGTTAGGGTTATTAGGTCCAGATAGGGTTACATAGGCCCAGTTAGGGTTAGCTAGGCCTAGTTAGTTTTAAATAGGTCTAGAAGGGGTTAAATAGTCCCAGCTAGGGTTGCATATATATTCCCCGATGATTGATGGATTTAATTTTAGGTGTCGGGGGGGGGGGGGTAATTATAGTACCCCCGCGGCTTGGGGGTAACCATTAGTGTGCCGCTGGCCCTTTAAGGACCCACAATGGGAAATTCAAACTCTGCAATTCTCCAATGGGGAACCAAGCATTATAGGGTTAATGTGTGCACCCTGCAGGGGTCCCGTTCGGACCTCTGCATTATAGGGTTAATGTTAGGACACAGCAGGGGTCCCGTTCAGAACCCTACATTATAGGGTTAATGTGTGCACGCTGCAGGGGTCTCAATCGGGGTGATGTAGGGACACTATAGGGACATTGCAGGGGTTCATGATTGGGTCACAATCGTGACCCCTGAAACCAGCGGGAGCTGCAGCTTTTTTTTATTGTTTTGCGTGGTTGGCGAAGGGGTTATCGGAGGATTTTAATATGGTTGTGGGATTTCATGCGGCTGCGTGGGATCAAAGGCTTTCCCTGCAGTAAGCTGCAGTGGGGGTGGCCACAAGGGAAAGCAGGGCGCCGTCCGGAAGACGGTGGGAGCTGTCGGCCGCAGGGGATTAGAATAGGGAAGTAGCTTGCGGCCACCCCTTGCGGCCACGCAGCTTCTAAAGCCATCATTAGAGTGAGGCCCCATGTCTGCTCCCAATAAAGCAATATTGAATACAAAAAGCTGTCTTTGTTTTTCTAACTCTAAAAACATTTTGCCCTTTATCATGTCAAGTTCTTCATCAGAGCAGACAATAAATATGACTTTGTTGTAGACGTTTAACTACTATGACCAGAGCTGTAGAGCCAATAGATTGAATACAAAAAAAATATTATTACCTGTTGATAATATCTTTTAAAGGCTGCAGCTATTTATAATGTAGCAATTTAAGTATCTAGCAATATTAATTGGTTTGCATAGATATATATCCTGGCACTGCAAGGTTTTGTATCGTCCATTTGGAACTATGTGTGATACATATCATATGTGATATAAAGTACCCATCAAGATGTACGGTAGCACATCCATCACACCACATACCTTGCTATGAGGCTGGCAATGTTGTACCACTAATGGATACACAGCTCTCATCACAATATACACTTTACTTTTTACAATATGAAGTGCTGTGGTATTGTGTGCTTCTAAACCCTACATCTACTACTCCTGACACTATATCATCTCGAAATGGAGATTTCTAATTCACATGCCCATGAATATGCAATTGGCTGATATTTTTTCTTAAATGTTTAAAACAATGCTGTATATTTGGTCATTTTCATGTAAATGTTGTGTTCAGTGGGTTGCATATCGACTGAAATATTATAGGCTCTGTCTCCCCCCAGTGGGTAGTAGTGGGTAGTAGTAGAAGAGCAAACATTGAAATTAAAAGGACACTAGTCCAGAATGTATTGGCTTGCTTTTTGCACGGTATTAAGTTAAGAAACTGAATACAAAATTAGATACATATCAAAGTGGTTGATCCACTTTAGAAAAAGTTGGGATACAGTTGGGTGGAAGTCTTGTCCAGAAATAAAAGTAAGCATGTGTTTGTTTAGCTCATATTTTTTAAATGTTTTCTATAGATGATTTGTTTATCATGCATTTTTTTAATATATGCACAATAAAGAAATTTAGGACTACTTTGCCCCTTTAAACCTTTGCTAGGATTAATACAATTTGCAATGTTAAACAGAATTCTCCATAAAAAAACACAATCTGTGATGGAAATGGCAAAAGGTGAGTGAGAAGAAAAGACAGGTAGAGATGAGTGAGAGGGAAAGGAAGGGATGAGTGTAAGGGAAAGGAAAGACAGGTAGAGATGAGTGAGAGGGAAAGGAAGGGATGAGTGTAAGGGAAAGGAAAGACAGGTAGAGATGAGTGAGAGGGAAAGGAAGGGATGAGTGTAAGGGAAAGGAAAGACAGGTAGAGATGAGTGAGAGGGAAAGGAAGGGATGAGTGTAAGGGAAAGGAAAGACAGGTAGAGATGAGTGAGAGGGAAAGGAAGGGATGAGTGTAAGGGAAAGGAAAGACAGGTAGAGATGAGTGAGAGGGAAAGGAAGGGATGAGTGTAAGGGAAAGGAAAGAAAAGACAGGTAGAGATGAGTGAGAGGGAAAGGAAGGGATGAGTGTAAGGGAAAGGAAAGAAAAGACAGGTAGAGATGAGTGAGAGGGAAAGGAAGGGATGAGTGTAAGGGAAAGGAAAAGAGCGATGAATGAGAGGGAAAGGGCGGAAGCGATGAGTGTGAAGGAAAGGGAAGATGTGATGAGTAAAAGGGAAAGGAAGAGACAAGTGAAAAAGATAGGAAGGTTGAGATGAGGGTGGGGGAAAGGGATGAAGACATGACTTTGAGGGAAATAGAGATAGCTTTCGTAATGGAAGTCACAGAAGTCATCATGGAAGTAGTTATGGAAGTTGTAATGTCAGTCTGTGGCCAAACTGCAGTTGGATCGCATACTGATGATGTCATAGCAAGCAAAAGCAGTAAAACTACTGTCGGCATGTTCTGACAAATTGAGACTATAGATTTATTTATTTAACCATGATAGCAAATTACAAGTGGAATTTATAACCTATACTATGTTAAGGCATTACGCCATTGCAGCATGTTTATCTCTCAAGTAACTGGGCAATCCAATGGATGGGATCTATCCCTGTGGGGTACTTTTCCTGTATTAGCAATTTATGAGGGAGGTGTGTTTAGTCTTGCTAACTGCACCTAGCGATAGCCAAGGACAACATTGGTCTTATTACTCTAAGTATCACTATAAGAGTTGTCCTCTTACTTGATACTTTTAAGATAACAAAGTTACATTGGAATTTGAAGAACAACTGAAATACAATGTTATCAAAGGAACTACAATAATAAAAAAAACTGAAAACATTGTGACTTGTATAATTTCTATTAAGGCAATTTAGCAAAAATAGTCCCTTCATGGAATTGTGCATTTAAAATAATTTTACTATGGAGTAATTATGTCTGAAATATAGTATGAGAGAAAATTTGCTGGCAATGGCTATAGTCTCTCAAGAGGACTGAATAACTTTAACAATGGACAAAAAGTTCTATTTATGATTACGTGTAAAAATTAATGAGTATGACTTGTGATAAACTATTTACACAATTTTGTTATTATTTAATTAGTGCATTTTGCAGTGCTTTTTTGTTGTGAAGCCATTTTTTGTTTTATATAAAAAAAAAAAATTAAAGTTAATTTTTAATGGAACTATTAGGAGACAAATAGCCTTCTAGAGTGGGAAGGTTATCAGACAATGAGCGTAACTGTAGGCCTAGTGGATGTTTAGCGAGACAGAAGTTTCCCAATGGAATGGAATCATGGTATAATGAGTTTCACCAACAAGATCTCCAAAATGCCCAGAACATCTCAACTCACCTATCACCAACCCCTCCAACTACAACCAACTACATTTCCCTCTTCACCACCACATCATTGATACCATTATTTCAAGATTGTGGCCCCCAGGGACCTTATCCCTGCTTCCATATTACCCCTCTTCCTCTCCTACCTTGGTCTCCTTCTTATTTTCTTCCTTATCCACTGGTATCTTTCCACATTCCTTTAAATCAACCTTCATTAATCCTTTACTTAATAAACTCTCCCTTAACCTTATAGTCCTAATAGTTACTGATAAACGCTCTCCCTTCACCACTGTCAGAGTTATTGATATTGATTTCTCTAAAGGACTAATTTCATTCTGGTTTCTGGTCCATTTAACCAAGATTACACTACTTTCTTTTAAGAATCATTTAGTTGGAACCATCCAATGCTGTACTCCACTACATCTTCATTCTGCTGGTAGTTGTATTTGATAAGAATATCATTGGCATTGTGGGCACTTATCTGTATGAATCCACTCCTAACTGACTGGTTGCAAAGCAGTAGTGTCATTTAAAAGTCCAAACTCTCCAATCTTAGCACTCTCTGTTGGGGTCCTGCGGTGATCTGTCTTTTGACTCATGCCTTTTGTCTTCTACACATCACTTTTCACATCACTTCTTTCCCAAATGTTACATCATATCTTCTACCCTTTTGCTACATTCATGCCTCCAATGTATACTCCCATGCCTCCTCTTGCCTCATTTCAACTACACTTTCATAGCCCAGTGGTTTCCTGTCTTCCATCATTTTTCAAGATTTCTCAGATCATGTAGAAGTTTGTCTACAAACTCCTACATGCCCTTACTCTTCACTGCCTTGCCTCACTAATTTTATCCTATGTGCCATGATGTTTTCTACAATCTTAATGTGAGTCTCATCCCCACTGTGCACCTAGCCCCACTGGAATAAACTCCCAATATTATAAGAACCTACATATATTTCACCCTCTCTGGAGAACTACTTCTTCTTCTTTCACCATATTTTTCCTGATATTTCAGATTGGCTTATTAGTTCCATAAGCCTGATCTTGCCTTTGGCATGTTATACTATTTCAGCAACAAATGCAAACCTCACTTTATGCTCAGCTTATTATATTTGTTCGACATGTAATCCACTTTATTTCAGAATAATCATATAATTGTAATACATAATACTGCTGAAAATGTAGAGAGCATTTGGGTGACTATATAAACTGAAGATAGACACATTTTTAGTATATCAATTTTTCAGATATTACTTGTGTCCATGTGAGTTGTAGGTTCAGAAAGGCACTATACCTCCCTTGTTCCCTTCTTGCTGTCTCCAAAACCCATACATTTCAAAATTGAGTAATCTACTGCTAGCTGCTTCCTCGTTGATGAGCCTGTAATTCTTATCTGTTTATTCCTATGAATTCTAGAAATCTCAGCAACCCGCAGATTAGAGGTAAATGGTTCTGGAACATGGTTATTACAATTGTAAGTTTCCATACAATGGATGGGCTTTGTAAGAACAGCGCTAGAAATCTGTAATGTTCTGTAATGACTGTGGGATGATCCTTCAATCTCAGTAAATCAGTCTGGCCATGTGCTGACTCAAGGAGTAGGTTAGGATCTTATACAAACTGGCTATGGTTATCAATATCTCTAATAGGGGCCTCATTCAAATGTGATTTGGCCAAATGAATAGGGCTCTATATAAGCATATAGCATATTTTTTACAGAAGTTTTTAGCTAGTGAAGACCTTGCTTTTGGATAGAAGTTCACTAACTAAAAACTTCTGTAAAAAATGTTGCTGTGTGCTTATATAGAGCCTTATTTGATTGGCCAAATTGCATTTGAATGAGGCCCTAGGTCAGGAGAAACATAATTTGACAATTCCTGAAACTATAAAGCCTGACGCATACAACTTTGTATTGAAAATGGTTGATCCACATATTAAATTATGTCTTCCATACATGACCCACACCAAAACTTGTGAAGCTGTAGACTCCTCTGAGTTTGAGTTTGGTGAAGGCTATCACATATATAGTTGTGAGCATACGAGCTTCCTTAAGCCGTTGCTCACGCTTGCGAGGGCCGCAGCTGCTGGCATGGAGCGCCTTGAACCTCAATCACTGTATTTACCTGAGCCCACGGCCCCTCGCGTCGCGCTAATAAAAAAACGGAAGTGGGTGTACCAGAACTCACTGCACAAAACTTCAAGTCCCAGAATGCTCAGCAGCACAAGCAGTAGCCACTCAGCACATTAGGGGGCGAGTCTAATATATAATATAGCTGTGTATGTAAATCTGTCTCTCACTCTGCAAAAACAAATGGAAAGATAGAACAGTTTTTTATAGTTTATGTGTCACATTTAATGTATATATTTAAATATTGTGGTAGGGAGGATTATCTCTGAGGACCTGGACTTTTATGTGAAATCAATATACTCTAGATGGCTTCTTATTTACATTATACAACATATATTTATATATATATATATATATATATATATATATATATATATATATATATATACACATTATATATATATATATATATACACATTATATATATATATATATATATATATATATATATATTATATATATATATATATATATATATATATATACACATTATATATATATATACACTATATATATATATATATACACATTATATATATATATATATATATATATATATATATATACACATTATATATATATATATACACACATTATATTTATATAATATATTTATTTATATATACACACATTATATTATATATATATTTACACATTATATATATATATATATATATATATATCACATATATAGTTGTGAGCGTACGGGCCGTTGCTCACGCTTGCGGGCTCGCGTAGCGAGGGGCGCGGGCAAGGGCCTCAGTTGCTGGGATGGAGCGCCGGAGGCGCTCCATCCCAGCAACTGAGGCCCTTGCCCGCAGCGTACGGCCCGTTGCTCACGCTGAGGCCCTGCAGCCACCTCCTCCCCACAATACCCCGCCGCTGGAGAGAGGGAGCAGAACTCCATGCCCCATTACACCCATCAGACTACTTGCATTCATTGGAGCATCTCAATTCACCTCCGCCATGTCTCCCCTGCCTGCACATTTTCTGAACAGCTTCGATGAATGTAAGTAGTCTGATAGGTCTGACTGATAGTGACAGATCTGACTGATCGGGCCCATGAAGGCCTGGCCTGGGGGGACAAGAAGGCTTAGCCTGTGGGGACATGGCATCATGGGCTGGAGGCCATAAACGTCGCAACGCAAATAACACTGCACACACATTACGACACTCGCAAACACCATACCACACACGTTCACACACATTACGGCCTCGCAACACTCGGACGCAACTCGCGAACATTACAAAATTAAAAACACAATACATACACACAGCACATACATAAAAAACTTACCTACAGCAACAGGGAGCATCCAGGACCTCAAAAATGCAACTTACACCTTTGTTTCAATAAAAATAAAAGAGTTTGGACAATAAAAAATTTGATATGCGAGAGAAAAAATGGCCGCCGAACAAAACGAAAACGAGGCTACAGCACTCTCAACACGTAAAAAACACCACAACACACTCGCAAAACAACACACAAAACTCGAAAAACACCACGAAGCACCGACGGATAATCCGCAAACACCCATAACACAGATAACCCGCCATTTTACGCGAATGCGGAAGTACACGACTACTCTAACGGTTTTGTCTCGCGCACGCACACTCTTACACTGCACGCATTCATCACGCTTACACAGCAGCTACACGCCACCAATGCTGCAGCAATATGAAAACAGATTGTCAGCTCTTCAACACAATGCTTCAAAATAGGTAAAGTATATTCATTTATTCATCTACTATATATTTTAGTATTACACACCAAACAGCATTAGCTACCTTACGATTTGATTGCCGTCATTTTTTGACGGGCAATTCGCTAGTAGAGTATAAACATTCCATTAGTTCTGAAATCAGAGGCAAAGGATAATTGAGTTTGGTTGTGGTTTCCATAGTCAATACAGTAGAGAGCAAGTAAGGCCAGATTAGTGAACAATAGTTAGAGGACATTGACCAAAACAGGAAGGATTCCAGGTTATTACTTGGTCTTGTTTCCAGTATATCTGGAGCTGTGAAGAGTGACCAGAAGACCAATCAATGACATTAAATACTAAGAGGTCATGCAGATACCATGGTCAGATGTATCTGAGAACTCATGCACAAGACAGTTCCTAAATCCTGTAATGTAGGACTTGAGCTCTCAGTTACTCCTTACTTGCAGGACTCGAATTAGATTTGAGGGAAGTGTTAACACTGGAATACTCACTCTGGGGAAAATGGCATAGCAGGCTGCAGCACTGAGTTTCAGATAGCACTGCATTTAATATATTCTTCAATCCTCCTAGACCACCCTTTATGGATCCCTGAGCTGAATCAAAAATAGGAATAGTCTACCTGTCAATGATCCACGTTCCCCCTCAGCTTTTTCTGGTGCCCCTTGTGAGCTTCAGCATTTTGTAGTTGTCCAAGTTCCATCTTCCACCTCCAGCTGATTTCTGGCTCACTGGCCAGTCTAACTGCATACCAGTTTTCAGAGCTACTTGGTTGTCTGTACCAGCATCCAGAGTGTACCTGGATATCAGTTCCAGCCTTCAGAGTCTGTCTAGCAAACAGCTTGAATGTTCTGAGTCTACTTGGCTATTCGCTTTAGCCTTCAGGGTGTACCTGACTTCCATTATCACCTGCCTGTAACTGTAAAGCCTTGTTCCTTACTGCTTTTGATTCTGCAGTTATAGATATTCTAAGTATCACCATGTCAATGTATAGACTAACCGTAACAACAGTGAATTGGAGTTAGGGATTGACATAGGTGAAATGTGTGAAGTACTACTTTACAAAAAGGTTAGTAGGTACATCTAAGTGGTAGAACAGACTCAGTAGAGAACTGCAAACATAACTGGGATACATATAAGGCTGTGTTGATGGTCTGTTTAGCCAAGCATTTTTGGATAGATAAAATAAGCAGACTTGAAAGTGGAAGTCTAACAGTTGATTCTTCAGATATAGATATTCTAAACATCACCATGTCAAGGTACAGACTAACCATGCATGACAAACATGGCATAGGCAAAATGTGTGAAGTAATACTTTACAAAATGGAAGATAAATGTAAGTGGCAGGATAAACACAGTAGATCAAGTATGACTGTGAGTGAACCTAATGACACCATCTGATAGAGTCATATTACTTGGCTTGATATAGGAAGTAAAAAGATGTCTTGCTTCTCTGCTTGCTTTTGGATTAAGGAGCTTGAATGTAGAGCATATTCTATATTTCAGTTTACATACAATTAAAATCATTTGAAGATGAAAAAAATAAATTAACTTTAATAAATGATGAAAGGCACATAGCAATGACTACAACAACTACAGAAAGTCATTGTATGGGTTCATAAAATTCTGCAGTATTTAGTTGTTTATTAGAATCCAAAGTATCATAAAAATCACTAAGAATGTAAAATGACCATATTTGCTCTTTGATATCAAGTTTTGGCCTAGCATGTGAATAAAAATAGCTAAATCTGTGAATCTGTGTGTCAGGCTGAGTGGTTATATGATGTGACAGGCTGAGTGTGGGATGACAGGCTGAGTGTGTGTGACAGTCTGAGTGTGAGTATGATGTGACAGGTTGAGTGTGGGTTGACATGCTGAGTGTATGTGTGATGTGACAGGCTGAGTGTAGGGTGACAGACTGAGTGTATGTGTGATGTGACAGGCTGAGTGTGGGGTGACAGGTTGAGTGTCGGGTGACATGCTGAGTGTATGTGTGTTGTGACATGCTGAGTGTGGGGTGACAGGCTGAGTGTGATATGACAGGCTGAGTGTATGTGTGTGACAGGATGAAGGGGTATGTGGGGTGACAGGCTGAGTGTATATGTGATGTGACAGGCTGGGTGTGATGTGACATCCTGAGTGTATGTGTGATGTGACATGCTGAGTGTGGGTGACAGGCTGTGTGTGTGCTGACAGGCTGTGTGTGTGTGTGACAGTCTGAATATGAGTATGATGTGACAGGCTAAGTGTGGGTTGACATGCTGAGTGTATGTGTGATGTGACAGGCTCAGTGTGATGTGACAGGCTGAGTGTGTGTGTGACAGGCTGAGGGGGTATGTGGGGTGACAGGCTGAGTGAATATGTGATGTGACAGGCTGGGTGTAAGGTGAAAGACTGAGTGTATTTGTGTGTGACAGGCTAAGTGTAGGGTGACAGGCTGAGTGTGCTGTGACATGCTGAGTGTGTGTGTGACAGGCTGAGTGTGTGTGTGACAGGCTGAGAGGGTATGTGGGGTGACAGGCTGAGTGAATATGTGATGTTACAGGCTGGGTGTAAGGGGACAGACTGAGTGTATGTGTGTTGTGACAGGCTAAGTGTAGGGTGACAGGCTGAGTGTTCTGTGACATGCTGAGTGTGTGTGTGACAGTCTGAGTATGAGTGTGATGTGACAGGTTGCGTGTGGGGTGACATGCTGAGTGTATGTTTGATGTGACATGCTGAGTGTGGGGTGACAGGCTGAGTGTTATGTGACAGGCTGAGTGTGTGTGGGTTTGACTGCTGTGTGTTAGTATGTGGGGTGACAAGCTGAGTTTATATGTGATGTGACAGGCTGGGTGTGATGTGACAGGCTGAGTGTATGTGTGATGTGACATGCTGAGTGTGGGGTGACAGGCTGAATGTGATGTGACATGCTGAGTGTGATGTGACAGGCGGTATGTTTGTGTGACAGGCTAAGGGGGTATGTAGGGTGACAGGCTGAGTGTATGTGTGACAGGCTGAGAGGGTATGTGGGGTGACAGGCTGAGTGAATATGTGATGTTACAGGCTGGGTGTAAGGGGACAGACTGAGTGTATGTGTGTTGTGACAGGCTAAGTGTAGGGTGACAGGCTGAGTGTTCTGTGACATGCTGAGTGTGTGTGTGACAGTCTGAGTATGAGTGTGATGTGACAGGTTGCGTGTGGGGTGAGATGCTGAGTGTATGTTTGATGTGACATGCTGAGTGTGGGGTGACAGGCTGAGTGTTATGTGACAGGCTGAGTGTGTGTGGGTTTGACTGCTGTGTGTTAGTATGTGGGGTGACAAGCTGAGTTTATATGTGATGTGACAGGCTGGGTGTGATGTGACAGGCTGAGTGTATGTGTGATGTGACATGCTGAGTGTGGGGTGACAGGCTGAATGTGATGTGACATGCTGAGTGTGATGTGACAGGCGGTATGTTTGTGTGACAGGCTAAGGGGGTATGTAGGGTGACAGGCTGAGTGTATGTGTGTGACAGGCTGTGTGTATGTATGATGTGACGGGCTGAGTGTGATGAAACAGGGTTAGTGTGGGTTGGCATGCTGAGTGTATATGTGATGTGACAGGCTGAGTGTGGGGTGACAGACTAAGTGTGATGTGACAGGCTGAGTGTGTGTGTGTGTGTGTGTGAAAGGCTGTGTGTGTGCTGACAGACTGTGTGTGTATGTGACAGTCTGAGTGTGAGTATGAAGTGACAGGCTGAGTGTGGGTTGACATGCTGAGTGTATGTGTGAGGTGACAGGTTGAGTGTGGGGTGACATGCTGAGTGTATGTGTGATGTGACATGCTGAGTATGGGGTGACAGCCCAGTGCGATGTGACAGGCTGAGTGTGACAGGCGGAGGGGGTATGTGGGGTGGCAGGCTGAGTGAATATGTGATGTGACAGTCTGGGTGTAAGGTGACAGACTGAGTGTATGTGTGATGTGACAAGCTAGGTTGAGTGTGATGTGACAGGTTGCGTGTGGGGTGACATGCTGAGTGTATGTGTGATGTGAAATGCTGAGTGTGGGGTGACAGGCTGAGTGTGATGTGATAGGCTGAGTGTGTGTGTGTGACAGGCTGTGTGTGTGCTGACAGGCTGTGTGTGTGTAACAGTCTGAGTGTGAGTATGTGGGGTGACAGGCTGAGTTTATATGTGATGTGACAGGCTGGGTGTGATGTTACAGGCTGAGTGTATGTGTGATGTGACATGCTGAGTGTGGGGTGACAGGCTGAGTGTGATATGACAGGCTGAGTGTGTGTGTGACAGGCTAAGGGGATATATAGGGTGACCAGCTGAGTGTGGTGTGACAGGCTGTGTGTGTATGACATTCTGAGTGTGAGTATGTGGGGTGACAGGCTGAGTGTATGAGTGATGTGACAGGCTGAGTGTGGAGTGACAGGCTAAGTGTATGTATGATGTGACGGGCTGAGTGTGATGTAACAGCATGAGTGTGGGGTGACATGCTGATTGTGATGTGACAGTCTGAGTGTGTGTGTGATGTGACAGGCTGAGTGTGGGGTGACAGGCTAAATATAAGTGTGATGTGACATGCTGAATGTGTGTGTGACAGACTGTGTGTGAGAGTGATGTGACAGTATGAGTGTATGTGTGATTTGACAGGCTGAGTGTGATGTGACAGGAGGAGTGTGATGTGACAGGCTGAGTGTGATGTGACAGGCGGAGTGTGCAGTGACAGGCTGAGTGTTATGTGACAGACTGTGTGTGTGTGTGAAAGGTTGAGTGTATGTGTGATTTGACAGGCTGAGTGTGGGGTAACAGGCTGAGTGTGATGTGACAGGCTGAGTGGGTGTGTGTGACAGGCTTTGTGTGTGCTGACAGGCTGTGTGTGTGCTGACAGGCTGAGTGTATGTGTGATGTGACAGGCTGAGTTTTGGGTGACAGGCTGAGTATATGTGTGGGGTGGCAGACTGTTTATGTGTAAAGTGACAGGCTGGGTGTGTGCTGATAGGCTGAGTGTGTACGCGATGTGACAGGCTGTATAGGTGTGATATGACAGGCTGAGTGTGTTATATGATAGGCTGTGTGAGATATGACAGGCCGAGTGTGTGTGATTCCAGGCAAAGGATGTGAACATTCAAACCTCACCCTGTCAGATCTGCTAGCATTACCACCATTATCAAACTTTTTGTGCAGTTGCGGTTAAGAAAACCAGACAATAGTTATCTCCATGATTTATCACCGCCATCCCTCCCCCACACATACACACACCTCGAAACTCTCATAACCCCGCACTCACACCCTGACAATCTGCACCACTGGAATCCCCACTCAGGCTTCAGAATCTAGGATAAGTCACAGGTAACATGCTGGGCTAGGGGTGAGTATAAATTATATTGAAGTTTGCCATTAACCCTTTTGATACAACACATTTGAAAGAAATAGTTAAATGAATGAAAGCAATCATTTATTTCCTTATAATACTGTACTACTATAATATCTAAAAACCTAATTAAACAGCCATGTGTATGACTGATTGTACCTTATTGGCCCGAATATAAGCCACACTTTTTTTCCGATTTCTGAGCTTGGAAATTACTGGTGTGGTTTATAATCGCGACCGTGAAAAAATTATTGCTGATTTGCGGGATTGAGACTGTTGCTAAATTAATTCTAATGACATTTCCCCTGTATTTTACAGTGCAGTATTGATATTTAATTTGCATTTACGGTGCTACATTTAACCCACTTGCGGGTCCTATCTGGAACCCGTAGGATTTTCTTTTACATTTGACGTTTACGAGTGTAAGTGTGATTTGCGATTTTAGCGATTGTAATGTTTATATGGTAAAATAAAATCACTATTTTATTCCCTGAATCTAATTGACTTTTTTCTTTTTCTCTCCAATTTTAAGAGTGTGGTTTATATTCGGATATTATGTTTTGTATTTTTTCTTGAATTTAACAGGTGCGGCTTATATGCGGTTGCGGCCTATATTCGGGGCAATACGGGGCAATACGGTAAATTATTAGCCTGTCATTTGTATGTACCTACAGTTAATGTGTGTGTACATATACACATACAGACATAGAAAAACAAATGGCACATTTGTTATGGTTAACCCTCAGGATAGCCTTATGCTTATCCCAGGGATAATAAAAATCTTCAACGTTCAGACTGAGGGTTTCATCTAATATCAGTGTTTTTGTGTTCTTTGTGCCTTATCCATTTTCTGTCATTTAGGTATTATTTCAACTACCTTTCCCCCAGTATAGATGTATACTTTTAGTGGTGGGAGTGTTATGGTCTGGGCCTGCATGAGTGCTGCCGGCACTGGGGAGCTACAATTCTTTGAGGGAACCATGAATGCCAACATGTACCGTGACATACTGAAGCAGAGCATGGTCCCCTCCCTACGGAGACTGGGTCGCAGGGCAGTATTCCAACCTGATAATGACCCCAAACACACCTCCACTTTTGTGATATACTGTATATATATATATATATATATATATATATATATATATATATATATATATATACACATATATTTATACATGCACATATATATAACATATGTCTGAATATAGTTAAAAATATAGATATCACACCCATAAAGCAAAAAAAATTGAACACTACTTGCTTCCAGGGGCACCTTAAAGTTCACTGCCTAAGGGCTCCAAAAAGGTTAATCCGGCCCTGCACACATTAGTTTAAAATTGTTAGTTACTCAATTTGAATGGTGGAAAAAATGCATTAATAATCCTCCACAATATTATAAGTTTTTATCAAATAAAAAAATAATATACACAAAATGAATCCTGTTCCATTGTGTGGTATATAATGAAAATGATTTCTATAACATAATGAAAGATATATACACCAGATCCTTAGGGCCTCATTCAATTGCGATTTGGCCAATTGAATAGGGCTCTAAATAAGTACATAGCATATTTTTTTAAAAGAGCTTTTTAGTTAGTGAAAATCTAGCTTTTGGATAGATATTTACTAAGTAAAAACCTCTTTAAAAAAATATGTTATGTGCTTATTTAGACCCCTATTCAATTGGCCAAGTTGCAATTGAATGAAGGCCTTAATGTTTTATAGGGGAATTTATTCCCACATGCCAATACACTTATAAATACATTGAATATTTATTATAACCCAAGTTTTGGAATACATTTTTTTGTTTATACTAACAAAAACTCATTCCATGTTATCAAGGCATGCTTTTCACATAAACCGCTTAAACAGCAAATGAATAGTTTAGATTGCAATTAAAATACAATAAAAAATGAAGTATTTATTGTAGCCATTGTTTATTAATATTGATCTTATTTTCGCTTATCATTCCTATTATTTCACATCATATGAATTGGATTTTATTGTGTCAACAAACTTTAAATCTGATCATTAGTTTACAGAATATGTGTAAAGGTACATGTTCACTAACTTTTTAAATGTATAGAATAAAAGTGAATATTTAATAGCAATGGACATATTATGTCCAATTATTTACACATCAAAGATGGAGCATCAAGATTGCACTTATAGTTTGAATGAACAAACTTAAATGAAGGGAGAAAAGGTGAACCCTTCATTCAAGCCCCAAGGTTTTTTCGTTTTTAAAATATATATCCATTGGTCTTCTCTTTTAAGGAGTTCCTTGGCCAAATTTCCCCTTCTTATGGTCTTTTGAATACTATCAATAGCTATTAAAGATATAGCATTAAGGTCTCCATTGTGTTTCATATTGATATGTACAGCTAATGGTGTATCATTTTCTCTTTTAATGCTATATACATGTTGTAAGACTCTCCGTCTGAATTCTCTGTAAGTTTTTCCACATACCTCATACCACATTTGCAAAGCTTTAAGTAAATAACTCCTTCTGATTTACATGTCAGTAGTTTAATTTCGAAACATTTACTGCCATCCATTGAGGAGAATGTCTTAGTAGTATTTACATATTTATATGCTTTGCATTAATGGCATTTAAAACAGCCTTTAGTTTTATTAACCCAAATTCTGCCTTTATTATTCACCAGATGACTTTTTGAGAGCATATCTCTTAAATTGACTGATCTTCTACTGGTGATTTGTGCTTTGTTATTTAGGAAAGGTTTTAAATCCACGTCATCCAAAAGAATATTCCAGTGGTTATCAACAATCTTTTTCACCTCATGCCATTTCCCATTGTAAGTGCCAATACATCTGACTATATCTTCAGAATTTTTAGTTTTATCTACCAGTAGTGAATCTCTATCAACATCTCTTACTCTATGATATGCTTTTTTTTAAACACCACAATTCAAAGGTGTCAATTCTATGGAGCTCAGACTTCTCTATTGTCCAAATCTCACATTAATATGTTACTACCGAGAATACCATAATCCTAACTATGCAGGCCTTTGTTGATAGTTTAATATCTTTACTTTTTACTAGCTTGTCCAAGCTTGCCATAGCTTTCCTCCCCAGAAGCAAACATCTTTTAATTTCATGACTACAGTCACCATCTGAAGAGATCTAGATCCCAGGAAAATAAAATCTGTCACTGTCTCTACTTCTTCTTCGTCTATTTGCCAGGAACTGAGATTGCCATTTGCCATGATGTTTGTCTTTTTAACGTTGAGCACTCTCTTCTTTCACCTTCACCAATAAGTCCTTTAGCTGCTCCTCACTTTCAGCCATCAAGGTAGTATAATCAGCGTATCTGAGGTTGTTGATATTTCTTCCAGCAATATTGATTCTGGCTTTGGGTTAATCCAGCCTGGCCTTACACATTATGTACTCTTCATATATGTTGAATAAATAAGGTGACAATATACAAACTCGTCACACCTTTTCCGATATTGAATCATTCTGTTGTTTGGTTCGGTTCTGACTGGGGCTTCTTGGTCCACATACAGATTCTTCAGGAGCAGGATGAGATGATATGGTACTCGCATCTCATTAAGAACATGTCACATTTTATTGTGATCCACAACGTCAAAGGCTTTAGTATAGTCTATGAAGCAGAAGTAAATGCTTTTCTGGAACTCTTTTGCTTTCTCTATTATCTATTGGACATTGGCAATTTGATCTCTTGTGCCTCGTCCTCTGCGGAACCAGGCTTGCGCATCTAGTAGTTCCCGCTCCATGTATTGTTGGAGTCGAGCTTGTAGAATCTTAAGCATTTACCTGGCTGGCATGTGAAATGAGTGTAATTTTTTGATAACTGGAGCACTCTTTGGCATTGCCATTTTTGGGGATTGGGACATAGACTGACCTTTTCCAGTCTACTGGCCATTGTTGAGCTTTCCAAATTTGTTGTCATAAGGCAAGCAACACTTTCACAGCATCACCTTGTAAAATTTTGAATAGTTCAGTTGGGATTCCATCAACTCCTGCAGCTTTGTTATCAGCAAGGTATCCTAGGGCCCATCTCACTTCGCTCCCGCTCCAGCTCATTGGACAAATTATTGAAGTCATCACTGTAGTTAAGATCCTTCCTGTATAGATCTTCAGTGTATTCATGACACCTCTTCTTTATCTGATATTCTTCTGTTAAGTCCCTACCATTTTTGTCTTTTATCACACCCACTTTGTGATGAAAGGTGCCTTTGAAATCGCAATTTTCTTGAAGAGATCTCTTGATTTACCCATTCTGTTATCTTTTTCTATCTCTTTTAATTGCTCATTGCAGAATGTCTCCTTGTCTCTTCTTGCTATACTCTGGAATTCTACATTCAATTGGACAAATCTTTTCATATCTTCACAACCTTTCTTGTACTTCTTTCAAAACCTCATCATATAGCCAGATTGCCTTCTTAGTTTTCTTCCTTTTAGGGATATTATTTTTGCTGTTTCCTGGATAATGTTGCAAACTTAGGTCCAAAGTTCTTCAGGCTTTCTATCTTACATGTCTGGTCCCTTATATTTATTCTTTACTTCCACTGCATATTCCCAAGGGAAATAATTTATTTCGTATCTATTCAATCTGCTGACTTTCCCTCTTTTCTTCAGTTTAATTCTAAATTTAGCAACAAGAGCCTCAGTTAGCTCAGGTCTTGTTTTTTTCTGATTATATAGAGCTCCTCCATCTTTCGCTGCAAAGTATATAGTCAGTTTGATTTCTATATTGTCCATCTGGTGATGTTCATGTGTAGAGTAGTCTTGGAGGCTGTTGGAAGATGGTATTTGCTATGACCAGAGGATTATCTTGACAGAATTCTACTAATCTCTGGCCTGCTTCATTTTCTACTCCAAGCCAAACTTGCCAGTTATTCCAGGTCTTTTGGTTCCTTAATTTAGCATTCCAATCTCCTATGATGATAGTAACATCTTTTCTTGGTGTTATATCTATGACGTGTTCAATGTCTTCGTAGAACCGGACAACTTCAGCTTCTTCAGCATCCAGATGGTTGATCTGGTGGTTGTCTGATGTAAAGTGTTGACTCTAGTAGAACAATAATGTTCGTGGTGATATACAAGATTATGCTTCCTATGAACTGTGAATGATTGCGATATTTATAATGTTTTAAAACAACAAAGTGTGTCAATGGATACAACTGATTAAAATCTGTTCTTGTGACAGATTTCTGTTTGAAATAGAGAAAGGGTTTGGTAGAAATGTATTTATTACATTTGGCACTTTATAAAATACTATGAAATTGCCTGTCAAAAATGACAGGAATAAAATTGTAAGCCTGGCAATGCTGTTTGCAACACAATGCGAGGCTATGGCCCCTTTGAGCACCTTCGGCGCTCATCGTGAGGCCCGTGCTGAGCTTCTTCGTGTACTTTACAGGTCCCGAGATGAGCGCCTTTGGCGCTCATCACGAGCCCCGCAATGAGCGGCTTTGCCACTCATTGCCGTTGTTGTCAAGCCACCGCCGCTCATTGCAACTCTCTCCTCCTGTGTACTTTATAGGCCTCGTGCTTGAGCACCTTCCCCCCCCCTGTGTAGGCCTTGCGTTGAGTGTTACTGATTTGGGTTAAGTGTTACTGCCTTGGGCTAAGTGTTACTGGCTTGCATAAAGTGTTACTGGCTTCGGGCTCCTTTTTACTGCCTTCAGGCCTCGTTTTCATCCTATGTTTTTCCGGCGGGCATTGTTTTTCTTGCTTAGTCAATTTTCGATTGTGGAAAAACCGCCAACTATGCCTCAAATTCACTTGCAACCTCACTCACAGGCTCCCTGGCTCTCCCCCTGTGCTGTGTGTGAGTGTGTAAGTTAATTTGAGGCATATTTGGGCTTTTTTGCTGGTCTCTCCAGTTCTGTGTTTGGTCCGTTAAATTCGTAATTTAGTTTGCGAGGGCCGCAGTTGCTTCTACGGGCTTTGGTCCTAATTCCTACTGGGCTCATTGCAGCCGCAGCCAAAGTATTATGGGCCTTGCGATGAGCACCTGTGGAGGTCATTGCGACCCTGCAATGAGCGTCTTCAGAGCTCATTGCAGCCTAATGTCCTGCTTGCCTTCTGCGCTCATTGCAGGCCCGCAACTACGTTTCTCGATTTCGTATCTCGAAAGACTTTGGTATTTTGGATCCAGAAGCAGTATCTATTAACACATTGTTATAATCATGTTTTTCAAATTATTACATAAATGTTCTCCTCGCTATTATTGCTCCCCCTTACTCTGTTTGCATGTAAACAAGTTAACTATTAACCAATTCATAAGGACTCCAGTCTTATACACAATTTCCTATGTAACTCACCAACCTATCTATTTCGATCCCTCTAAATGTCAGTGCTGAATGATTGCACCCCTGAATAGGCTAAAATGAGCTGTGTTCTCCAGTTACAGTGACCTGTCACATTCAAATTTTCCTCCAAGCCATTTTAATTGCTATTAATGGTGCTTCGTGCAAGTTACATAATGTGGGTATGCACTTTTTTCCAACCCGATTCTAAATGTACTCCAGACCCCAGTGGCGCAGCACTCTTCAAGCGCAGAACTCTAAAAACCCAACAAAACAAAAAATAAAACATGTACAAAAAATTATAACACACTCACATGCAGCACAGGGGGAGACACAGGAATCCTGGGAGTGAGGTTGCAAGCAAATTACACCCATATTTGGCGTTTTTCGGCACTCCAAAAAAAGGAAAAAAATGACGGCCGAAAAACGCAAAATTTCAGAAACAGCATGAAAACGAAGCTCAACAACTCCAGGCTTGCAAAACTTACAAAACACATGACGGTGAAGACAGTAACACTTACACAAACAACGCCAGGCATGCAGGACTTTGAAAATAAAACCAACGCCAGTCAATGTGCCACGCAAACATTCACCACACACAAAGAGGAGAAAGACACAGAGAAGGGACGCGGGAGATGCTGCAAAGAGACACATGGGCACTCATGAGAGGGGAAATGGGGGATTGGGGAAATGTGCTCAGAGGGCCCATAGTCGCATGTGGTTTAATGACCACATGTATATAATGTATATAAGGTAAATGTAATAATCCAATGTGAATTGTCATGTATTATTACAATTTCCCACTAGATGGCACTTTTGTCTAAAGCAAAAAAGATATCCAATACTAAACATACTTTTCATGATTTGACTATCACCTAAACGCATCATTTATCGCCATTGCTTAATGCAATAGTAAAGTAATGTGTTTAATGAATATTTGCTTTGTAATGTTTATAGCATCACTAACCTATTTTTTTAAATATAAAATATATTTTGAACTGTAAAACAATGATTTTCGCACTTCAATGTTTTATTTAATTCATAAAAGGCTTTTATTTATTTTGTAAAATTCAGATTCATTATATTGACAGTCATAGAATATAAATTAAATTATTTTTGAACTAAGTATATATATTATATATATTACATATTAAATGTATGTAAAGGTTGTATATTGCAATACAAATAAATCATCAAAAGGTTGCTAACAAATACAATTAGGGATTGAATATAGAGTATCTGATGAAAACTCTGATAATGGTTGTAAAAAAAAGGTCACTGTAAGGGTCCAACTTGGATGACTTTTCAGTAGTAATGATTAGTTTAAACAAATTTTAAATTTTTTTGTGGTGAAAAAAGTTGATCTTTTTCCAAGAAATCTTACATTTAAAACAGATTTGGTAAGAGAAAAGATATTTTAGAAAAAAATAATATATATAATGCGGTCTTAAATGCACTGTGGTAGTCAATGCTCTATTTCCTTCCTTGTAATGTCACCTGGAGGATAATCCTATAGTTCTTTCTATATTGCTGAGTCAGCCTTTCAATAGAACTGCATGGATATCTGCATCCAAGGTCCCCCCAGATAATTAATCAGATAAGAAAAACAAAATAAATGTCTTCCTTCAGTAAAGCTAAATTAAAAGGACAACATAGTTCAAAACTTTCTGTCATGCATTTAAAAGATGATGTTTTTTATTTAACATAAATTTTGTTTTTTTTCCCCATGGAAAGCAAATTATATTAATGGAAGAAAGATAATACCAAAACAATAGACAGGCAGATAAAAAACTACTTATTTCATCCATTGTTGAGAGAAAGTGAAACTAAGAACTCATGGAGACCCTTTTAATTGTGTTTTATTATCACAATATGTTGCAGGTGAAACACCTACAAGGATCATTCCCCTCTGGTTTCCATAACATATTAGAACAGAGGAGGAGAAAACAATTCTACTTTGTCTAAATTTAATGTAATTTTTCTACACTATAGATCTATTATATAAAAAACTTTTGTAATGTTTAAAACGTGATTTTTTTGTACATGTGTGCTAGAAATTGTTGGCTTACAGTGGCCATTTAAATACAATAGGTACAAATGAAAAATGGCCATTATAAATATGAGAATTTAGTGGTTCTTTAAGCTCAGAAACCACAGCAATCTACAGATAAACCATAATCATATAATCCTAAAAATATATATTATATAGTATATACATTTTTAAACTCTACACATACAATATATATGTATGTATTGTTTAAAGATAACTTATTGTAATATTTAGCATACATCTATCATTTGAAATATCTTAAAATACTCAGAGATTTTATGTATTATTTATCAGAGCATATTAAAAGTATGGATGATAATATTACTACTACTACTACTAATAATAATAAGAAGAAGAATTATTGTTATTATTATCCTTATTGTTAATAATAATAATATTAATAATTTTAGCAAGAGTTATTATTATTAATAATAATAATAATAATAAAATGATAATATAATTCATAAATTAATATAATTAGTAGTTTAAAAGAATAGCATACAAAGCAAATGTATGAAATCTGATTTTCTTAAATCTTTTTTAAATAACTCCATTCATGTATTTGATATTCATAAATGTATAGATAGATTTATCAATACTTTGTATTAGACAGGTATATTATACATGAAGCCTCTTGCCTCTTATATATGCACAGGAATTTAGTCCACACAGCTTTACAGAAAATACTTTTTCCAAGTACTCTTCTTGAAGTGAACTATTATTGGGTTCTTTTCCTTCCAAATTATAAGCTGTACACTTAGGCCCTCATTCAATTGCAATTTGGCCAATTGAATAGGGCTCTAAATAAGCACATAACAAATTAAAAAAAAAATAGTTTTTAGTTAGTAAATATCTATCCAAAAGCAAGGTTTTCACTAACTAAAAACTTCTTTAAAAAAAATATGCTATGCGCTTATTTAGAGCCGTATTCAATTGGCCAAATCGCAATTGAATGAGGCCCTTAGATTCTACTGGTAAAGTCATTTATATTGCCTTCATGTTCTTGGATGGATTAGATGAACTTTTTGAGACCCCCTGAAAAGGAAACATTATAGTCAACTCTATCCAAGATTTCGATATACTTTAAAAATGTACTATCAAGTATTCACTCAATAAGATTTGCAGTGTCAATGCTTTCTGTCAACCTATCCTATATTCCTCACATGTACTTACAGAAAATAGTTATGATTTTTAATATTTGAAGAATATTAAAATATTTCACATAAAACCAATGAAGAGTGAATATCTTTAAAAACAAAAAGCAAGCTTTCTCATACTTAAGTGGAGCTTTGAAAAGTTGAATTTCAGCTTATCTTTAAAGGTTGTTCCCTTTTTCTAATTTAACACATGCTGCGTATATCAGACACACACATTACAGTAAGTCATACTATACTAATATATAAAATAAAGCTTGTTTTCCACACCCCCAGAGCTGCTTACATAGGCACCTGATACTAACCAATAGAAACACTGCATTTGGGTTACACATTTTAACCCTTTACTAACCTTCAAGCCAGCAGCAGCACATTGCAGAGATCTACAGAGCAGTGTCTGGCTCCTCCTGATTCCTTCTGCAGAGAACTATACATGCCATGATTCCTTCCTGCACAAACTGCTATCACAGATTGATACAATGTATTAGCTGCCTGTGATTGGCTAAAACAAATTATGAATGTTATGCTAATTTTAGCAGGGTTTTGCAGGGGTGCCAACTATGAAAATCAACTGCTTGCAAACTCGAGAGACTTAGCAAACTATGGGGTAAGTATAATATGGTTTATTTTGGTATTTTTTCATGCAAAAAAATTGTTTTCATACACTACTGATTCTCCTCTATCAGATGCATTCATAATCCAGGAAACTTAAATATGCCCTTAATAGAACTCAAAGTCAAGAAAAGGATTGACTCTCATGTGAAACAATATTTTCTTACAATAAGTGAATATGATAAACCAAGAGATTATGTATTAGATACAACATTTTAATTGAGTTGCCAAAAATACATTGCTCCTTCATAAATTAAGTATGGTGCAATCTTTTAATACCTTGAAAGTGCTAACTACAATATTGATATAATATACATATTGTATTTAATATATTAATTTTAGCAGCTTCACTAGGCAAATGTGCATCACTTTTCTATTGACCTTGTGATAAAATGGCAGTTTCTAATAGATATTCCTTATTAAAGTGGTCATTTCATGTGATTAGTTCAACCAGTGTTTTTTCTTAACTTTGCAAAGTTTAATCTTCCTATCTCAATAGCCTTGGGTCTTGTTTTAATATGAAATATTTCTATACCTTCATATTCAAGGCTATAAGAAGTAATCTGCTTTTTCACACACTGTTAATAATATTGCACAATGATCTCCGCAAAAGGTTATAAAGCTTGTAACATATATCACGCTTTAATACAAAACATTGAAAGTGGACACGTCACTCCCCCCCCCCCCATTAATGAATAGATTAGCAAAACTGACCATAATTTGTGTTAATGATAGTAAAATCTATTTTACCATTTTTAAAATAAATGCATCTTATCCCTCCAGCTCTACATCTTCATGTTGGTGGCACAGTGATATTTAAAAAAAACACCAGTAAACTGTTGTTAATCATACCCAGCAGTTCCAGCACACTTCATTTGCACCCTTCTCATTGACTATTTACATGAATTGCCCTTACTTGAAATGGAGGATGCTGAGCAATGAACATAGTGACATTGTGATATCGCTTGCTCTATAAAGTGCTTCCTGACCAGAGTGGCACTTAAGTGAGAGTTGTTTTGATGCTGGTCAAGTGCTAGTGCTTGTAATGACATGCCTTTTTATTAAAGCCAGGTTGACCTCCTCAGAGAGGGGATTTAGAATATATTAAAATAGGGGAGAAATATTTAAGTTAGAATAAAGCATGATACAACAATAATTCAAAGATGGCAACTCTGGCAGGCGGTGTATTAAATGTAATTTTATATACATAAAATATGCAATAAAATAAAATTCATTACACATATTTGTATATTATTCTCAATTAAAACAATATGGTGGGGTATATTTAGTGGAAAAAGTCCCAGTTTGGCCAATTGGCTCCTTAAAAAGTGGATATATGGCATAGATTTATTTTGTATACTTATTTTATAATTTAATAAAAATTCCAACATGAAACAAATTATGCATGTAAAAACATGGATTTGACTAATGTTTAGAAAGTAGACAACAGGAACACAAAATACATTCTTGTAATGTATGCTATAATTCCTGTTAACTCCACTTAAAGTCACACATAAAAGTCCCATTAATTGAAGAATTGAAAAGTACACATAAGTGCAAATGCCTTAAAATAGATGTAGAAGTTAGAGTTGTTTTATGTATATATTTACTGAAAGATACGTTCTCTGATCTAATGATTTTATCAACAAAATATAATTAAGTTTAGCAGTGGGCATTGATAAAGGAGATGAGCATGTCCAATTGTTATAATATATATTGTTATAATATATGTGAGGCTTTTGGTCCTCTGAGCCCCGCGGTGAGCACCTTTGTGTGCTTGGGAATGCCATGTGTCTCTTTCCACTATCTCCCCCTTGTCCCTTCTCTGTGTGTTTCTCCTCTATGTGTCAGCTGAATGTTTGCATGTTATGCGCTGAAGGCCTTTTTTTTTATTTCAAAGTCCCTGTGCCAGGCGTTGTTGGTGTAACTGTTACTGTGTTTGCCGTCGTGTATTTTCTAAGTCCCACTGACTGGCTTTGCTCAGCATCGTTTTCATGCAGTTTCTGAACTTTTTACGTTTTTCGTCCGCCATTTTTTCCTCGCCTAGCCGACTTTTGATTGACAAAAACCCACAAATATTGTTCTAAATGGCTTGTAACCTCACTCCCAGGCTTCCTGGCTCTCCCCCCTATGCTGTCTGTGAGTGTGTTATTATATTTGCTATTTTTTAGGTTTTTAGGGTTTCTAGAGTTACGTGCTTGGCTCGCAGTTGCGACCCTCACAATGCAGCCTAAGTCCTGCATGCTTTACCGCTCACCTCGCTTCATGAGGCTTCACTAATGAGTGCCTTCGGTGCTCATCCAGCCTAAATCGTACACCGTACACGGCTCACCGCGCTTTGCGCGGTCGCAACTGAGTGACCAACATCAAACATGAAATAACTGTATAAATAACAATAAATATATTTTTTTTAAATGATGCCATATAACGGACCTTTGCAATGTCACTTTAAGTTTAAATTATTTAAGTAACATCCAACTATCACCTTGCATTTCTTAATTTGTACTGAATAAATTATAGTAAAAGTGTTGTTCCGGGTGTATACAGTGCTGGATCTACCATTTTGAAGTCCCTGGGAAGTAAAGTGGAGGAGCCCCCAGCGAGTCAGTACGCAAGGTGTGCACGCACCCATTTTCCCCTTTTCTGTGCGTGTACATCGCCCTCTTACTGTGTGAGCAAATCACAGACATTTCCCATAACAGCCATTTTTACAACATAGCTACTCATAAACACACCAAGCTATTACATGGCAATTAAATGCATTTTATGATGGGCCACATTATTTATATACTTCTATGGGAGGGCAGTGAGCGCATGTTACACAAACACATATCATGATCACTTGTATTGCACAGAAAAACTGAGTCATTATGAGTGTTAAAGGGCCACTGCACAATAAAAACAAAAATTGTTTGAAAAAAATGTAGTCTAACAAAGAGCATAAGTCATACAGCTAGTTTTTAATAAAAATAAATAAATGTGAAAACCTCTGCTGGGCCCTGGGGGAGTTCATGGTACATAGGCCGACGTTTTTAGTGTATGAGAAGGGTGTTTACATTTCTGGAGAGATATGGTTGAAGCAAGTGTCATAAACCTATTTTTCCTTATTCAATAATAGATAAATATTGTATGGAAAACCAAACTGAAGTCACTGGGCTTTTAACCCTGCTTGTGCTTCTTTTATTTTAATAAAACAAATCTATACCCCACACAATTGTAATTTAGATATGAATGGCAACAGTGCATAGTAAGGATGGGCTGAAAAACACATTCAGTAGGTGTCCAGGACCAGTACCCATGTTTTAAAGGCATAGAGTAGAATTGGTAAAAGGGTTGTAGAAATGTGATACTAGAGTATGTGGTTTTAAAAAAGTAAATATTGTGCAAAACATAAAAAAAAAAAAGTAAATAACCTTAATAATAATAATAATAATAAAGTAACACCTGTTCTATGCAATTAATCTTTATTGTGATTGTGTGTCTTCATTTGCTTTCCTTACTTGTCAGTTGTGAGGGTTATCCAGTCACATATTATGTCTATGTGTATGTTATGTGTTGTTATACTGTGTTTCCCTGAGATTTCAGCACCCTATAAGGCTTTCCACTTACAGTGATTATGTGTTACCATGAGCATTACTGCTTCCAATAATCTCTACCTGCTGAAATGTGAAAGACCAGAACATAAATAATCTTTTTCTCTCCATAAATATTTGCCCTTATTAGGGTAAGGTAGAACAGTATACAGAAAGTGACCAGGAGAATGTGAAAGCTTCAGGACAGGTTTGTGTATGTATTGGCAATGCACAGTCACAGGGTCAGAGGGTATAATCTCAGCAGGAATAAACCTACTAAATACATCTGTCTAAGACGGTATATCCTGTGACCATTTTATATTACATGTCCTAGTACATCCACATCTGATTCCTTCTGTATTATAACCCCTTGTTTGTGCTCCTTACTACAGTCAGGTCCATAAATATTGGGACATTGACACAATTCTAAACGTTTTGGCTCTATACACCACCACATTGGATTTGAAATGAAACGAACAAGATGTGCTTTAACTGCAGACTTTCAGCTTTAATTTGAGGGTATTTACATCCAAATCAGGTGAACGGTGTAGGAATTACAACAGTTTGTATATGTGCCTCCCACTTTTTAAGGGACCAAATGTAATGGGACAATTGGCTGCTCAGCTGTTCCATGGCCAAGTGTGTGTTATTCCCTCATTATCCCATTTACAAAGAGCAGATACAAGCTCCAGTGTTCATTTCAAGTGTGCTATTTGCTAGTTGCTGTTAACTCTCAATCTGAGATCCAAAGAGCTGTCACTATCAGTGAAGCAAGCCATCATTAGGCTGAAAAAACAAAACAAACCCATCAGAGAGATAGCAAAAACATTAGGTGTGGCCAAATCAACTGTTTGGAACATACTTAAAAAGAAAGAATGCACCGGTGAGCTCAGCAACACCAAAAGACCCGGAAGACCACGGAAAACAACTGTGGTGGATGAACAAAGAATTATTTCCCTGGTGAAGAAAACACCCTTCACAACAGTTGGCCTGATCAAGAACACTCTCCAGGAGGTAGGTGTATGTGTGTCAAAGTCAACAATAAAGAGAAGACTTCACCAGAGTAAATACAGAGGGTTCACCACAAGATGTAAACCATTGGTGAGCCTCAAAAACAGGAAGGCCAGATTAGAGTTTTCCAAACAACATCTAAAAAAGCCTTCACAGTTCTGGAACAACATCCTATGGACAGATGAGACTAAGATCAACTTGTACCAGAGTGATGGGAAGAGAAGTGTATGGAGACGGAAAGGAACTGCTCATAATCCAAAGCATACCACCTCATCAGTGAAGCATGGTGGTGGTAGTGTCATGGCGTGGGCATGTATGGCTGCCAATGGAACTGGTTCTCTTGTATTTATTGATGATGTGACTGCTGACAAAAGCAGCAGGATGAATTCTGAAGTGTTTCGGACAATATTATCTGCTCATATTCAGCCAAATGCTTCAGAACTCATTGGACGGCGCTTCACAGTGCAGATGGACAATGACCCGAAGCATACTGCAAAAGTAACCAAAGAGTTTTTTAAGGGAAAGAAGTGGAATGTTATGCAATGGCCAAGTCAATCACCTGATCTGAATCCGATTGAGTATGCATTTCACTTGCTGAAGACAAAACTGAAGGGAAAATGCCCCAAGAACAAGCAGGAACTGAAGACAGTTGCAATAGTGGTCTGGCAGAGCATCACCAGGGATGAAACCCAGCGTCTGGTGATGTCTATGCGTTCCAGACTTCAGGCTGTAATTGACTGCAAAGGATTTGCAACCAAGAATTAAAAAGTGAAAGTTTGTTTTATCACTGTTAATCTGTCCCATTACTTTTGGTCCCTTAAAAAGTGGGAGGCACATATACAAACTGTTGTAATTCCTACACCGTTCACCTGAATTGGATGTAAATACCCTCAAATTAAAGCTGAAAGTCTGCAGTTAAAGCACATCTTGTTCGTTTCATTTCAAATCCATTGTGGTGGTGTATAGAGCCAAAAAGTTTAGAATTGTGTCGATGTCCCAATATTTATGGACCTGACTGTATATAGTCTTATCACAATCACACACATTATTGCCAACCTTCCTATAAAACTCATATCTCTAATAGATCAATACACATCTACAATGAACCCTGGGCTACTAGTTGTTGGATATTTAGATACATTCTCTGGCCTCTCTCACTCTGACTATGATTATTGCTTTAGTCAGTATTATATGCAGGGCCTCACTCATTACACATACACATCATCACTATGGGCCTCATTCTATTCGTGGCCGTTACTTGCAAGTAAATTCCCGATTTGCTAATTTTGAGATGCGGGCTCGAGTAGCTCTACTTTTACTTAGCTATTCAATTGGCCGGGCCCGCAAGTTAGTCCCCCTTCCCAATAACCGCAAACAATGCAATTGGCAGTAAGCATTTGCGGGCTTGAATATAATAGTGGACGCAAGCCCGTAACTCGCGGCTCAAGCCTGCAAACTTGGAACACTGTAAATGCAAATATAAAATCAATACAGCACTGTAAATGATTGGGAACACAATGGGTGACATTAGAATTAAAAGCACAACATTCTCAAGCTTGTACATTGCCAAAATCAAATACTTTATTTCATGTTTAACTTCTGTCCAAAGTCCTACTGGCTTGAATGACCTCCAAGCCCATAACTCATTATTCAAGCCCGTAGGACTTCAATTAATTATGGAGGTTAATTCCAAAGTCATGCGGGCTTTGAGGTTGAAGCCTGTAGGACTTTATGACGAAAATTGAACATGAAATAAAGTGTTTTTATTTGTGCTGATTTGAGAGCTTGAGAATGTTGTGCTATTAACTATTAACTAAGACCTAAAATCACTTTAACTTTTAATAAAAGTACAGGATTGCTTTTTTATTTGCTTTTAAAGTGCTCCCATTTGTAAGTAAGACCTTTGCGAGACATCCTTGGTACCAGTAACCTGTGGTTCGTGTTTAGCCATTTACGGGCTTGACGGAAGGGTAAATCGGAGCAATTGAAAAGCGAAGTGTGATTTTGTGAAGATCAAAGACTTTGAGGGAAGTAACTTGCGATTTTAAGAATAGTAATGGATAGTAGCGCGCAGTAAGTAACCTGAACGGGGCCTGCAAGTAGGAGGCATTTGAATAGCACAGTAACTTGCTATCTCCATTTGCGGGCCCAGATCACAAGTAAGTAGCAATTGAATGAGGCAGTGTCAGTACAATCACTACACACAGGTGACATTCTGTATCCCTATCTCCTGCCCCCTGTCACCTTCAGGCAGCTCCACCTGTGGGCTCTGCACATGAAGGAGGTCACCACTCCAATCTGAGACAGTCTGACAGTCTGTGAACTGCACTATTTCATTTTTTTATGCCAGAATCAAATGTTATGGTTCTTTAGGTGAAAAATTGGGCACACCTCACAGGGAGGCACCTGCCTAGTTGGTCCAAATGGGCAATCCATCCATGGGTGTATGAAAAAATATCATAACCCTTCACACTTAGGTTTTTAATCAATATCTTTAATTACTCTGGAAAAACGCCGAAAAACAATTAAAAATTGCTACGCTGACTTCTTGACTCAATTTTAGAGATGCAGTACTTTAAATATTGTAGTGTGGCCCAGATAAAGTAATTCATAGACTTATACTTATACAGAACTGCAATGATGATAATAGACAAATCAACTCTCATATATCAGTCTAAAAAATAAAATAGACTGATATATGAGAGTTGATTTGTCTATTATCATCATTGCAGTTCTGTATAAGTATAAATCTATGAATTACTTTATCTGGGCCACACTACAATATTTAAAGTATTGCAACTCTAAAATTGAGTCAAGAAGTCAGAGTAGCAATTTTTTATTGTTTTTCAGCATTTTTCCAGGATAAAGAGTATCCCAATAAAATATAAACTCCTATATAATTAAAGGGGTGTTAGGCACCCAATGGATACATACAATAGGTCAATTTAATAGACTTTTGTATTATCTTTAATTACTCACTGAAAACACTTGTTTGTATATGGCACTTTAATATAAACTCACATAGAACAATCATAATTCCATCCACAGAGAGTCACAGAGAGAATAATAACTCTTTTATACAGAAAAAAAAGATCCTATGTCACTACATTCATGAAATACCAAAGATATAAAGTCCTTGTAGGACTTCATTAGACACATTATCAGTTCAAATAGTGCAGGGAATATACTAAACATGTCAAGCACATATCACATCATTGATTTACTATACATTATTTGCTATGTGTAGAAACATCCGTTCTCACCTCATCTTAGGTGAGAAAATGCTTAGTAAATTTTCCCCACCACCAGTATCATATACTGTATAACAACACATGTGTTCTGAAATAATCCCACATAGTTTGGATGACAACTAACTCCAATAATTCCACAATGTACGTAAGAATCCAGTTCACATGGATGCTTTTACATATCTTAATTGTGAGTTGCACGGGTATGCTTTGTTGGATGTGAGATTTCTCAAGATTTCATGAACATTATACAGCCTTATTAAATTGCGATTCAGCCAATTGAATAGGGCTCTATATAAGCACAGAGCATACTTTTTTTTTACAGAAGTTTTTAGTTTGTGAACTTCTATCCAAAAGCAAGGTCTTCACTAACTAAAATCTTCTGTAAAAAAATATGCTCTTTGCTTATATAGAGCCCTTTTCAATTGGCCGAATCACAATTTAATAAGGCTGAATATCCTTATGCATCAGCACTTTCCAGCATTATGCCCATTTTATATTAGCTTTTTGAGGATGGTTGTAGTCTATTTTGTTTCAGTATGAAGGTTTATTATGCTTAGGATAATGTGTCTCTGTGACTTGGTGTGGATGGTATATGTGATGGTCCTATGTGACTTTATATTAAAGTGCAATATGCAAGTGTTTTTAATGAGTAACTAAAGGTCTACTACAGTTCAGGAAACAAAATCACCTGTTTGTCAACTATGTACCAAACTTACAATGATGGCAGCTGTGTATGCTATGACATTTTTTGGGGGAAAATCTGTATTTCTTGTTTGTGAGTACGAGAATGAATGTTGTGTTTGTTACATCACATCCTGAGAGCTGGATGATTTTGTGTGTTTTGTAGTTATCAGTAAGGGACGAGGTGTGGAAGGAGGAAACAGACAGAAGTTCAGAGCCTGTCTGTCTGATAACTGTATAAGATTGAAATTGACACCACACCCTTCCTCTCCAGAAAAATAAATGCCCCTCTCACACACAACTACAACCAGTTTATCACTTAATCATTGTCCGGCTGAAGCATCACATTTGTGTTTATTTTTTCTAATTAAGTAGCTGTATGATCTTAATCCAATTAACTATGCTCTTTTTCAGACTTAAAGTTTTCAAACATACTTTTTTCTTTTCATTGTGCAGTAGTCCTTGAAAAGTAGTGCTTTAAAAAGTCTGGATGTGAAGGGGATATTCAGTATTTAGGTTTAGCCTCATGATTTACACAAAACAACAGACTGGTATTCGGCAAACACCACATTCATAAGTAACATGGTGTCTGTCTATTATCTCTACTGGGGATTGCTTGCTATACAGTACACTCCAAATTAGGGAACATGGTCAAAAACTGAGTGAAGTTGCTGTATGAGAGCATCAAAATCATCAAAAGAAAGAGATACTACACCCAGTGATAACAGGGAATTCAAGTTTTTTGGATTATTGCCAACTTCATGTGGCCTAGGGGCAGCTCACTCCTTTGTACAATAAGGTACTAAAAGTGATTGTAATTCTGTCAATGCAAAGGTTTCTACAGATTGTACAGTTATTTGTGTGGTATAGACTCTGCTGTAAAGGTTTAGAAAATAAATGTACTTGGTGCAATTACATAGTGCTATGACAAATAAAATAATACTTTTATTTCATAGCAATTCTCCTTTAAAATATGTTCAATAATATTCAAATAATATCCATATGTAAAATACTTAATCAAAACACTACTCTCAGCTTTTCTTGGACTACAGAGCACAGATTGTCAGATTTATTATTTTAGAGACTCCTGGCTATGCTAAAGTAATGGCATTTACTTTTATTAAAGAACAGTGGCCATCAGGGGAAGTTTATGAACTGTAACTTTATTCTTTCTTTATACCCGAAAGGTTATTGGAGTCACACCTTTACTGTGCACTGTTTAAATTACGGTAACTAATATTTGTTATAGGCAAAATGTTTTTGAATTCTGGAAAGATAAACTTTATTTAGTATCTATTCAATGTAGTATTGTCCATCTCCGAATCCTTTCCTCTAAGTCAGGGGTGGGCAAATTCGGCCCTGGAGAGCCCCACACATGCCAGGATTTGAGCATATCTCTGGTGCTTAGAGGTGAGTGAATCGCTTCTTCAGTGATCCTGGCTGACTCACCTGCGCACAGAAAGGATATCCTCAAATACAGGCCTGTGTGGGGCTCTCCAGGACCGAACTTGCCCACCCCTGCTCTATGTTATGTCTCAATTTTTAAGGCTCCTTCCTGTTTGAAGGCTAGATAAGCAAAGTCTGCTGCCTAGAATATATAGAATGCTAGCAAACTTTTTAGAAAAAAATATAAATATTATTAAAATATAAATATTAGTTCTTTAAAACAGTTTCATAAAAATATGGGACTGCATTTCCCTTTAAAGTACATTCTTTTATGATAAATAGTACTAACATTTTTGACTCCAAATGAATTTATGAATCCATTCTACTGTATTTAGAGAAACGCAATTATCATCACAATTGTAATGTTTTAAAATGTTTTACTAACAATTGGCAATATGATTTTATTCCTTGGTATAATGTTATTGTGAGATAGCTGTGCAGACGGCCCCATGCTTTGGTTGTAAGCAAACAGAATATAGTGAGACTAGCTGTCAATCCATTACAACAGTGTGTGCATTGAATATGGGTAGAGGGCTGATATCTAATATAGATTAATGTGGAGAGAGTAAAAGTGCTGACAATGTAATAGAAATACAGACAGAATTCACAGAGAAGTGCTGGAAATCTATAGGAATATAAATAGAGTGAAGGGTTGAAATCCTAAGACAGCGAGAAGAGCTAACAATCTAGTGTTGAGCAGTGAGCACAGAAAGTAATAAAAGGCTGAAATATAATGTGAGTGGCATATACTAACAAACAAATGGTAAATTACCATATGTATTAGCAGTAGCACATTGAGCACTGTATACATATTAACTGTGCACATATTTGTGTATGTTATAGACATTCAAGAATACACATTTTTGGCCTCATTCAGTTGAAGTCAAAAGTATTTTCAGCATTAACATTTGACTTCTTGTATCTTCCGGAAAATGTATATATTCAAAAGTACAAAAAACATTGAGAAAAATTGACATCCATTTGAAGATAGTAACAATAATTGAAGATGACATATTTGTACATGTACATTGGTACAAGAGCAGGTGAGAGGTTTGCTCTTGTGTGGGCCTACAATCTAAGAGGTAATGGGAATACTAGATACCTGAGGTGAGGAGACTTCTTGATGGATAGATTTCTAGAGGAAAAATGGTGTCAGAAAACCAGAATAGTTTGAAATTAATAGTGGAGATAAGGTGGTAAGTGGTAAAGCTCTGTTTTGCGTCCCTTGGTTTTCTACACTGCTTCCCTTGGCCAACTATAAGCGCTCTTGATTTTCAGTATCATCGCTATGGTGATCTAAATCTCCTCTCCTAACTTATCTCCCTCCTTACTAACTCATATCACCACCTGTATATCCAACAAATCCTTTTAGTTGCCTCCCACAACCTAAGAAATATCTCCAAAATGAATGCTTTTTTCGCACAAGTAACAACCAAAATCCCAATTTATTCACTTACTAAACTCTCCCGACTCCAATCCACCATAAATACCTCTGCTGGCTCATAGAATTGAATTCAAAATCCTGACACTCACCTACAAAGCCCTCAACAACATGTCACCATCCTTCATATCAGATCTAATCTCCAGATACTCCCCTAACTGCCCTTTGATTCTTACCATTGTACACATTTTTTGTTACCTGTCATCACCTCTTCACACTTTCATTTACAAGATTTTTCTCATGCAGCTCCCACTCTTTAAACCACTCCCTCTTTTCACAGTTTCATACACTCCCTGAAAACTCATCTATTCAAGCAAGCCTACCAACTTGTTCCCTAAATTCAGGTATTCAAACAAGTCAGTGATCAACTCATGTACATGGATCCTGTTACCTCATTTTCAGAACAGACAAAACAAGTCCTTTTGTGTAAAAAAACATCTTAGAATTTTTAATTTTAACCTTGATGACATAGTGTGTTAACGTGGGAACTGGCCAAAGGAGCAGCAGATAAGATTTGGATGTGTGTGTTAGAAGAAGCCAGGAAAGAGAGGAAATGGGTGGATGAATGGAAAGCCAGGATCGTTCAGTGATGAAGCAAAGATCTGAATCAAGTGTGACACAAAGATCAATATCTTGAAATGTTGGGGTAATTGAGGGGTTGGAAATGTCATGTACAGAGGTGGAGGATGATGTGGGAATAACTAATAACTTGGTCTTAGAGATTTAATTTTTATATGTTGACTGACCAAATGTGAGGAGTTCATAGACATATACTGTATGTCATGACACAAGTTTGTAGGGAGGGTGATAGGTCTGGAGAGATAAATGTGGGAATCATCAGCATAAAGTTGGTACTCAAAGCTGATAAGTTTGCCAAGCGAGGAACAGTATATTAAGAAAAGCAAGGACCTGGGCCTGTGCCTTGAGGTAATGGAGAAGAGGAGGTACCCCAGTATGAGACACAGAATGAGAGAATATAGAAATATGACTCAAACCACAAGAGTACTGTGCCAAGCAAACCTAGTGAGTGGAGAGTTTGCAGTAATAGTGGGTGGTTTATTGTGTCAAATGTAGCATAGAGGTCAAGCAGTATTAGTAAGTAAAAGTGCCACTTTGATTGGCAGTGAGAAGGTCATTTGTTACCTTGGTGAGGCCCACTTAAGTTAGGTATTTGGAACAGAAGTCAGATTTTAGTGGGTCAATTAAGAAATGGTTGGTGTCAAAATGTACTAGCCCAAACACATACACCTATGTGGGTGCATGTAGCTGCATTCGCATGTGCTGTGTGCTGTGTTTTTCTTTATCCAAAACACATTTTGAATTACTACACCTGCTTCATGATATTGGCTGATTCCTGTACTAACCCCCCATTGGGGTCCATAAGGCCCCCATAGTCCCTAATACTTAATACATAAAAAAAACTACATAAAATAAAAAAAATACACCTGAAAGGGGGAGCTATACATTACATATCCTTTTAACACCCTCCAGCGATGTTCATTAAATGCCCAGGTTACTCACTCTTCAGCTGTGTAACGGGTACTTCCATGTTGATTGAAGAATCTGTTATCCTCTTTCTTGATTGGAGCCATTGTTACTCATTTGAGGCCAGTGGAAATGGGCCTCCACCTAAAAAACTCACAACTCAAAACACAAAACTTCTTTTAAGGGTGCTCCTGTGTCAACAAAAATTTTTTTGATCTCACTTTTGTCTTACATACTATTTTGTGCAGATGCTGCCAATCAGAATTAAGTATTTTAATTACTCCTGTCCCATGCCTAATTGGTTGAATGTTGAACCAATCAGAATGCATTGACTGAAATATGTGTATTCTGATTCGCTAGAACAGATTAATTTTTCTTTATAGAGCAGCATTTTTTATGCTGGTACCCATTTCCACGGACTGAAGATGAGGAACAAGGGCTTCAATCAAAGAAGAAGATCACAGGTTATTCAAACAACACGTAGATGCCCGCTTATCCAAGGATGACGAATGAGGAACATGGGAATATTGTGTAATGATTATTGGATAGCCTGAAATGAATTGCTACTTTTGTGTCTTAAACTTTTTGACATTGGGAGGCTTGATTCGACTTCCTTCCTGCTGTATGTTGGCTTTGGAACCTGGAAATATTTGGTTAACTATTCTTGCCCATTATCTACCTGCATGTGTGCATGTGCGGGACCTAGGTTCTCAGTTTATTCTACTTAAGTTGTTCTTTGTGGTGCTTTGGTGAAGGATCTTTTATACTTTGCTTTTGTACTATTAATAAATAGTTTTGTATGTGTCACCCTTGCTATGGTGCTATGCTATATATTGCTCATTTCCTTCTTTTTGTTTTTTGCATGCTATCTACAGTTCTGTTACCACCAAATTCCCATTATTTGTCAGCCAATGATAAGACCCAGTGTTTGCAAAGTTCACTTTGTAATCAGAAATTCCAATATGATTTTGTTACAATATCATTATTGACATGTATTTTAAGGGCAGCTAACGAGAGTATTTACTACCATTTCAATATTAAGAGAACCTGTTTGCTCATGTTTTGTTTTTCTTTCTCTTAAAGGTAGGACTAGCATCTATGAATTATATGCTACAAAGAGTGATCCAAACTGGAATCAAGGCCTCTGCTCGAGGACAGGAGACAGACTGTCAATGTACATTAGTTTGTTCCCATACAAATTAGAGAAACATTTAGAGAAACATTTAGGACAAAACTAGCGCCAACAGTCAGTGTTGGGTAATTTTACGTTGATAAAAATCTCACATGCATCTGAAGTGCGCAACACATTACGAACATTATTAAATACAGCATGCCTGTCATCATTAAAATAAACTGAATACTATAGTACAACATTAAAGGCTGTATTTATTTTAAACTATGTAAAATAATTTTGCACATTAATAAGTCAAGTTCTTTAAAAAAGCATACTACAAGTTCTTTAAAAAAGCATACTACAAATATGTCATTTAAATTATTATAGACTGTTTTGAAACAGCACTGTGTTACTTGCAATTAAGGTAAGAAACAGGGAGACATGCATGCAGCCTCATTAAATTCGGGCTACGTTTTAAACGTAGCCTGTATATAAGAAAGTAGGACTGAAGGCTATTAGCCCCGTAAACCTCCCCGCAGACACCTTGCGGGTTAAAACGCAAGACGAAAAAAGCCTACAGGAAGTGGAACTTGGAACTTCACAGCCCGCATCCCTTTTCTGTCAAGCCCAATCCTGCTATTAAATTGCAATAAAGTCCTCCGCGAGCTTGCCCGTAACATGCAAATGGAGGCCAAAGCCCAACGAGTGCTGGGGAGGACTAGCAAAGGCTCTAAAAGCCCTTACGTTGGCTGCGGGAGCAGCAGAAGAGACCCCCGCTCTGGCCCCCAAACCTCCCTCTGGTCCCTAAAGCTCCCCCCTGCTCCCTAAACAAATCCCCAATCTGCAGGGGTCTTAAACGGGACCCCAGTGGGGCTACTTCAAGTACTCCCGCTACACCTAAAACGCCCCTATGATGGGGGTCCCGATAGGGTCCCCCGCTGAATTTAAAATTCTAAATTCCCACCTCCCACCTTAAAGGTCCTTAAAGGACCTGCACTAACTAAAAAATAAACCCCTACACTACCTACCTAACCCCCTAATAAAATCCCTAGCACCCCACTAAGACAACTAAGAGACCCTACATTACACAAAAATAAAAAAATACATTAGATAAAAAAACTAACTACATTAGAGAAAATAAAAAAAAACTATATTACAGGGAAAAAAAACTACAGTACAGAAAAGAAACTGATTACATAAAGTAAAAAAAGCCCTACATTACACCATAAAAACAACCCTACATTACATCTAAAAAGCAACCATCCTTACTAAAACTAGAAAAGGGTAAATTAGACCACTTTACCTAGCGAAAATGCCCTTCCAGCAATGCTCTGGTCTTCAGTTCTTCCTCCCAGACAGGGCTCTCCATAAATGTCCAGAGGTCCGGTCACATCTACAAAAAAAAGAAACATTATAGTTAATACAAACATACATACAACATGTAATATAATAATTATGAATAGTCCACTTACCTGTCCAGAATACCCCTCCAGCGAGGGAGCCACAAATGAGGGTTCTTGCGCATGCTCCTCACAAAAATGAGAAAAGGCACCTTCTGATTGGCTGAAATCGCTGTCAATCATATTTAATCCAATCAGAAGGTGCTATTGCCTTCAGCCAATCAGAAAGTGATGTGGGGTGTATCCCATTGGGGTGTATCCCATTCCGATTGGCTCCAAGCATCTGCTCCTTCTGATTGACTGATGTAACTGTCAATCAGATTGCAGATGCGCAGATGCTTGGAGCCAATCAGAATGGGATATAGGGGTGTATCCCTTTTTGATTGGCTCACACATTTGCTCCTTCTGATTGGCTGAAATATGATTAATAGGATAGGGTAGAGGGGGGGTTGATAGGGTAGAGGGGGGTTAATTAGTTAGAGGGGGGTTAATAGAATGGGTTAGGGTAGGAAAGGGTTAATAGTGTAGTTCATAGACTTTGTGTTATGAGGGTCCTGGAGGACCCTCGTGGCACTTATAGCGTTAATATAGGGGTTAATAGTGTCCTATATGGGTCTATAAAGACCCCTATTGGACTGAGGGCGTTAAGTAGAGGCTCGTGATGGTCTATATAGACCCCCGTGAGTAATGTTGTTTGCGGGTAGGTCTACAAGGCTAATTTAATCAGCTTCAACCCTACTTTTATAGATACGGGCTACATTTTAAAATGTAGCCCAAATTTAATAAGGCTGATTGATAGTAAACATAAGAAGTGGGGGTATTTAACACTTTCTTAATCCCAGTTTCCTCAGTTTTGATAAATATGACCCACATAATGTAATAATGGGAGGTTTCAACTCCTGTACGGTTGCTCATATCGATTTAGGCAATTGGCTGTGAGGCTTAGAATGCACAGTGAGAATCAGGTCTGTGTTTGTAGCCTCAAAGCAATTTTTGTGAACAGTATTTGTGTGCGGCTTGTGTTTTTGTTTAGGCCTTCAGTCATTGTCTAACTCTCCATGACCCTATGAAGAGCAGCACCCCAGGCACATCTGTCAGCCACTACCCCTCTTAGCTCCATCAAGCTCATGGTCATTGCTTCAATTACCTCATCTATCCATCTCCACTTCTGCTGTCTCTTTCTTTATGTGCCTTCAATAGTTCTCAGCATGTGGGTTATACATGTCATTCAATTATGGATCTTTTCAGATGCCCAAACAAAGACTGAAAAAATGCACCTTTAATATCACAAATGACCCTCCACTAATTAACACTGTTTTCCAGTGGAGAAGTGACTCTCATTCTGATTTGCAATCTTCACAAGGGCAGTTAACATTTCACTGAAGGCTGAGGTCTTTTATTTCCTAAGAAGCTTAGTAAATCACCCAATGTTTCTCAGCATCACATTTTTTTAGACTAAATTACCCAAACTATTTGTCATTGTATTCCATCCGTGGTAAAGCATTCAGATCAGGATTGTGATCTATAACTAGCTTTCACCAGCCTTCACGGGCAGATTGAATGCTTGCAGTGGAAAGTAGAAATATAGAATATGGCAAGTGATCTTTGCCAGCGATAGGATTCATATGGATTCATAAGGATTCATATGGCAATTCCTTATGCAAATATATTATATATATACTATACATACCATTATATCCAAAATGTATATTATGTATTCACTATATTATATCTACCATCTGCTGATTTATGTTTATTATATCTGACTCCTGAGGATGAATTCTTAACTGCAATATACTTGCTATACATAGATAATGTTTATTTACTGTATAAAATGTACCATACCTGGCTGGTTTCTATTTAACTTATTAAGGGCTAAATTACTTGGACCTGTGGGAAATCTTGCAAGTCAAAAGTACACATAAACCCTAATGTAGCTATTATATGCTGCCAGTATCAAAATCATATACGTAAACCCTATCAGGTAAACGCTAAGTACATGTTAGTTGTTCCACATGTGTTTTTAAGCTAATGTGAGATTACATGGCTCCCGTAAATTATCTAGCCTAATGCTATGTATTTTTAGAAAACCCTGCAGCCCATCAGTAAGCCTAAACCCTAAGTGTAAGCTCACCAGTACCTGTAGCACCAGCCAAACCACTACTGAGAGCTGTTATATGATTGTCAGCCTACACTAAAATGTAATAAAGATATACCCTTCCTTGCTGCAATCACAGTAGGGAAGGGAATAAAATGAATGAATGTGGTGGGGTAATGATCCCTTTGCCTTTCTACATATATTTATGGGGTCTACCATAGACCTAATGTCATGTAAAATTAAACATCAACCATTGCGGTCCCTGTAGGCCCTCATGGTATGCAAACCTAAAAAAACAGGGATCCCTTACTACAGGGATATCTATGGACCACCATTAAATACTAACTTAATACTACAGGGGTCCCTATGTACCAAACTACCTAGTCTGAACTAAGTACAAACATATAGCGCAATGTAAACAAATTACATAAAATAAAAAAAACATAATTACTATTAAAATATTAAATAAATTATAACTATACACAACTATATTTTATAATTTCTTATGTGAGATATTTGGCTGTAGCCATGAAATAGCTCTGCAAACTTGCTTGTAAATAATCCCATAGGGCTAAGCATGCTTTACGGGAGTTCCTATGGAAGTCATGTAACTGAGGCCTAAATCTGCCACACACAGTGGATTTCTATTTACTATATTAAAATTACCGATGATTTCTTATTTATTACATCATATTTCCCATCCATAAATTATTCCCACTAACTGCATTATATATGCCATTTAAATAAAGCTTCAAGATAGATTTTAACTTGTGGCATTTATTTACATACAAAACAGCCACACAGAGTAGATATAATACACTAATAAAATTATTCATAGCATTTTTATTACAGCTTGCGTAAATATACTGTCCTATTTTTCAGTACAATGTATTATATTTGTACCTACACTTCTTTAGCAATTTGCAAGTAAGAAAGTAGGTAGAGAGTTAAAATAATTTCAGATATCACTAGAATACTAGTGAATACTGTGAAAGGAATACTGCAAAGTCGTGCAATAGGCAGGGCTAGCAGCTCTAGACCACCATTTGCTTTCTTTCAATTATACAACATAATTTTTTTTTAATTTAACATTCTGCATAAATACTGCTTTTACTGCTTCCATAAAAATTATGTAAAACTCACTAAATATTGGCTTTCATTTAAGCTCTTGAGAATTATTTTGTACTATAGTTTCATAAATAATGTATAATATGGATTATTTGTATGTGACATTTACAGATCTACACTTTTGTGTTCATTTTTGTTCACGTTTTGTTTTTTTGTTTGTTTGATTTTTTGCTCTGTTTCTTGCATCTTCAATTCATCAAACCTTTGATACAACTATTTTTTTCCACTAACAATAGGATCAAAATATTCCTGAGAGAGTGAATCAATTAACAGTATTCATCCAATTAAGGCATAATCTTCACAAATTCACTTGATGAATTTCCCTGGATAAATATTATAAACCGATTAAGACCAATAGGGACCGTAAGTAAGAAATCCAGCTTTGACTGAACACATCTATTGTAAAGATAATTCCTGACTAATATAACTGCAATGCAAGTCCTGTGGCACAAGTGGGTTTATTTTGTGCACTTTTAACCCTTCTCTTGTTAGCATGGCCGACTCAACTTTGTAGAATAGTGGCTTGCTAGCCACTCTAGCACTCAAGAGGTTAATCCACACATCAATGTTCTCATTACACCATCTGCTCCAAACACTTAAGCAAGATCTGTTTTCATATTCAGGGAAATCTCTGGGGAAGGCATCTCACCAGAAATCCCTAGACACTCAATGGGGAAAAGGACACCAGTTTTGTATTTATATTTTGAAGTAAAAATCGTATTACTTGTCTATGAACCAACATATTGTTTTCCTTTATTTACACACATTTCGAAGATTTCACTTTGATGCTCCCCTGTCATTGCTTTGTCTATAATAAAATTGCGAGAAAATAAAATATTGTATAAAATATAAAAATATTTCTGAAGAATTAAACAATTCTCCCTCTGATATATTATGTAAACTATTATAATTGTTAACCTCAAAAAGTGTTTGGTAAAGAAAGTTGTACCTGTCAAAAGAACCACTGTGGTCATGATTTTAAAATGGACTCTTCTGAAGAATAGGGAGCAGTATTTTAGAAAATGATGCAGCCTCTTTTTTTCCTGTTAGATGCAGTTATCCTGCTGTAGAATATACTATATCCGATTCAGACGTTGAATGCAGAGGAAGTGTCTATCTGCACAATGGGAATGTGGCATCTCAGCAATACTCAAAGAAAGCTCATTACAAGGGCATGTCTTCCAGTTAAAGTTACAAACAGGATTCCTGTAATTAAGAAAAAATCCATATAATATTTGCAAGCTGCTGCGGTTATTTATTTAGATTTCCAAAATAGTTAGCAAATTTAGGAGTTCTTTAACTAGATCTGTTTTTATACATTGAGTTCTATGGCTCAGACAGATATAAAAAGATTGTCTGCACTTTGCTGCATTTGCTGCACTTTATTTCCTATGGGTGAAAAGAGATTGTAGCCTTTCACGTCACTGCATCCTTTGCTGTATAATTTAGTTAACCTCCCCCTCTGAGGCTACACCAGGATTCTGTGGTTGTGGTGGCTGGTGTCTATGGAGACATGATAGGGAACAGAAATCACAACCCCTTCACAGAACACTTTAATGAGCCTGGAATCTAGAATTGTCAATTAATATGTTACAGTTCACACTGATGTAGTGATTCAGTTGCAACATATGAAAGTCAATGCTGTACTAAGGAAATATAGTATAAAGGTTTTGATAAAAAAAAGCAGTTCTCTATGTACTAATACAATATCATTATCTTTAAACTGATTACACAGCTGCAATTCAATGGTCATTGATTACTTTCATATTTTGTCAATAAATCATATACAATTATCTAGACATGTTTTAATATTCACAATTCTTGTTTTTCATAGTTTTTAGAGATTGTTTAGTTATATAAAGTCAACAGAGACCTAAGATTTTAAGAAGGGGTTTCTCTCCATAGATTCAGTAAGCTTCACAGGGTAGCACTGGGGTAGTAATTTTCCTCATAGAAAACATCCATCAAAACTTTCCCAAAAGCATTTTCTAGACTTTGCTATGCTTATAGAATTTTAGTAGATTTGGCCCAAGAGCAGAGCCCTCAATACCTATTGTATCAGAATGGATATTTTTATCATGATTGATTTATCACTGTACTTAGTGCTATGGAATAAGCTGGCTCTTTATACATTAATAATAATAGTAATAACAATAATAATTATACAGTATGGCGGTATAATAAATATCAGAAAATTATACATTTTATAACAAACAATATATTATATGTTTTTGACAGTGTAAGCATTTGTTGTCATTTTTATACATTGATTAAATAATAAGCTGGTGTTTTTTTTTAGCATATACATTTATGTCCTTAAAATTTTACATTTGTCGAATATTTTGTATAAAATACATTATCAACTGGTTTAGTCGTTTTTGTTTACACCATTCACTTGAGCTCTCATGAAATTATTTGTCATACAGTTTGGAGAATAGTCTAAAATATTATGTTCAAACATGGTTTTACTTAATAGAAAATCTCATTAACTAGTTAAAAATAAAAATCTGTCTATTTCACAGGGAACTAGTTTTAATTTATCAATATTACATTAGACATCGGGACGCATTAAAGGGTTTATTTTACATGTTTTTATTGGTTGAAAGGATAATTATAGATCAATTGATTTAACATCACAGTGAATTGGATGTCTTGGACACTCTCTGAAGCAATAATATTTATGCTGTCATCTATATATTTCATTAGAAAATACATTAAATAACTAAATGCAAGATAAGTCATTCATTATATTTTAACTAATCATATATAACCTTTAGGCCTATAGATTAAAAACATTATTGCCAGATGGCAGTGTATCTTGCAAAGAAAGGATGAGTGAACAGTATGTAACTAGCTCCAAGACTATTGTAGTAACTGGAAAATTCAGAGCACCATGATGAGTGGCTGATCAAACATTCTTTCACTATATTCATTTTTAAAAACTGTTTTTTCTCTTGCTAAATATTTATTCTTTTAATAACAGATAATGTTAGCTTAAAGGATAATACAGACTCTGTTTAGCCATGCCCAAACGTAACAACCCCAATACTACCTGACTACTTGACTGTGTTATAATCAATAAACAAGAAAACATGAACAAAGTACTTTATTTTGTTCCATGTATCATAATGCTTAAAGAACACTGTATATTGTATTTAATAAAAAAAATAATGTTTGTGAAGTATGTAATAAACTAACTACATTAGAACTGAGGTAAGCCATAAAAATAAAAGCATTAAAACTTGTGAATTTTCTGTTAGCTTGGAGACTTAGGACACGTTTTTACTTTCTGTACAGTGGAAGGAGTGTGGGGGAAAGAGAGAAGACTACTACCTACTTCCCCTGTTTGCAGTTTGCAAAAATTACTACAAGCCGTGCTCTCGCAGAATGTAAACTCCCCTCATATATGTATCATTTGCCAATATATCCTATGTGCCTACAGGGTTCAACAGATGGATTTCCTTTTTTTTCTAGTTAAAATCTAGCTTTGTGACAAAATATATTTAAGTAATTATTCACTATTAAAATAAGAAATATGCTAGGGAAAATGTGTAAGATATTCCTCAATAACTGATACAACAGTTTGCATGTGTTATATGTTTCCCACCTATGGATGCAGATTTTTCAAGGTCTCCTTTAAACAATCTGCAGGGAAACGCGTGTTGGGTTGTGGTTCTACTAAATAAAGCTATCCTCTAACGCATTGGTATGTTTATTATCAAGTCACCTAATGCTAGAAATTTATTATAGCTTAGGTGATCAGTTTGATGGGCACCTATCAAAAGGCTAACCCAGAGAGACAGTAAAAATCGAGAGCAATTCAACTGATGTCAATGTGGAATAATCCACAGTTTCTTAATGAACAGATAAAACACTCTATTCAATATTGAAATTATACTTTACAAATACATCAATATATGAAGAACTATTATAACAATTTTAAAGACTATGTTGTTCTCTCAAATCCTCATAATATAGTTGAAACATTGTATCACAAACTGTTGAATGAGTTATTGAGGAGTTATTTTAATAGTGAATTATTAAATAATTATATTTTATTTTAGTCTCTGTACATTTATTTGAAAATATAGAGTTTATCCCTAGTCTTTTGCATAACCCTTGACCATTCACAAGAAAAAGTTAATTGTATTTGAGGTGCAAAGCTGGAGTTACACTTGTAAAATGTCTCTTTTGTCTCTTAAAACTCAATAAAAAAATGCAATCTTACTTACAGCTCTACCGCTATGTGAATCTAGGCCCAGGCTTCTCAAACTAAAGTTGAGGGCCATATTACTAAGGTAAAATCTGAACTTTGTCACAGTTATGATTGCTACCATTTAACACATTTTGAATAAATAAGCAGAGCACTTCCTTTTGCACCTTTCCTCTTCAATCACTGCTTAGGAATGGTACCTGTCACCTGGTATTTCTTAAACAGACACCATACTTAATGGACCGATGAGGGTTGGGTGGATTCACTCTTCTAGTGTATGACTCTGTCTTCTTTGAAAATGAAAGAAGAGACAGGGGAGCAGTTTAGGAGTATATGGGCAGTATGTGGTCCTAGGGTCAAGTGTTAACTATTAAAATATATAAATATTCCTTTAATTTGTAGTGATTGTACTTCATTCTGTAATTGTTATTGAGGTGTGAATACGACACTGGGAGTTTTTTATTTTTTTTGCCTATCCTCTCTTTTTTTTGTGCCTGTCACATCTTGTATCATCAAGACTTTTAGCATTAGCTGCATCCATTAAGAGTCACGTTGGCTATGACCCTGGTCTATAAATGCTACTTCAAGAAAAGCTTTCGATAATAGAGTCAAGAAGCTTTTGGATGTAACAAATGTTTCCTTTCACAAAATATTCTAGAAGAAACTTTGAAATACAAAAGTATCCAAACAGATCAGAATTGTTCCAGACCTAACTACTAACATACAATTTCCCTTTGTTATCTATTCAATAGCTACATGTCTCTGTAGATTAAACTATATGATGTTGAGCTCTAGTTGAATCCAACCATACTTAATGCTTACGGCATATACATTCATCAATGTGTCTTGGACAGATCACAATCTTCAGGGAATCTCAAAAGTCTTTTTTTTTCTGGAAAGCAGAAAATAGTTGAATATTTTCTGTACCACAACATTTTGAATCCGATAATACCAGTTAAGTCTGATTACTTTTCACCAATTGGGCCTTCCATAGATCTGTTCATATCACCCTTCAGACATTAGTTACCTGCTTTCTCATCCCATTTGCTCTGACAATGCCTTAGGGAGGTCAATATTAATCTAGCTACATATTTCCTCCAATTCCCCTGGAATGTTGATGAAAATTCTGGTTCCACTTGCTGTATATTCTGTCAATAACTCTTTCTTGGAAACCTACATTACAAGACCCTTTGAGACAACTAGCTACAAAGAAACTCATGTAATGGCTTGGAGATTGAGCAGCAAATAAGAGTGGTTTGTCAGATCAAGTGGTCAGAACTATCAATACCTACAGTACTCTGCTGTTTTATAATACTTGCAAAAAATTGGGCCCAGCCTTGAAGGATTGGAACTTCATATCCATCTATTGCAAATCTGCTTGATTTCCTATAAAAAGGTTTTGATTTTTTACTTAAAATCTTTTTGTAAAAAATCCATTCGGTCTCTACATCCTATCAGCTCTTCCAGATTGCTTCTTGTAATTTGCTAGCAATCAATTGAGCGAATTTTAGATACGTAAGCCTGTAAGTGAGCTTGCAAGCTAATTTACTATACAACTGGCTTCCGTTTGCTGGCTCCGATCGACTTCCGAGGTTCGGGCTTGAACTAATGGTGCCGATCAAACTCGTAACTTACATCCTCCAGAAGACTTTCGCAAAGCTAAATTGCAAATTGCTATTCAATTGCTCAATTTCCCCAAGCTTGCAAAGGTATTCGCACCCATTTATCTGATTGTGTGCGCGCCAGCTGAATTACTTTGAAAGTGGTAAAACTCTGTCACTTTGTTTTTTGTAATCCTGCTTCATTGTACAATAATAATCTTTTTAATTTGGACCAGTTGTGCCTTATTTCCTCAACATGGGCTTGCACAATTGATCATGTTCCCGCCCTCAACTGCCCCGTACCAGTGCATGGTTAACTGTTTTGGCTTCCGGCTCACTGCTTGCAGGCTTGAGCAATTGAATAGCCTCGCAAACGGAGACCAACGGTAGCCTGCAACTCATTTGCAGACATTCGGCTGCCTGCAATGGAGTTGCGAGTCTCGAATTGGCCTATGTTTTTGAAGGCTGTTCTGAAACTACTTTAATTTTTTTTAACTTTTTAATGTAAATGCCCCTTAAGTTTGGTTTAACAAGCTACTAGTATTTGTGTTGGAACGCTTTAAAGAATTTTTAATGGTTGGGCTTCAATGGTTGGAGAGTATCAGACCCTCTCTTGTGAAAACCACTGTAGAACAGTTGTTCTTAAAAATAAATGTCTTAAGGATCAGCCGTTAACTTCCAGTGCTCCTAGGGACTGGATGGTTAAACGACAATGCTTCTGGGAACCACCATTGAGATCCAAAGTATTTCTTACAGGGTGATTCTTCATGTGACACACTGCATTATGCACTAATTTAAATACTGTGATAAGTCACTGCCACGACAGGAATTCAGTGCCTCAGTTTCCAGCACCACAATAGAGTACTCTGGAACCCTTTGTATGTTTTAACAGATTTTTACTTAAAACTTGCCAGCATACAACAGAAAACAAACAGAAGATAAAACCTTGCTTCTCTTTGAAGCACTAACTATATTCTTAGATGCAGTTCCCTCACTTTCAAACATTAGTCTAAGAAAACAGTCCATTTCACAGAAGATTATCTGCTTTAGAAGTCCACACTTTAGGGCTCCACCTTCAGTCTGCAGTGGGACCGTGTCTGCTTTACCTCCCAGGTCGCTGAACACTCTTGCCAGTGTCTCTCAGTCTCAGTATTGTTGTCTGTATCCTCCAGGCAGTCTTGCTCAATTTCTAGGTCACACAGACCTCTCTCACTGTGTCCACAAACAGCTTTCTCAGGATCTCCCTCCAAAGCTCAGACTGACCTTGGGCTCCAAACATCCATACACATTTCTCTCTGGATCAGGCCCTCTGCTGCAGCCACACCCATGCATTTTAAGCTGCGTACTAACTGTCTTACTCCTAGGGAGAAATTGTGAAGGGCTCTCTTCTGACCTCTGGTGGCACTTCATCACAATACATTTTAACACAACATAGTAAATTAAAATTAAAATATGTAGAAAATATTAATGACAATGTGTAATTTCTATTATAATAGAAGTGCTACGAAATATGTTGACATGTTACAAATATGGATAATAATAATAATAATAATAATGTAACAAATTAAAACATTTTACATTTTATTATTATAATAAATAAGAGACGCATAATTTTGTTAGAATATACAGTTTATAATTACTTACAGTTGTGCTCAAAAGTTTGCATACCCTTGGCGAATTGGTAATATATGTATCATTTTTGAGTGAGTGAGCAAGCAAAACACATTTCTTTTATTCCTTATGGGATTCATATTCAACTGTAGATTACAACAGAAAGGCACAATCATAAAACAAAACATGGCAACAAAGAAAAAAATGAAATGACCCTGTTCAAAAGTTTGCATGCCCTTAGTTCTTTATACTGTGTATTGCCCCCTTTAGCATCATTGACATAGTGCAGTCTTTTGTAATAGTTGTCTAGGAGGCCTCTAATTCTTGCAGGTGGTATAGCTGCCCATTCATCTTGGCAGAATGCCTCTAGGTCATGCAAAGTCTTTGGTCGTCTTGCGTGTTGGCCACTCCACAACCTTCATTTTTTTCTGCTGTAACCACTAGAGGGTCAACTTGACCTGAGCTTAGCCATCAATTTTCACAAGATTCTCCGTGCCTTTAGAGCTCACCCCCCTCCCCCCCAAAACATCAGTGAGTCACCACCATGCTTCACAGGGCACATGGTATTCTTTTCACTATAGGCCTAGTTGACTTTGACTCTTCTCCAAACATAGCGCTTATGGTTGTGACCATAAAGGTTTATTTTGGTCTTGTCACTCCAAATTACAGTGTGCCAGAAGGACTGTCAAGGTAACCAGGCTTTTTTGTGGCATTGGCGCAGTAAAGGCTTCTTTCTGGCAACTCGACCATGCAGCTCATTTTTGTTCAAGTATCATCATATTGTGCTCCTTGAAACAACCACAATGTCTTTTTCCAGAGCAGCATGTATTTCTCCTGAGGTTACCTGTGGGTTTTTCTTTGTATTCCGAACAATTCTTTTGGCAGTTGTGGCTGAAAACTTTCTTGGACTACCTGACCTTGGCTTGGTATCAAGAGGTCCTTGAATGTTCCACTTCTTAATAAGTGATTGAACAGTACTGACTTGCATTTTCAAGGCTTTGGTTATCTTTTTATATCCTTTCCCATCTTTATGAAGTTCCATTACCTTGTTGCGCAGGTCTTTTGACAGTCTTTTTCTGCTCCCCATAGCTCAGTATCTAGCCTGCTCAATGCATCCACAAGAGAGCTAACAAACTCATTGACTATTTATACACAGACACTAATTGTAATTTTAAAAGGCACAGGTGTGGGAAATTAACCTTTAATTTCCATTTTAACCTGTGTGTGTCACCCAGTGTGTCTGTAACAAGGCCGAGCATTCAAGGGTATGAAAACTTTTGATCAGGGCCATTTGGGTGATTTCTGTTATCATTATGATTATAAAAAAGAGCCAAACAACTGTTTGATAATAAATGGCTTCATATGAACTTTTTTTTTTTTTTGCATGATCAGCCATATTTTCCAAATAAATGCCCATATATCCCAATTTCTGCCAGGGTATGCAAACTTTTGAGCACAACTGGTAATTGCTATTTTCATTTCTGTTGAAACACAGTATATTTATCTTTTTATATCATGATGCCACACAGCATGCACATACATGCATACCTATGCAGATCATGGATCATTGTCTGAAATCACACCCAATCCACTACATTCACTGGAGTGCTGTAGAAGCTGCAAAGTGCTCCTGTGAGACTGTTTTATTGTCCCCATAGGAAACAGTCATTGCAGCTTTCAGAGAAGCCTCTTCAAAGCTTAGTGAATCTAGGGGCATATCTGTCTCAACAAGACATATGGAGATCATGAGATACATACTAGTAGGAAAAAATATGTGTATGAAAAATACTGTTATAAAAAAAGGACTCTGCCACCCCAAAATTAAATTATTTTTAGAGGGCATGAAAAACTGCTTACACATACCTTCAGTTTTTCTAATTTAAATAATTACTGATATATTTATCATTGGCTGTGCTGCATTATTATGCCAATGAGAATCTCCCAGACATTAAGCAGCTGCTAATTAGCAACATCTTCTGTTTGTTCTATGATGGCAAAAATAATGTGCCCCAATATTATCATGCAGTTAGATTCCTTCCCTCACATTCATCAAGCACTCAGAACTTCAAATTGGCAAATGGTGCTGCATGTTAATATACAAAGGCTGCACAAACGATGCTGAATATCTCTAGTAATGGTATACTGTAGAGAAAACACAGCTAATATAAGGCAGTTTTTAGTTCTCTCTAAGATGAAACCAACTTGTTGTTGGGGATATTGTAAACCTAAAATCTTATTCCTTCCCCTAGATTCAGATTTACTGTGGCAACAAATCAGATTGTGGAAAGCTATGGTGTCCATTCCAAAATGTGTTGTGGAGAAATACAAATATCCATACATTATTTAGTGTATATATATATATATATATATATATAGCATTCATCACTTTTGTAGCACCCTTAGTATTTGGCTAAATGTAAGCTCTGAAACATTTAATTATGCCTTTCTATAAATCAGCAATTTTAACTAGAAGACAATAACACCTCTAAGCCACAACAATAGTCAAGGGAAGGCTAAAACTCAAGGCTAGAACAAATTGTTTACTGCACATGAACTAAACTAATAAGGTGATCTGTGCAATGAGTATACACTTTTGATGCATGCTAATGTGTGTTTGGTACGTGTCTGATTATTAATTGGTTTGTTAATATAAATAATCGTTTATTGGCTTAGAAATAGGAGGTGGTGGAATGTACCATTTTTTGGAGGTTAGTAATGTAATATACTATTTTCTGTTTGTGTAACTAGTATAAAAGTCAATGATTTGTATATTTTTGTTGTCAGCAGCAGCCATTGTGAATGCTGTTCTGTTGCTGATCCACGTGTGTCCACATAAAGTGAAGAAAATCAGAGGCCTCTGTGTTTTGGTATCATGACTGGGTTTTGGAGTAGAATGTCGGTTTGTTTTTCTTCTACAAATGGACAACTGCAACTTCAGCCTCAGGGAAGCATTTTGTTGTTAATGTGAAGCTTAATGAATTTATCCCAAATAGTTTTCCTCTCTACTGTGCCTTTAAGTCTCCCTTCTCTAGAGTAGAAATTAGACATCAAAAGAAGGGACATCTGCAGTTTCAGAGACTTATGCAACCTTATATTATTACACCGATCCACTAAAAGATATCCCAGTTTTAACTGAAAAAACAGCTCTCTTTGGAATCAATACAGTGCTAGACTATCTCTATTTTTGTGTGATTCATTCCTCCAACTCATGTGCATGAACATTACTTATAAAGCATTTCCATATTCATTTTCATACAAATTATATCATTTTCTCTAATTTATCATCACTTTTTCTGAGGCAGGGTGAGATATTAGCTTTTATCCTCTTTCTTTCACTGCAGCTTAAGAGGCTGAGAGCTGGTGGGCAGTTTTACATGAGCTAACAGAGGCAGAATCAATTGCAACCCAACCAAAAATCAATGGAGCATGTCTTGCTAAATGTGACTGGCTGGCTGTCTCTAAGATTGGAAAACTGGTTGGATTGCATTGGATCTCTTTATTGCAGGTCATTGTATCTGAACATTTACTTTAATCCATGTAAATCTATATCCTTTTTTAATCTTCAATTTGTTCTTGAAAAAGCACTTAGGAACAAATATAATCACATGAAAGTGGAAAAGCAAAAAGGTAATAAAAAGTGAGAGAAAAGAGATAGCTTGCTTTTTTTACTGTGAATGTCCTGTTGCCGAAAGAGCTTATGCCACTTTAGAAATGGTTTCAATTTCTTTGCTGAGGAAAGCAGATAAAGTATCATTTTATCACTGTCTGCAAAGAACAGGTCAAGGGTATTTCCCTAAATAAGCCATGGCACGACCCTGAAAATAAATATAAAAATATATGCAAGATTATTTATTTATAAAGCTTTCAACATGTCTTACTCAGAAATATAATATTGAAAAAGCAATTATGACCTTCAACCTACAAGTTTAAGGTTATGCCTAAAACATTTTTGCAATCCAATTTTGTAGCTGTTTTTCAAGGAAAACTATAGACTTAAAGATGTTTTACAGATTCCTTTAATACTTCTAGCAAATTAAGCTGCCTAAACAAGTTCAAAGTTTGCATATATATTTAAGCAATTATTATTATTTTTCTACCTTTAAATTAATGTACTTTAGTTTATTTTCACAAATTTTGCAATGCACTAGAAAATGTACGTCATACATATGAAAAATAACATGTCACAAGATCTGGCATTGGATTTCGTGGGCTTTTCCGTGAATCTTTTCCTTAAAATATGTAATGATTAAACACTACTGAATAACACAGGTCAGATCTACTTAGATGTGAATCTTGAAGAAGACTTTGAGATGTCACTGATTTGTAAACTGCCCTGTAAGATAACTGAAGAGTATTTTTAGTTATACAGTTTAGTACTTGCGGCCTAGGAAGTTACCATATTTAGGGAATTAACTTTTTACATTTGAATACAGTGAACCCTCTATTCATTGAGCAACAGTACAACAGATTCCAAGTCTGCTGAATTAGTGTATGGATTTATACAAATAATGGCCTTTTACACACAGAAAAAGACCTACATTCCATGAGATATGCTAGTACACTTGCTATGCAGAATTTCTTTTACCAAGTGTTTTGTAAAGTCAGAGTTGTTTTTATATGCAGATTGAATCACTAATGAACATACATGTATGCAAGTAGATCTCACTAATTTTCCCACACTCGCTAAAAAGCAACAATGCACACAGAAGCTCTTACAAATTTGAATCAGTGAGTTATAGCAACACCACTCATAATAAGGATCATTAGAAACAGCTGCAACATTGCGTGTGTATAGGCAAGTAGTTCAAGCTCAAACACTGCCTGCGTAGTGCCATAGGCCATCCAACATACCCCTCCCATCGACCACATACCCCACACATCATATACATCTTAAACAAACTTTTAAAACTATACATATAGCCATGCCATGTATTGATGTAGAGGGCAAGGCTAACGTTTTAATTACTGCATAGGGCTTGGAAATGTATAAGCTTTTGTTTCACAGTATATTTTTTACATTGCTGCACATCATTCAGCTATTTGTTTATGTATTTGATGCAAAATTGTATGACATACTTATCTCTAAAGGGCTTGGTTGTTTTATGGGTGGTTTGAATACTTGCAGTGGCTGTTTATTGTATTCATCTTGAAAACCAATTGGGAGTTTTAGGTATAACTGATTGTGACTTATGGAATCTTGGAGTTCATTAAAAAGAGAAGTTGTCTATGACTGTATCATATTCTGCTGTTGAATCACTTCTTGTGTATTCTAATTTGTAAAGTATTTCTAAGTTTGTATTGTTGCAGTACTTAAGTTTCAGTGTAGTTTTAGGTAAAAAATACCAACTTCGCCATTTAAGATGCATCCTAATTTAATGGGCAACCCTTTCTCTCTAATAGTTCATTAAATATAGAGTTCTACATCTTATTCTAGATACAGGATTGTTCACTAAAAAATACTAGAACTTTAGCTCATAATTCATTACAAAACACTTGCAAAAATGTTCTTACCAATGAATGTTAAGCCATTGGCTGAAGCTGATGACAAATACAGATCTATTGTTGCTAACTGATTGACACCTTTATATTTTATATTCAAATCAGTTTATTCACAGTAAATAAAGTCACTGTGACATATATTCCAAATGCCATCTTTAATCCTGTCTTTCAAATGCAGCAAAATATCTGCTTTCCAGACCGCTTAAGTAAAACTTTAATATTGTTAACCATTGTATACTGTGTGCTACATATGTAAATAATGTGAAACTAAAATAAAAACTACACATTTTTCAAAATTATTTATACTCAAAGATCTTAAAAGTCATGATTGCGTACATTTTCATCCGATTTATTGGTAACCAAATAAGCTCTGGTGCAAGCAACTGCTATCAGAAATCACATAATAGGATAGTCAGATAGTTGGATATGGTCAATCTGTATGCAATTAAAATGTCACATGCTCTCAGAATAAATACACCGATTTCTTTGAGGGTCCCTGAGATTGTTAGAAAGAATATCTAATCAAACAGCATCGTGAAGATCAACGTGCTATCACAACAAGTCTGGGATAAAGGTATGAAGAAGCACCACTCAGAGATGGGTTAGAAAATAATATTCCAAACTGTGAACATCTTCTGGAGCAGTAAAAATGGAAAGAAAATGGTACAAATTTGGTCGAGAAGGCCATCCACCAAATCTCTTTGACCCGTAAGGAGGGTATTAGCCAGAGAAGCAACCAAAGGACCAATGGTAATTATGTAGTAGCTAGACAGATCCATAGGTGAAATGGGAAAAACTGCCCATGGGCTAAGTAAAAACATTCCACAAAGCTGGCCTTTATAGAACAACTAGCGACTTGCCCGTCAAAAAATGACAGCAAGATCAAGTTTTTTCCCAAACATTTCTCTCTCCCATGTCTCTTTCCCTCCCCCCTCCTGTCTCTCTTTGCCCTCTCTCTCCCTCCTTTGTCTTTCTTTGCCCCCTCTCTCCCTCCCCTGTCTCTCTTTGCCCCCTCTCCCTCCCCGTCTTTTTTTTGCCTCCTCTCCCTCCCCGTCTCTCTTTGCCTCCTCTCCCTCCCCGTTTCTCTTTGCCCCCACTCTCCCTCCCCTGTCTCTCTTTGCCCCCTCTCTCCCTTCCCTGTCTCTCTTTGCCCCCTATCTCCCTCCCTGTCTCTCATTGCCCCCCTCTATATCTCCCCTGTCTCTTTGCCCCCTCTTTTCATCCCCGTCTCTCTTTGCCCCCTCTATCCCTCCCCTGTCACTCTTTGCCCCCACTATCCCTCCCCTGTCACTCTTTGCCCCCTCTATCCCTCCCCTGTCACTCTTTGCCCCCTCTATCCCTCCCCTGTCTCTCTTTGCTTCCTCTATCCCTCCCCGGTCTCTCTTTGCCCCCTCTATCCCTCCCCTGTCTCTCTTTGCCCCCTCTATCATTCCCCTGTCTCATTCCCTCCTCTCTCCCTCCCCTGTCTCTCATTCCCCTCATCTCCCTCCCCTGTTTCTCTTCCCCCTCTGTCTCTCTTTGCCCCCTTCTTCCTCCACCGGTGAATCTATGCCCCCTTCCCCCCCTGTGTCTCTATGCCCCCTTCCCCCCCCCCGTGTCTCACCCCCCTCTCCTGGCTCCCTTCCCCCATCCTGTCCCTCCCTTCCCCCATCCTGTCTCCCTCCTGCTGTGGACCGCTGGGGAGCATCATTGCGGCAGGGGGAGCCGTGCAGGCTCCCCCTGCCGCGTAGGCCCTCGCTACGCAAGGGCCGCATAGGCCCTCGCTACGAAAGGGCCGCGGCTCGCTACGCGAACCTGCAAGCGTGAGCAACGGCCCGTACGCTCACAACTATATATGTGATGGCAAGAAGGAAGCCATTGCAGAAAAAACACAGCATACTGGTGGGAAAAGGTTCTCTGCTGATAAGATCAAAATTTTAAATTTTGGCCTTCCACCACAACAGTTACCCTCAAGACCTAGCCAAAACTACACTGGAGTGGTTTGAAACAAGAATCTGAATCAGAAATCTTAAAATGCCTCAAAGCCCAGATTTCAATCCTATTGAGAATGTACGGCAGGGCTTGAAAATATATTTTCTCCAATGGCCCTTATTCAAGCTGAAAGAATTTAAGCAATTTTGCCAAGAAAAAAATATCAACATTTCCATGATCCAGATGTACAAATCTGTTAGATACTTACAACAAAAGACTTACAGCTTTATTTGCAGCCAAATGTGGTTTTACCAGGCATTGATTTAGGTGAATAATTATGCAACCAACAAATGTCAGTTTTTTAATTAATACTTGTGGAATTGTTGACCTCATCTTTATTTCCTTAATTTATTACAGAAATGTAATAAATGTGAAACAGAAAATGTATGTGTTATGTGTAGAGATGTCATGGACAGTTCGCCCGGGGACTATTCGCGGCGATTTTGGCTCTTTCGCGCTCGCATCAGACGGTGGACACATGCGCTTTTCGGTCCGCCCCCTATTCTTTATCAGTGAGGAAACTTTGACCCTGCACCTCACAGTCAGCAGACACATTCCAGCCAATCAGCAGCATACACTCCCTTCCAGAGCCTTCCATCTGAAGGACAGCATACATTTTAGAATCATTCTGAAGCTGCATTCGTTGTGAGAGGACAGATAGTGTAGCTGCTGGAGATTTAATAGGGAAATAGATAGCCAGGCTGTGTATTTAGCTTCCACTACAGACCTAAAGGACTCATCTGATATCTGCTGCAAGGACAGCAACCCAAAAAGCCATTTTTAGGGCTAGAACATCATTTATTTTATTTTATAATTTTTTTCTGTGTAATCTAATTGCATATGCCTGCCTGCCAGCGTGTGTGTGTGACAGGCTAACACCTAACAGCTTATATTGTGCTTATTTTCACTACTCATACCTGGCGGTGTACCATACATTGAAAACAACCATTTTTTCCTGTAATCTAATTTCAGTTGCCTGCCTGTGTCAGGCTCACAGCTAATATTCTGCTCTGTTTCACCAGTCATAGTTGGTATACGATACATTGAAAAAACAACCCTTTTTTCCTTTAATCTAATTTCAGTTGCCTGCCTGTGTCAGGCTCACAGCTTATATTGTGCTCAGTGAAATAAAACAACACTTTTTTGACTGTAATCGATTGATTATCAGTTGCCTGCCTACAGGCGTGTGTGTGAGGCCTACAGCGCCTACTCTGCCAACTTTTGCCAGTGCACAGTGACACTCATATCTGGTGCAACCTAGTGTACAGTGAAATAAAAGAACCCTTTTTTTTTCTGTAATCGATTGAATATCAGTTGCCTGCCTACAGGCGTGTGTGTGAGGCCTACAGAACCTACTCTGCCAACTTTTGCCAGTGCACAGTGACACTCATATCTGGTGCAACCTAGTGTACAGTGAAATAAAAGAACCCTTTTTTTTCTGTAATCGATTGAATATCAGTTGCTTGCCTACAGGCGTGTGTGTGAGGCCTACAGCGCCTACTCTGCCAACTTTTGCCAGTGCAAAGTGACACTCATATCTGGTGCAACCTAGTGTACAGTGAAATAAAAGAACCCTTTTTTTACTGTAATCGATTGAATATCAGTTGCCTGCCTACAGGCATGTGTGTGAGGCCTACAGCGCCTACTCTGCCAACTTTTGCCAGTGCACAGTGACACTCATATCTGGTGCAACCTAGTGTACAGTGAAATAAAAAAAACCTTTTTTTACTGTAATCGATTGAATATCAGTTGCCTGCCTACAGGCGTGTGTGTGAGGCCTACAGCGCCTACTCTGCCAACTTTTGCCAGTGCACAGTGACACTCATATCTGGTGCAACCTAGTAAACAGTGAAATAAAAGAACCCTTTTTTTACTGTAATCGATTGAATATCAGTTGCCTGCCTACAGGCGTGTGTGTGAGGCCTACAGCACCTACTCTGCCAACTTTTGCCAGTGCACAGTGACACTCATATCTGGTGCAACCTAGTGTACAGTGAAATAAAAGAACCCTTTTTTTACTGTAATCGATTGAATATCAGTTGCCTGCCTACAGGCATGTGTGTGAGGCCTACAGCGCCTACTCTGCCAACTTTTGCCAGTGCACAGTGACACTCATATCTGCACGCATAGTACCACTAATCAAAAAAAAAATGACAGGCAGAGGCAGGCCACCCCACAGAGGCCGTCGTGGTCGTGGTGCTGTGATTCCCTTTGGCCCTAGAATAATGCCCAGTTTTCAGAAGCAGCGTACCCTGAACTTGAAAAGTTCTGAGGACATGGTTGACTGGCTAACACAGGACACCCAATCTTCTACAGCTTCCGCTCGGAACCTAGACGCACCATCCTCCTCCAGCTTAGCTTCGGGCACCTCTCCAGTTACCACTCGCCAGCCTGCCGCCACCACCAACACTAGCACCACAGCCGCTTCACTTGATCCGTCAACAGAGTTATTTACACGTTGGAAGAAATGAGTGATGCGCAAACATTAGTGCCAGAGGATGTAGATAACAGGGATATGTCCCAGCCAGGCAGCATTACACACATGGACGTACGGTCTGATGATGATAATGTTGTACCCTGTGCTGCTTCCTTTGTTCAGTTGTCAGATACAAGTTAAGCGGTTGATGATGACGATGCGTCTGTGGATGTCACGTGGGTGCCCGCTATAAGAGAAGAAGAACAGGAGGAAAGTTCAGATGGGGAGACAGAGAGGAGGAGGAGACGAGTTGGAAGCAGGGGGAGGTCATCGCAAGTAACTAGTGGCACAGTCAGACAGCATGCATCGGCACCCGGGGTCAGCCAGACAGCACGCCAGTCAACGCATGCTGTTGCCACCACCAGAATGCCGTCATTGCAGAGCTCAGCAGTGTGGCAATTTTTTGGTGTGTCTGCCTGTGACAACAGTGATGCCATTTTCAACCTGTGCGAAAAGAAACTGAGTCGTGGGAAGTCCAACACCTACCTAGGTACAACTTCTTTGCGAAGGCACATGATGTCACATCACAAACGCCTATGGGATCAACACATGAGTACAAGCAGCACACAAAGTCAAAGCCGCCATCCTCCTCCTGGTCCAGCATCTACAGCCACGTCAACCAGTGCTGCCCTGCTTGCCCCCTCTCAACCATCCGCCACTCCGTGTCTCGCCCTGAGCAGTCCCTGCTCATCTGCCCACAGTCAGGTGTCTTTCAAGGACGTGTTTGAGCGTAAGAAGCCAATGTCACAAAGTCACCCCCTTTCCCGGCAACTGACAGCTGGCTTGTCTGAACTCTTAGCCCGCCAGCTTTTACCATACAAGCTGGTGGAGTATGAGGCGTTCAAAAAATGTGTAGCTATTGGGACACCGCAGTGGAAGTTACCCAACCGAAATTTCTTTGCACAAAAGGAAATCCCCAACCTGTACTCGATTGTGCAAACGGAAGTAATGGCATCTCTGGCACACAGTGTTGGGGCAAGGGTCCATCTGATCACTGATACCTGGTCTGCAAAGCATGGTCAGGGCAGGTATATCACCTACACTGCGCATTGGGTAAACCTGGTGATGGCTGCCAAGCATGGAATACTTGGCTCTGCAGAGGAGTTGACACTGCCACGACTTGCAGGCAGGCCTGCTGCCACCTCCTCTACTCCTCCTACTCCATCTTCTTCCATAACCTCCTCGGCTGAGTCCTCTTCTGCTGCTGCTATGTCTTGCTCCACATCAATGGCACCCCCCCAGCTCCACAGGTAATATTCCACATCCCGGATACGGCAGTGTCACGCCGTCTTGGGGTTGACGTCCCTGAAAGCTGAGAGTCCCACCAGACCAGCACTCCTGTCCGCCCTGAACGCACAGGTGGATCAGTGGCTGACTCCGCAGCAACTGGAGCAAAGTGGTTTGTGACAACAGAAGAAATTTGTTGGCTGCATTGAATTTGGTAAAGTTGATACATGAGCCGTGCATGGCACATGTGTGTAATCTGATTGTACAATGCTTTGTGCATAAGCACCCAGGCTTACAGGAAGTCCTGAAGCAGGCCAGGAAGGTGTGTGGCCATTTCAGGCGTTCCTACACGGCCATGGCGCACTTTACAGATATCCAGCGGCGAAACAACATTCCAGTGAGGCACTTGATTTTAGACAGCCCGACACGTTGGAATTCAACACTCCTAATGTTCGACCGCCTACTCCAACAAGAAAAGGCCGTTAACGAGAATTTGTATGACCGGGGTGCTAGGACAGCCTCTGCGGAGCTGGTTATTTTTTTTGCCACGTTACTGGACGCTCGTGTGCAATGCCTGTAGGCTTATGCGTCCTTTTGAGGAGGTGACAAACCTGGTCAGTCGCACCGAGGGCACCATCAGCGACATCTTACCATTTGTTTTCTTCCTGGATGTGCCCTGTGAAGAGTGCTGGATCAGGCCGTAGATGATCCTGAAGAGGAAGAGTTGTGGTCACCATCACCACCAGAAACAGCCTTATCAGCACCGCTTGCTGGACCTGCGGCAACGCTGGAAGAGGATTGTGAGGAAGAGGAGTCAGAGGAGGAATGTGGCTTTGAGGAGGAGGAGGAAGACCAACCACAACAGGCATCTCAGAGTGCTCGTTGTCACCTATCTGGTACCCGTGGTGTTGTACGTGGCTGGGGGGAAGAACATACCTTCAGTGAGATCACTGAGGACGAGGAACGGGACATGACTAGCTCGGAATCCAACCTTGTGCAAATGGGGTCTTTCATGCTGTCGTGCCTGTTGAGGGACCCTCGTATAAAAAGGATGAAGGAGAACGACCTGTACTGGGTGTCCACGCTACTAGACCCCCGGTATAAGCAGAAAGTGCCTGAAATGTTACCGAATTACTACAAGTCGGAAAGGATGCAGCACTTCCAAAATAAATTAAAAAGTCTGCTTTACACAGCGTTTAAGGGTGATGTCACAGCAGAACAGCAATCTAACAGCGGAAGAGGTGAACATAATCCTCCTCCTCCCACGACCACGCCGGCAAGGAGAGGACGCTTTACAGACGTGTTGTTGATGGAGGACATGCAGAGCTTTTTAAGTCCTATGCATCGCCACAGCCCTTCGGGGTCCACCATCAGAGAACGACTCGACTGTCAGGTAAAAGACTACCTTGCCTTAACTGCAGATATCGACACTATGAGGAGCGATGAACCCCTTGACTACTGGGTGTGCACGCTTGACCTTTGGCCTGAGCTATCCCAATTTGCCATAGAACTTCTGTCCTGCCCCACTTCAAGTGTCCTGTCAGAAAGGACCTTCAGTGCAGCAGGAGGTTTTTTCTCACAGAGAAGTCGCCTAGGTCAAAAAAGTCTAGATTACCTCACCTTTATTATGATGAATGAGGGATGGATCCCGAAGGGACTGACAGTGGGCGATACATTCGATTAAAAAAGGCCTGATAGATGAGCTGCATTGAGCTAATAATGGTCCACACGCTGCTGTATTTTATCCCTGAATGCCGGATGACTTGCGTGACTTATCCGCCACCAACTAGAGTTCAAGACGCAATGTTTTAGGGCACTTTCTGCCTGGCAAACTAACATCAATTTTCTGGTCGCTGCAACAATACCTAATTTTTGCATTTAAATTCTTTTATTGTCAGAAGGCGTACAGCATGTAATGAAAAATAAAGCATTTTTGAACAGACTTGCATAACAGTTGTGCAAAAATACATATTTACAATAAAGACATTTTGTGAAAGTTAGCTGGCTAGTCCTTCTTATTTTTACTTTTTAGGTTAATAATTTTTCTTATTTTTTACTGTGATTGCACTGTAATTTTACTGTGATTGCACTGCAATTTAAGAGATACCTAAAACATGGTAAAACAGGCAATAGTAAAGAGTATATCTGCAGGAAACACCAAAGTCCTATTAGCTATGATCCCTCCAGCAGTATTAGCTTATTATTTACAATATCTAACCTGGGCAATCACCCTTGGGTTTGATTTTGCCTCCGGTTGCTTCTGAAGGGTCTCCAGGGCTCCCCCACTCAGGTCCTTCCCCCAGTGTCGCTTCAACCAGTAACAAATGTTTTATATTTGTAAAGCGACCCAATGATCCCCCTTGATCGAGGTTTATCTTTACAAATTTTGCAGAACCAATTTAAGACCGGTGTCCCCTGTTTCTGGGTCAGGGAGTGTGTGAAATGCTTCAGCCTACAGTAATTGTAATGTTCTGACAGCGGTAGCTCATGCTTGTCCCTCAGTTCCTCATAGGTGATCATCTGGCCCTTTACTAACCAGTCTATCTAGTTTCCTTGACCTGCACCAGTGTTGTGTAATGATATAGAAATCACAAAGTTGTGGAGACCAGTAGCCAAGGTCAGCAATAATCCAGTTCCGCAAACTTGTAGGTGAAAACAGGAACAAGGTTTATTGAAGTGATCAGGAACCACACAATAATCTGGCAAGGATCAATAGACAGGAAGTGCCTTATATAGGCCAAGGACCAGACACCTGACCAGACACAGCTGAAGAGACTTAGGTACTGATACAATTGCTAGCAGAGTCAAGCTTATAATGTCTCAATGGAATTCACAACAGGCAGGCTGGCGCAGTGGTAGGGAAGAGGTATAGCAGCCTGGGGACCAGGGTTCAAATCCCAGCAGAGTCAATTCCTCACATGTTGGGATGTTGTGCTCATGTGTTTCGGGGCCTGAGGGTGGTCAAGAATTGGGGTCATTTGGGTGGATCCAGGGAACAAACCCGTGTGTTTCTTGGCCCATTTCCAGTATGATAGTGAGTGTCTGATAAAGGGGTTTGGCGAGTTTTTAAGGCTCTGAGGCAATTCTGATAGCCAAGGCACCTTGTCCCTGGTTAATGGCCTTAAAGTGTGGTTCTCTAAATACACCCAGGCCGGTTGATGCCCTATAGAATGTGCTATTGGGAGGAAAGATAACTGAGCTGCCTTGTGGTAATATTTTAAGTTTGGACACGATAGTCTCCCCTCTGACTTATGAAGGTACATAATTTTCTTTGTGATGCGTGAGGGAGAGTGGTTCCAGATAAACTGAAATATTTTCCTTTGAATATTTTCTAATTCTTTTTATTTAATCGGGATCGGGAGTGTTCGAAATATGTAGAGCAACCTAGGAAGGACATTTATTTTTATCGTATTTATTCTCCCTAGCCATGATAACCTATACTTTGTCCATTTACTCAGGTCATTAATTATTGTTTTATAAAGTTTGGAGTGGTTGGCTTTGTACAAGTCCTCTAGCTTAGGAGTTAGTCGGATTCCCAGGTAGTTTATGTGGTTCTTATCCCACTTAATATTAAACTTCTCTTGGAGACCCTGCTTCTCTACTGCTGTTAAGTCAATCGCTAGTGCTTCTGTCTTCTCTATGTTCAGTTTAAGGCCAGAAAACTAACCAAACTCCTCCATAGTTCGAATCAACCCTGGGACCGATTGGGTAGAGTTTGAGAGCATACACAGCAGGTCGTCTGCAAATAGACAAGTTTTGAAATGGTGATGGCCTATTTTTATGCCTGTGATCCCAGCGTTGGCCCTAATTGTCTGAGCCAGGGGTTCTATTGCTATTTTGAATAGAAGGGGAGAAAGGAAAGCGGGCACCCCTGTCTTGTTCCTCTTTCTATTTTAATTAAGGATCTCTCATCTCCCGGAATCTGTAACCTTGCCCTCGATAATTTGTATGAGTGTATGAGATTTATGAAATGGCCTTTAATACCAAAATTTTCAAGCGTGGCGTATAGGTAAGTCCATTCCAGGGAATCAAACGCCTTTTCATTGTCAAAGGCCATAAGACAGGCTTGAATTTTAGAGGCTTTGGTGTGGTACAGTAGGTTCATGACTTTTCTAATGTTGTCTCCCGCTTGCCTGTGGGAGACAAAGCCTACTTGGTCATTATGTATTAACTTAGGCAAGAAGGATGACATTCTATCCTCTATTATTTTTGACAGGATCTTTGTATCACAGTTTAGTAATGATATTGGCCTGTAGTTTTTTGGTTCTAGGGCATCTCAACCCTCCTTAGGGAATAGAGCGATATCTGCCCTGTTCAGCTCTGCTGGTGTTTGCTTGCCTTCTAGAACTCTGTTAGAGTGACCAAGTGCGGGCCTAATATGTCTATAAATTATTTATAATATAAATTGGTGTACCCGTCTGGGCCTGGTGACTTACCAGGTTTGAGGTTCTGGACTGCTTTTCTCACTTCCTGTAGGGTCACTTTGGCATTTAAAGTCTCTAAGTCATTTTCTTCTATTAAGGGGAGATCACAGGAATTAAGAAATCACCTCATTTTGTGTAGATCTATGTGTTTTGTTGCCGTATAAAGGGTATTGTAAAGTTTGGTAAAAATCTTCTAGATCTTATTTGGGTTCGTTGTTTTTTCTCCCTTCGAGGTCTTAATTTGAAGTATCCTATTTTGTGTTGTTTTGGTTTGTAGTTTCCTGGCTAGTAACGGGCCAGGTTTATTGGCTTTATTGAATCCGATAGGAATAAATAGTACAACTGAACACACCACTCCTATCTGGTGGCACCTTAGATTGCACGCGCAGTGCCCCAAATTTGAAGTGGGAGGACCGACCAAGCATCTTTTTCCATCTCCCGCTTCCAAAAATCCATGCCATATACACGTCCCCTGATAGGTGACGTAACAGGGATTAAACCGATAGGAATAGTACTACTTAACAGTACACACCTTATAATAACGCAGACAGAGGCAACGCAGAGAGAGGAGTCTGAAGAAGAGGAGTCACAGGAGGAAGGTGGCTTTGAGGTGGTGGAAGACCAAACACAGCAGGTGTCCCAGGGGGCTTGTTGGCTGGGTGGAGGAAGGGACCTTCAAGGACATCAGTGAGGACAAGGAACGGGACATGGCTAGCTTGGTATCCAACCTTGTGCAAATGGGGAGTTTGCGGTTGTGCAAAGGGACTGTTTGCGGTTGTTTGCGGTGCATTAAACTGGGAGATTGGTCTGTTACTGTGAAGCGGGTGTAACCCTTACACTACCTGATCGATACATCATCATACCTGATGTTTTAAAGCATGTTATTCCAAACAATTTAGGAATGTTAGGTGATGTATGCACTTTTTGGCTTAAAACCAGACTCTGCATCAAGTATGTAATTTTCCGTGGGAGTTTTGCCATGGATCCACCTCCGGCATGCCACCGTCCAGGTGTTAGTCCCCTTGAAACAACTTTCCCATCACTAGTGTGGCCAGAAAGAGACCCTGTGGGTTTTGAAATTTGCCTGCCCATTAAAGTCTATGCCGGTTCGCCCGGTTCGCCCGGTTCGCCCTTTCGCGAACATTTGATGAAATTCGCGTCCGCGGTTCGCGACATCACTAGTTATGTGTTTTAACAAATTGGTTTTTATTTCTTCAGCCCCAGTGAAGCACTTTTGACAACCACTAGCTTCCAAACTTTGCAGAAGTAGCCTTTCTGACCAAATCATTGCAGGCAGCTAATCAGTTACATTCATGTTAGACTTACAAGCAACATTGACAAATTACCTACTTATTGGCAAATTCAAGGGAAATATACTTTTTTTTTTTTTTTTTTTTTGGAACTGATACCCTCAAAATGTCATTGTTAACTTTCAATGTGTTCAGTTGGTTAGAAATCTCTCCTGTTAGGTTTCCGCCAATGATTATTTATCTGGCAATTCTTTCTCTTGTGTTTCATTTCACATTTAACATATCACAAATCTTTGATTCGGTAATCTATGTTTCTCTATTCCCATCACAATTATTCCATATTACCAACTGTCCATCAGTTTCTTTGATATAAATCTAGTAACACAGTGCTCCATTCCTTTCTGGCACACAGCAGAGAGAAATTACTCCTTTGTAACTTTGGGAGCTTCTTTTTGCTAGGCAGCCATATGGCTCCCCACCCTTATCTAGCGCTAAACTGCTCACAGAAGACTCTGACTCAGTAGTATCCATAGCAATGCTGCTGAATGGTACCCATTATGTGAACACACATATTACCCTAGCTATCTTTATAATGACAGGAAAGGGGTTGAATAATAATAACAACTTACACCGTGGGTATATTGCCCTATGCCTATGGTCCACTATTGCCTATGGGCCCATGAATCCCCATTACTAAACACTATGATTTGTGGTATCCTAGAAGATTCCCTGTTCCCACATGCTGCATTACTATTAAAGAACCTCCAATACACCTAAAATTTAACTTTAAAGGCACCTAAAGTTAACCACATACCATGGGGGGTCCTCAAGGGACTCCCTTGGCAACATTAGCACAAACCATGGGGTCCCCATGTACCCCCATGGCACCTAACATTAACCCTTATGCCTTGGAGGTCCATATGGACACCCATGGCACCTCAACGTACCACCACAGGGGTCCATATTGGACCCCCATGTTATCCAGTCCCCATGGAGGTCTAAAATGACATTAACAAATTACATAAAATGAAAACGATATTACATAAAATAAATATAAAATATTAAAAGAAAAAAATGTAAAGAGTTAAATATAAAGAGGTAAAAAATATACTTACCTTCCCTGTGAGGCCCTCCAGCGATGTTTTATGATGCCCTGTTCCTCAATATTCTGCCCTGTATAATCCAGCATCTAGAATCATGTGCTCTTCAGTCTTGATTGAAGCTCAAGATCCTTATCTTCTGGCCCTTTGCAATGGGCCTCCCTTGCTAAAAATCCTGCTACTCTATTAAAAAAAATGGAGGAGCTCATTTGCCGACTAATGATTTTGGTGCACTTTCCAGCCTTAAACAGACATTTTGAGTTTTCTGATTGGCTGAAATATGTGTCAATCCTATTTCAGCCAATCAGAATCAAATAGAGCGCATTACCCTGCTCATTTTATGCATTGGTAATTGTGTAGCCAATTGGGATTTATGGATTATACCAATGTATTGCAATGTAATGTTAGATGCCACAGAGATCGTTTTAGGACACTGTGGCTTAGAGGTTAATACCAATTAGTATTTCTTCTGTGTATACAATCTCACATACTTTTAAATACATTGTAATTTCCTCCAAATATTTCACACCAACTGTCTACACTTTCATGTAAACTGCACTTGAATAAGCCTTTATGAACGTGTACTTTTGATGCTATTGATGGAGCTATACAAATAAATATATATGCATAAATATCTATATCACTTAAGCACCCAGTATTTACATATAGATTGCAAGTTTGCGAGCTTTCAATCTTGTGTTGGTGCTTTGAAAACAAGCACTATGTACTTTTGATTTTAAGCTCAAACTCAGAGCCCTCCACTCTTTGCTATGTGTTTTGTTTTCGCCATGTACTAATCCCCTGTACAGAGCTATAGAATATGTTGGCTCGTTACAAATAAAAGATAATAATAATAATAAATAATATAAATAAATATAAATATTTATGTGTGTATATATATATATATATTTATATTTATTTATATATAAATCATAACTATATTTATATCTGTTTAAACACACACATATACATAACACTTTCTTGTGAATCAAGCATTCTTTAGAATTTCTATATATTTCCAGATAATGGTTGATTCATAAGGATGTCTTAGATCTAGTGTTCTTCTCTCAAAAGATCTGAAACATAGACTGCTAAGCCCTAATAATTATCTCCCCTATTTGTGACAAGCATGGTCTAATCAGTCTCTTAGGGAGTTACCCTGCAGATCATGTGGAAGTGTGTGTGTATAGTAAGCCTCAATTCTTTTTATCAAGCTATTTTGTAGGCAGCATAAGATAGGAAATGTCAACATGTTATTATCTTTATGGAAATGGCTAGCGCTACAAATAAGCGAAGGAACACGTGATATGTTAAAATTATTAACAACATCTAATGAGCATGCTTTAAACATAAAAAACCCAGTTATGTAAAAACATAAGATATAGTTTACTGTAATCCCATATTAAAAGATTAGAAACAACATCTAAAGGAATCAGAGAGAGTCTAATTGAGGTTCTCTGCTTTAATCCTTTGAGTAGACTCCCTCTTGGATACAAAGATCTGTCAGTGAGGAGCCTTGGGATTAGTTTAAGAAAAGTAAACTGCAAGGGATGGACATGCAGTATTTTTTATGACCTTAAAAAGGAAGAAATGATCTTATTTGTTAAAAAATATAAATTTCAAAGTGAATTAGCAAGAGCAAATATATGCTATTTGAAGCATAAGAAAAATGACTTTATCATCTAATAAGATGAATTTCTAGATTTTTATATTTCAAATCTCATATGATTTGTGATTATGAAATTAACCTTTTATTATACACTAAGTAGCTTTAGGGGTTGCAGATACTCATGTCCAGTTTACTTCAACTTGCATAACTTGAGTATCTTTTAATGCTAGACCTATGTAATTGAAACAACTTCTATAGTGATCAAACAATCGGATTTAATTTGTTTATTTACTAACTAAAAATCGGTTTCATATATAAAGGTGTCGTAATTGCGAGTAATTGCAATTTATGGGCATGCGCGCATCGCATGCTGCGGCCCTCAATGAGCGCAAACCTGTAACTTTCAAAGCAGAAGTTACCGGCCTTCTGAGCTCATCAAGGCCCGCAATAGGCCCACAAGATAGAGGGGGGTAGAGGCCCGCAATGAGCGCTGAAGGAGCTCATTGCGATGTCCGTAATGGACGCGGGAGAGACCGGCAAAGGGCTTCCGAGTTACAGCCTTGCAAATATTGCGACCGTTAACACCGTTAAGAGACACAGGGGAGGGAAGAGACACAGGGGAGGGAGAGGGGGGAAAGAGATACAGGGATGATGGGGGAAAGAGACACAGGGGAGGGAGAGCCGAGGAAATGGACACAGGAGAAGGAATGGGGGGGGGGAGAGATACAGGAGAGGGAGAGGGGGGCAAAGATACACAAGGGAGGGAGAGGGAGGGAAGAGACATAGGGGAGTGAGAGGGGGAAAGAGACAAAGGGGAAGGAGTGGGGGAAAGAGATACAGAGGTGAGAAATGGGGGAGAGGGGGGAAACAGACACAGGAGGGAGTGGGTGGAAAGGGGGGGGAGAGACACAGGGGAGGGAGAGGGGGACAAATAAATACAGGGGAGGGAGAGGGGCCAGTGAGGGGGAAGGGGTGTTGTGAATAATTCTAAATTATTGAATATCTTTATAATGGCCCTGATCCCTCCACCCACCCCTCTTTTCCAGTTCTTAGGAAGTGATGCAACAAACACAAAATGGATTCATGTACTCATAAACAGAGTCTTTTCCACATTTTTATGTCTGTAGTCTACTCAGTTTCTAAAATTGTTAGTTTGGTACAAACTTGACAAACTTTTTTCTTGAACTGCAGTGGCCTGATAAAGCATTTATATAATACTAAAAGAATGCCTGACGAGTCCCTTTAAGGTTGACTACATCTAATGCTCTTATTTGTTGACTTTTGTTAGTCATTTGCAGTGTATAATTTCATTATACATACATATTTGTTTAGTCGTACAGTCATATCCAACTCTCCAAGACCCTATGGACCTCAGCACCCACGGCACATCTATCAGCCACTGCCCCTCTTATATTCATCAAGTTCCATAAATATATATATGCAAACTGTAAAACAAAGAAATAAATAACTTTATTATTTGACAATTATCATATAGGATGGTTGCTATAAGTGGCAAATCAAAAGCATGTACTGTATCCTACCTGACTGCCATTAGTATATTCATTTATATTCCCAATGTAGGAACATTATATTTTAAGGGGGACACAAATATATTTGCAAAGAAAAATAAAATACTTTTTCTGCAAGGTTATACTGGTTGAAAATTGCTAGCACACATTAAATATATATATACTGCTATTAGAAGTACAATGTTTCTTTACAATGAAGATGGCAGTATGGGATGAATTCTGAGAGTATTGCACTGGGACTTCAGTACACAATGCCCATTAACAATAATTGTGAGCATAACTCCCCATGCTCCACTTTCAAAATGTGCCCTTATGTGTCATTATTGCTCATTTACCATTTAGTATGTACATTTTAGCAGATGTGTGTACCAGTTTATGAGCTAACTTGTTTCTTACTACAGAGAGCCTTTTCTGAAATAGGCATAAACACAAAGAGATTTCTCATTTTAATTTCCCTAACATAAAACACTGACAGACAAATATGCTGTTTGTGTTGCCAACTGCTAGCATAGTGAATACATTTAACATGCAGTGTTGTTTACTATCACAAATAACAATTGTGTGTGAAATCCTGAAACATTTAGGACATCTATTTTCAACTAGAAATGCACAGGAAAATACAGTTAGCATAGCAATACATATGATAAAATGTCATCATTAGCATATAAAAAAAACATACACTTGCTAATAGTCTGTAGAAGTAATTCATGGAACGGCAAAAGTGAAATTGATCAGCGTTCCAAAATTCCCATCCCTCAAGAATTTGTAATACTCCGCTCTCACACATGAATTTGTAATATAAGTTTGTAATGGGTCACTTATTGGGAAAACAATTTGACAGCCATCTTGGACTTCAGAGATTCCTCATCCTTTTGAATGTTCAACCATATTTCATGAGTTTGCCATTTGAAATCCGTATCACACAGGTTTGCAACTTACCATTCATCTTGAAGAGGTAACAAGTAGGATTGAGAAATTTGTTTCTGGGATTCAAAATTCTCTAGATTGTAACTAAATTAGCAGTGGGCACAAATAGTTCTGGAAAACCAAAAATGTCCTGAATAGAGAGACCTCCAGAGTTATTAGCAACCTAACTTGAGCATGAGACTCTGGGACTCAAGCTCAGATCGATGATAAACCCAGGATTGCACATTTTACATAAAATACCATTTGCTAGAGCTGACAGTTTGCAATCCTGTTTGTGTCTTGAGAATTGAGAATGGGAAACACTTAATAGTCTGCTCAAGGGTTGGCACCTACTAGGATTGAAAGTTTCAAGTGATAAAACTCACTTCCTCTATTACTAAGAGGGAATATCCTATATAATGTCAGTCTCTACAAAAAAAAGTTTTGAACCCCTATGAGGCCTCTAGGGATAACCATGGAGTTCCTTGTGGATCATTGGAACCTAACATTGAATATCTTATTGCCCACAAATTAAAGTTGTTTCTGAAGTTTATTTGAGAAATAATATATATATATTTTTTTCACTGTTCTTTTCAATCTTCCACTCACTCTTCTGTTGGATTTGACCACTGTGTTTTAATACCATACCTTTAATACCATATATCGTGCTAAAGTATTTAACAAAATCGTCTAGACTACTTTCCACTGTGAAGTACTGTACTGTAATCTGAAGGAAAATCACAACCATAACCAGGACTTACATTAATTAATAATCATATAAATGTATGCATAGTTATGTGGCAAGATGACTTCAGAGAAGCTTACATTTCCATATAAACCAAGCATCATAGCCTCTTTGTAGGCTCAGCAAACCTAAGTGAATGTGGCCCTTTAGTTGTACAATATTACATTCCATTGAGCATTTAAGTATATTTAAAACAAACCAAAAAAAACAAATAATTCAGAGCAGTCTTGATGATTGAACAGATACACTTGAATATTTTAATGAAATGTAAATATTAGAACTTGATGCTTTAGAAGTAGAATTTTTTTTTTCATCTTTAAGCCAGTTTCTCAGTTCCAATTCTTTGCACTCCCCAGCAAGCTTAAAAATATTAACAATTTTAGTTTTGGTATCATAAATTACTCTGTTACCTGACTTGAAGACTAACTATCCTGGTCGAGCATCCAATAAATGAATCTAAGAAACATTGGCAATCATCAAATCAGGTTGTATAATTGCAAGTTACAAACATCCAGCTTGGTCATTCACCCATCCTACATCTATTGCTCAAGGTAACCAAACAAACCCATTTACAAACAATATTTTTTGTGCTGTCTTAATTAAACAAGGACACAAATGACAAAAGTCCCTTGTTATGCATAACCATAAGAACGACCTTATACGTTCAAAAAAACAACCGATAGTGCTGAACTAGAACAACTTTTTTGTATTGAAGTTATCCATAAGACTTTTCCTCAGTAGACACTGGTCAATACTCTGCCCATTCCTTCTGTCAGTAGATGATATACCTACTGGGCAAGATCACCAATTAGCCATGTAAAGGATGGTTCTGTGAGAGGTTCCTCCTAGTTAAGGTAATTGTTGGAAGTGGGGTATTGTTACTATAATGCCAGTGTTATCAAGCAACCTGTATTGTTTGGAGATCATAAATTGCACATTAAATACAACATTAGAGTTTATTATTGTTTTTTATATTATATAATTGCACCCTTAAACATGGTATACAGTAGATTTCAAAAGATGCGTACAACTTACAATCAAGCAAAAATTGTAGTACAATTTGCTATACACAGATGCTTTTTGAGGATGCAGCACGAGTGGTACACATTGGCTTTGCTCTCTGCCTTTAGTATGTGCAGAAAAGCTACAGTATGAATCATTCATAGTTTCCCAGCTGAGAAGGGCTTCAAAGGGGGTGATTCTGATTGGAGGTCCTATGTGTATTGCCACGCTGCAGAATCCCTACACCCCAAGCACTGGAGGGTTGAGGAAGTACTTTCATCTGTGCCTCCAAAGTGTTTCGGGTCACAGTTCACCAGGAGATAACGATGTAGATGTACATTCAGAATTAGCTGCAGAGATACCTGTGTAGTGCAGTGTAGAAAACTGAGCCAGCCATATCCCTTGTGAATGCTAAGAATCAATTACTGTATTCTGAATACAAGGTTGGCTGCAGGGGATAAACAGATGTCAGAAAATGTTTCCCTAATAAGACCCCAGCAATAGAAGAGCACTGTCACTTTCATTTTACATTAAGAAGATAATTTCCTCTTTATAGGACCAATTTCATTACACATTCACAGATTTTATATGTAGCTCTCTAAAAAGTATGAGCCAGATATATCAAGCTTTCATATAAGCAGGGAAAATGTAGTAGATGTAACATGTACTAGCTATAACTGTATTTCCTGATGTGTCGGTTTAAGCTATTACACAATTATTCATCATCTACTTAATAAACTCTGTCACTGTATTTACAGGTACATGCAGAGGAATACATCAGCAAAACTATTTTAGGCTGAATGTTATTTAGTGATATTTGGTATAAAATTCTGATGCGTTCAGAACAACACGTGCATGAAAATGATGAACTGTAAATGGACGCAATAATCTGTAATAATTTGTCTTGAGATCTGCACATAATAGCCCTCAAACGCTGCAGACTCACTTGGAAAAAGCTTTAATTGTACTCATGCAAAGGGAAATTCCCCCTACTTAGTCATAGCGAAGGGGCTTGTGTACCTCAATGAACCTCTGAGCTTTACCATGTAGGGTCACTCAAGATGGGCAGGTCATAGCAGAGTGGTCAGACAAATCCCGGTGCACTTGAGAAGGAACTGGCAGCCCACTCCAGTATATTTGCCAAGAAAGCCTTATAGATAAGCACAACCATATGATCACCAAAAGTTGGACATGACTGAAGGACTGAACAACAACAAAGTGAAATCACAAGTCTAGATCCAATAAAGCCCAAGGTGGTGGAAAGATAAAAAAACTGAGGAAAACACTGTTTTACTGATCCCATTGCTACATAGCCTCTACTTTTTGGCTTGAACTTAATATTGTAAGTCTTATGGTGTGTATTGAAATATGGTTGGTTATTTTAATAATCCCAGTTACTAACCTGACTGGATTCACTAGTCAAAGCATTCAAAGCAAGCTTTTTAAAAGTTAGGGATCTATTCTAAATTAGAACTATAAATTACATTTTATTAAACTGCATGTTATGGTTGTGCATATATTTGAGTGCTGATATTGAAAAGTATATGTCTAATGTTGCAGTTAGAATTGTTATAATTATATCTAATACAGATAACACTCTAATTATATTAATACAATCATAACTGTACTTTTTAATATGAATTTATAAATGTAAATATTGTTCTAAAGTAAATCGAAGCCTACATTTTATTTTGAATCTATCTATCTCTCTGCCTGTTTGCCTATTTATCTATATAGAATATGAGATTCAATAATTTTCAGTTCTCTTGCAGTAATTCAAACTTTTTGAAATGCAGTGGAATCCAGAGCCATTCTATTCAAAAGTTCTAAAATATCAAGAAACATATAAATACATAGATTGCCTGGGTGAAACCTTGCTAATGGTGAGCATGAATAAATGTTTATTTTGTCTATAGTTAAAACAGAATATGTTGCAACAATCAAGTTACAATTACAAGTTACACCTAAAATATTAGATAATATATTAGTTTTCGATAAAAAAACATGTTAACTAAATGTTAACATGTTAACCCAACATTTGGAAAGCTAACAAATAAAAAAGCATGTTACTTTCGGGTTATTTCACGTGAAGCTTTAAGCTTCTTTGGCAGGATAGTAACTATTAAAAGTAGGGAGGTAAAAGTATGGAGGTACAAGAATGGTTGCAATTACCATTGCATGCTAAGACACCCTAAAGAATTTGTATAATAATATATACCTTTCTTCATAATAATTTAGTCAGTATTTAAAATATGATACAAAGCTAAGCAAACTTCATATCTTCTCTTTCTTCTATACACTAAAACAATCTCAACATACCTACCTGTAAATGACTCATACATACTAATGTAATAATAATAACAATTATTACTCTCTATTTATAATGCTCCAACATATTCTGTAGTGGTAATTGATATTAAATAGGTGTAGTTTAATGCATTCGTTTTTCAAACACAACTCTTTTTTCACAGTAAATAACAGACTTTACACTTCACAGTGCTCTTTAACAGAGTGATGATTAACTTTTCCTCAATAACTCAAAGCAAACACATCAACCAATTCCATCTTGACATGGGGTGTCTTATATTTAATTATTTTGTATATAACATTGGATTACCTTTGCACTGGAATGAATCATGGCTGTGGTTGGTATCAGAAGTGGGCCTGCACAGCATAACAGGGGAACAATGTCAGATGGGGTTTAGCCACATGCTAAAGAATTGCTAAATAATCAATTGATAAAAAATTTGCTATAATTGCATTGTTGGTATTAAATAATCATCAGAGTGGCATCATACACCAACATCTTGCATACCTCTTTCCCCCTAGAGGAAAATCATTTCACAATAGTGCCTCAGATAAAGAATTCATATTAGACAGAAATTAAATTTAAATATAGCATAATACATTCAAAACTCAGTTGATAGATTTGGTATGTGTTTCTCAAATGATTGGGTAAATCAGTGGGTTGAGTTTCTTTTTAAATATATTGGATGCATGTACCACTAAGACTGTTTCAGGGGGGAGGATTGAATGGATTATAGTTCAGGTACCAAATTATGATAAATTAACTAATGGTACATTCTGTTTTAGAAATCTTGTAGATAGAATAGGATGGGTGCAAGGTGGAACACTTATTATTTAGACTTTTGAGAGTTAGCAAGTCATGTTTGAAATAACTTTGGTATGTAACAAGCAACTAGTGCATATAATATAGGATGGATGATGGGAGAGGATCTTGTTATTTAACAAGGTTAACACAGCATTTTGCACCAATAGTAGTTTCAGATATGAAAGTCCAAGGTATAGTGCACTATGGAGCATTGCCACCATGCATATTTACATTATATGTTTTGAGTAATAGGCTTACCTTTTTATGGTGTGGTTTTCCTCAGGAGATTTCATCCCATCGTGAGTATCTCTGTTCTTTTTTAGGTGGTAATCAGTTTTAGCCAGATGGCACTCATTACTCAATGAGCTCTGCTAGACAATCATTAAACAGTTATACTTGACTAGCGACTTGACCGTCAAAAAATGACGGTCAATCAAAATTAAATGTTGTGAAATTTGTTTGCAACACAAAATGACTCACCTACATTTGTCCCTTTTTTTTTTTCTAAAAATAAAAACACATTAATTTTTTTAACTTTTTATTTTTTTAACTTACAACTTATATTTCACAAACATTAAACTTTGTAACATGCAACTTGTATATGAAACATTCGTTCAACATTTTGTTAACAATACTAACACTTTTCAATACATATTTATCACTGAGTAACTGCGGACTATATTAACTTAGAGTAAGTAAATTGTTTTAACAATAACATGCTTTTTATCATTTGTAACATATTTGTTAAACTCTTGTTAAACTAAAATAGCATTGAATCCAGAGGAAGGCAAACAATAAAAAACCCCTATTGAAACTTGTCCAATTGTATCAAAGAGGGAAAAAAATTAATTCCTTCCTGACCCCATTAACTGGCGATCGGATTTCTCCCTGAATCAATACTTTGAATAATACATTTCTAATTATTATTAAATACTTCAACTTTATACTAACAATACATATTTGACTATACCACATATATATTTAACAAACTTTTGTAAAAATTAAAAAAACACATATTTAACATCTTAAATTGTAATATCAAACAATAACATTTAACTCTTGTAAATCCTTAAAAATTCAGTTAATTATTTTGTGGGGCCAATGTTGTAAATATCAAACTTTGAACCCATTCAAATCTGTTTAAGGATATTTTACTGTTGTTTTTGTTGTTAATTTTTTTTTTTAGTTTGTCCATTCTGCAAATATCACATAGATTTTCATAAGTGAAATAGTGGTCCCCTATTTAAAGAGTCCCAGAGTACTCCAATTTTGTACTGGAAGTCAAACCACTGTTCTCTATGTTTTTTTGTCCATTCTTTAGATGTTTTACGTGAAATATTGTTTTTGTAAAATCATATTGAGTCCCATAAAATGTTGGCATTAAAATGAAACCATTTTCCTCTATCTTTCCAACACCTCATAGTAGACAATGTTTTTGGTGTAAACACATCCATCGTCCAATAAATGACCCTGATTTTCGTTTTCTTCAACATGCACTTTAATTTCTTTTGGATTAGTGCACCTTGAAAAAGCCACATAGAGTTGTCCATGTGCAAAAACTGGTTCCTTTAAAAAAATCCCAACTGACTTAAAAGTTTGTCCTTGGGATTTGTTGATGGTCATAGCAAATGCCATGATAACTGGAAATTGTCTCCGTTGAAGGACAAAGGGCAAACCACTCTCACTTGGAGCTAAATCAATTCTTGGTATAAAAACTCGTTCACCTTTATGGGTACCAGTTATAATTTCTGCATGTATAAAATGATCTTTTAACTCATGCACAATTAATCGGGTCCCATTACAAAGTCCTTTTTTTATTCATATTTCGCAATAACATAACAATTGCACCTTTTTTCAATTGTAAAATATGTGGGGGCATTCCAGATGGTGTTAACGAATTAATAAATTCGATACTAAAATTCGATTCACTGTCTTTATCATCTGACAGAATTGAATCTGCACTGTAATAATTCTTTTGTGGTGCATTGATTTATTTTAAAATTTCGTTATTTACATTCAAGGCATCGATATTTTTTGATGTTAATGTCACTTTGTTTGCAATGTCTGTGTAATCCTCATTATTAAGTGTGTTTAGAAATATGGCTGATATGAGTGATTCATTGCAAACCATTTCTGATGGAATTTCAATGGTATCATTTGGTAAATGCTGTATTTCTGGATCTTTTCCATCTCCGATTTTAATGAGCCAGTCATTGAATTCATTTTGGCCTTCAGATCTCATATTTAATTCTAATTTGAGATGTGTAAATATTTGCCAGTTTACTGGTCTTGATACATGTTTCAATGATCTCTGTTCTATTTCCGTGTGGCACAACAGGTAATGTTTGCCTAAAATTGCCTCCTAACAGCATCACCTTTCCACCAAATGGCAACTTATTATCCATCACTTCTTTTAAGAATCTGTCAATACATTGCAGTGCATGACATGACATCATTGTTGCCTCATCTATGATAATTAGTTTAGTTAGTTAAAATTTTTTTGCTTGTATGGAATTGAGTCGAATATCTGACACTGATGTTTCCAAAATGGGAACTGGCAGCTTAAATCCACTATGCACAGTTCTACCACCATCTAACAAAAGTGCAGCAATTCCAGTTGTTGCAAATGGCATAGCTATCTGACCCTGTGATCGAATATAACTCATCAAACAATTGTACAGATAAGTTTTTCCTGATCCACCTGGTCCGTCTAGATAGAAATACCGGTCTTTGACCATTTCATCATCTGTAGCATTTGTGATGGCATGAAATGCTTCTAACTGTAAAATATTTAAAGTTGCCAGTTTTTCTTGGGTTTTTTGTTTTTGAAGCTCAGTGTCATAATCATCAAAATTTATGTCATCTATAAGTCCTGGATCAGGTAAATTAAAACTTGCACAATTTAATCCATGAGCCAACAATATTTCTTGGATTTCCATCAATGTTTTTAACAGAGCTATTGGTTCTCTGTAACGTTTCAAGAAATCTTCTGACATGTTTAATTTAAAGGGTTCCCACAAAGTGAAAGCATCCGGTACATTGCAAAATATACAAATGAATGCAAATTGTTGTCTCATTTGCTTAGGCATTTGACATAGTGCTGCTTCTTCTAGACACCTCTCCCATTCTGTATCATCAGCTATGAAATTTTGATGTCTTGTAGCTAATAGGAATGTATCATAAACTATGTCATTCACTGTACGTAAATGCTCAAAACTCTGTGCACCGGGAACATGTAGCAGAAGTAATCTTAAGCTGAAACGTTCAATGTCCCTTGGACTGACGGTATAAATGCGTGGTAGGATTTTATGTGTATCTCTTCTTCGTTGTCGCCATAGACCATTTACAAATACATAGTGATATGGTATCTCTATGTATAAAAATTGTCTGGCCTGCGTATCCTGACAGTTTAATTTAAACCACGCAGTAAGTGTGGTATGTCTGTCTTCACTTTGATATAATGCAGTTCTTTCATTTCCTTGAGTAAAGCAAACCATCTGACTTTGAGGCAAATGTACAGCTAAACGATAGATTTCAAAAGGCGCCACATTGCTTCAGGAGCACTCACATACTGAGCATCTAAATAATTTGATAGTTCATCATGTAAAATTGGATTTTCGTTTTCATTTCCAGCACCTTGTACAACAACAGTAGCTGCGTCATATCCTTTGTATATATATTTATACACATACTTAATTGATTTAATCGAAGTGCAAGCTTCCACATTGATGTGTGCATTGTACTTGATGAGCAAATGTGGATTGTATGGAACGACAAATCTATTATCAACCTTTTGGCCACGGATAATAGCTGTTTGTCCTTGTGTTCTTTCATACAAAGGATATCCATCACAATTTGCATAAGTTTGCATTTGAAATTGTTTTGGAAATTCTTTAGTACATTTTTTATTTTCCATACATGGTTAATTTGGATTCATCTCTCCACATGGGCCATGAATCATTCTATGTGTAACAATCTCCCAAAGTTTTGTATATTTTTCTTGGTCTGGCAATTGTGCAGAAATTACTGAATCCACTCTCTCTGCAGTGTTCAACTTGTCTTTTTCCTGCAGTATTAAAAGTATGTGAGCATGTGGCAATCCTCTTTTTTGAAATTCAATGGTGTAAACAAAAGCCACACATTGTCCAAATAAGTGTGCTTTAGTGATATAATGTTTTAATGAATTGAGTTTGATTTTAAATACTCTTGCCACTAAATCTGGTCGGTCAGAAGTAGTTTGTCCCAGATTCAAATTTTCCTTGATCTCTGGCCATTGTGGATTACACGTGAATGTAATAAATAAATCTGGTTTTCCAAATTTTGTAACAATAGCCATGGCATCATTATACCTTTCTCGCATATTGCGAGGAGATCCTTGGTAAGAGGATGGCAAAATAATTTCTCTTCCAGCTGGAATGTCTCTGTTGGAAGCTAAATCTGCCACATAATCCATTAATCCACAATACTGTTCTACTCGTAATTTATTTTGTTGATATTTAATGAAATTTAGATTATTGGCTTCAACTTGTAAATATGAATCAATAATCCATTGTTGAGTGAGTTTTCCTCCATGTAAAATTGGATTAAAACAATCACGGATAGCAGTTTGTGCCACTTTATATTCCAGCATGGAAATATTAGATCTAATACGAAGTTTAGTATTGGGATAACTTTCCAATTGTAATTTTGGTTCCCATCCTGGTTTCCCATTTGGAAAGAAAATGGGATATGTCATTGGATCTAAATTACAGCTTAATATATTGATGTTGATAAATGGTTCTAATATCCCGCTGAAAAGGTGGTTCACCATCTTCATTTTTAAACACCATGGCAACCTCATTTACAGTAGGTAAATTATATCTTCTTTGATCAGTGTTGCGATCTCTTTTTAACACCATATTGACTCTTGGTGTAGGCAATTGATGTCTTTCAGCATGTTCCTGTTGTTCTTTTTCAAGCTGTACTAATTGTTTGTATGCTTGACTATATGGGTTTTTTTTCCATAATTTTATCCAGCTGTTTAAAGACTATGCGCAAACACTGTCTATTTTCTGGAAGTGTCATTCTTTGTTCCACAGCTTCCATCGTATCTAAGACATATAACTGTGCAAATTTCCTTTGCTCTCCTTCTTGTGGGTGTAAATGTGAAGTTCGGTGGTATTTTTTACCTTGAACTCTGAAACAGTAAGGACCATGTCCTGGTACATTTTCTGCTAATGTTGCACCCATTGAAGCAAATTAAATTGTTATAAGACCTTATGTTTTGTTTGAAATTATTATAATTGCGAAAATGTTGGATCGCTCATAATGCATTCTAAATAATATGGAAATGGGTGTCTTAGTGGAAGTTTTACCTTTCCTTTCTGACAGCAACTAATGAAATTTCCGTCAGTAGGTCTTTCCTTTATAAAGTGATAGGCCCCACAAAACTGACAAACCACATTAAGTAACCCACAATAATGAGTATCTACTTCTACTGCAGTAGTAAACACATTGTCATGCATTTCTTCAACATAGATATCAGACCCACTTTCTATATGTACATGTTTTTCTTGTGTGTCTACATTTAAGTCATTCTGCAAAATAGAATCATTGGACAATGGTTCACAGAGATGTTTTTGTTTACTTTTACGTTTCTTGGAAGCCCCAACACACTCACTTGCGGCTTTCTTACTCATCTTTCTTTTATTTAAAAGTCTCTATCGATCTTCTTCTCGCAAGCGTTGTGAAGTTTCCGGTTTCTGAGCATCTCTCCACCTTTGCTTCCTTTCCCTTGCCAATCTTCTTTTGCGTTCAATTTTGTCTTCTCCATTCTCCGCCATTTTAATCTGTAATTGTAAATAGACATGTAATTATTGTTTGTTCTTTGTTTTGTATACATTTTATTTCATTTTTGTACTGTTCCATTACAGTAGATGAATAAAATAATAAAACATTTTAAAATATTGCACTTTAGACTGAAAGAAATTAAACAATTTTTCAAAGTATTTTATTGACATATATGAAATGGAAATAGCTGCACATATCTATCTTTATATTATTAATCCTTCAATTCCATTCCTTCTTGATTGAATTCACAGCATACCATCAATTTCTTTTTTTTGCAAGTGTTGTAAGCTTCTTATTTTCTTTAAATATTATTATTAATTAGTATTGTCTTTTCAACTTTTTTCAAGTTATGACTAAATATCATACATTAATAACTCAATAAGTACTCTCCATTTTAAAAAAATATCCATTTTCACCAAATATATCATATATAGCCTTTTTCTATGCATCACTACAAAATTAAATTTTATACCTGTGAGGATGCTGTTGATGTTGTTGAAAGGCTGCAAACGTCACACTGTCTGTTTATTCCCTTGCAGATCCAAATAAACTGTAAAATCAAATTGAGAATATTTTAAAACGTTTGCTTCATCGATATCATTAAATGAACATCAACAGACATATATTTGGCTACATTAAAAACCTAAAATCATATTTTTTAATATCTTGCTGTAGTAATATAATTCAAATTCTGTACCTGTCCAAATTATCCTTATGATGTTCAATGTGTGCAAACGTCACTATCTCTGGCCATTCAGCTACAATTCACTGCAATTATACAAAATAGTCAAATTAATGTATAATCTGTTGCTTCATCTGTATCAATCAATTAGGCTTAACATACATATTTTTGCATAGATTAAAAACATGAAATAAATATATCAATCAATGAGCATGAACACACATATGTAAGCATAGATTATAAACATACACTCAATATTACTATTAGTCTTTAACTAAGAATCAATTAATATGTATTAATCTTAAATTAATGTCTGACTAAATATAACGTCAAGACATAAGCATGAGTCTCTTCCCCTTTTTTTTTTTAGTGGTCTTTTAAAATGAGTATGTTACAACTGAATTCTTAAAATATTGTACATTACTAATGAAATAAGAATCAATTAATGTTCATTAATATTAAACAAATGTGTGACTAAATCTAACATCAACATGTAAGCATAAGTATATAGCCTTTCATTTTTATTTTTGGTTTATTTTATACAAAATATATAAGAACTGAATTTTTAAATAATGTACATACATTAATAATTAATTAATCAATCTGTTGCTTTTTTATTCACATTCTTAAACGTTAATTAATTTTGATATTAATCATTAATTAATTAATTAATGTACATTATGAATGTTATTAACAATTGTTTCACACAGGTAATCACGATATATCACAAAATAATTCTTAAATTAATGTACATTAATAATTAATGAATCAATGTGTTGCTAATTAATTAATGTACATTATTAATTAAATTTCTTATGTTTTATTTATTAAGTAAGTACCAATTTATTAATTAATAATTATAAATGATATATTTACCTTTTTGTAATGTAATAATGCTGAAGCAGCTAACAATCTCTTGAGATTTCCCGGCATCAGAAAACGTCCAGTCAGACTGTCATCACCTGAGGAGAAAGTGTCAGTTATGTGTCAAGTGTGCCCTATATATAGGCTTTGTGCGCGAGACAAATGCATTGTTTTAGGCGGGAAATCCGCAGTTGCGCGAGCCAAATGCGTTGTTTTGGCGGGAAATCCTATGTGGCGCTAGACTAAGGCGGGAAATCTGTGTTAATGCAGAAATCTGTAATTGCGTTTCGTAAAATGTACTCGCTACTGTCTTTTTAATCATTGCGCGTTTAATCCGCATCCTTTATCTCGTTGTTTTTCGAAGACATACGTCTATGGCTGTTTTTTACGCAGTTCGTAGTAGTATAGCCTCGTTTTCATTTTTTTCGTCGGCCATTTTTTTCTCGCTTAGCCGATTTTTGATCTTTGTAACTCGGCTAAATCGCTGTAAATTGTAGTTCCAACTCACTTCTTGACGTCCTGCCTGGTTCCCCATGCTGTAAGTGACCTTTATTTAATTTTTTAGTGTTTATTTAGTGTTTTTTTTTATTGTTTTGGTTCCGCCGCTTATCTCGTAATTTTTTTTAACCTCGTATTTTTTTTCTAAGTGCTACAATTTAACGGCTCGCCTCGCTGCGTGAGGCTCGCCGGGCAATGAGCGCCCGCGGCGCTCATCGCAAAGTCGTACGATTGGCAAAGTGGTTACGGTTTAACGTTGCGGCGCTCATCGCTAAGTCGTACGCACTACGCAACGCAGCGTGACGACGAATCGTAGTTAGACAATTATAATATGTGATCATTACTATTTGCTTTGAACATTGACATTGTATGGTAAAGATAGCCAAATGCAGGAGATTATTTACAATTTTACCTGTTGTACACCAGGTTGAAGTCAGTCATATTAAATGAGGTAATGGTTTGGCTGACTTTGACATTCCTATATTTGTGTATGGATTTAAATTGGCTAAAGACAGTACTATGTATTTCAATTATTAATTTTAGCTTAATTAAAATATCATTGTTCACAGTATAAAATTCTCTTTATAGGTCACAGAAAATTAGTATGAACTTTCACTCCTTGGTTCCACCATCACCACTTCATTTATTATTATTATTATTATTATTATTATTATTATTAATAATAATAATAATATTATAATTATCCTTTATTTGTAACTCACCCACATATTCCTTGGTGCTATACAAGGGTTAAGTACAAGTCAAAAACAACTTGAACAAAATGCAAAAGAATGGAGGGTCCTGGTATTAAAATAAAAACTTGCAAGCACCTAACAAGCTGGAATGGAATGGGATGATGTGGACAAGTTTTAAGACGATAGGTTGATAGTTAATAATGGATATAGGATTGAGGAAGGGTGCTATCAGTTTGTTGGGGGGAAGGTGAGTTAGGGTCACATTGAGAGGAGAGTTCATTATGGATATTTTCATTTTTATTATTAAAGTGGTTAGCAAAGTCTTCAGCCATGAGACAGGATGGGGTGGGAGGTGGTTCAAGGCAGAAGAGAGTGTTGAATGTGGCGAAAAAAAACAGTTGAAGTTGAAGGCCAGATTTTTATTGATGAGAAGTAATGCTGTTTGGCAAAATTGAGGGCATTGTGATAGAAGCATAGAACAAACATAAAGTAGAAGAAATCAGCTGGAGTGCGAGATTTCCTCCATAATCATTCAGCAGCACAAGAGCATCTCTGGGTGAAGCTTGTTTGTCTAGTGAGCCATTGTTATAGGTGAGAGCATGGGCGTCTGCTTGTGGGTATGATGGCAAGAGTGTCAAGGGGGGAAGTTAGAGTAAAGTTATATTGTGTGATGGCAATTTCAGAGCAAGTGAGGTAATGAAGGGACTGAGAAGAGTTGAAGAAAACTGGAAAGATGTAGTGGGTCAAGTGCTTGCAGGTTTCTGTGCGTTAGCCAGGGTGAAGAAGGGCAGAAAGTGGAAGATGTGTGTAGGCTAGAAGATAGCGGTCAGAAATAGGTAGTGGGGAGATGATAAGGCTGGAGAGTGCAGTGATTGGTAAAAACAAGGCCAAGAGAGTGCCCATCATGGTATGAACACCAGAGTTTTTAAAGTATCATGACTGCCATGATCTATACTGTATAAGTTGTTGGTTTGCAACTGGGTTGCAACAACTTATTCAGTAACCTTTCCTAGTAATGGAGAGTTGGAGATAGTCCTGCAGTTAGAAATGTTATAAGGATCCAGAGAAAACATTTCATTTTTTAGAAGAGGGATGAGAAACTCTAAGGGAACCCATGCCCCTTATTAACTGTATACTCTATACTCTTCGCCATTATTTTAATACAATCAATAAAGATCATAATGCATATACATTCTCAAAAGACATTGTAAAAAATGTATTATTACTCAGCACCTCACAGTAGTGATTAGGATTAATGGGCACTCATTTCACAGAATACATGTTTATCATTTATAATGACTGAATAGTGTCTTAATCATATATTTGCATTGCATGTGTTATTTTTGCCGCAATAATTGATTACATTTAGACTTCATATATTTAATGTATATACAGTATACAGTATATATATATATATATATATATATATATATATATATATATATATTATGTTCTAGACCGATGTTCAGTTATTAATACAAGTAAGAATAATATAATGTTATAGAAATAACTGTTGCCTTCATAATATGTATAGTGTTGATAAATTGAGCCCCAGAATATTATTGTATTATTTAAAAAAAATGTAACCATTGTCATGAGTACCTATTTTGTTGGGTGTCTGGGTAGGCCAAGGAAGGCCCTGCTGGTTGTTCCTGTCATTCCCACTGCCTGTAGTGACTCACAGACTGAGTATGCTGCTCCTGTGTGTTATAACTCCACCCTCTAGTCTAGGGACTCTGCCAATCAGTATCGAGTAAGTAAGTAAAGCAAATTTAAGTACCGTATTTATCAGCGTATAACACGCACCTCATTTTAGGAAGGAAATTTCAGGAAAAAAAACTTAAATTTCAAATAAAGAACTTTGAAGCAAAAAAATCCTCAACCTCAACCTCCCTCCTCATTCTCAACCCCCTCCTCAACCTCCCTCCTCATCCTCCCTCCTCAACCCCCTCATCCTCAACCGCCTCCTCATCGCCCCTCCTCAACCCCCCATACTCATCCTCCTTCCTCAATCCCCCTATCCTCAACCCCCTCCTATACCCCCCTCCTCAACCTCAACCCCCTCCTCAACCTCCCTCCTCATCCTCAACCCCCTCCGCAACCTCCCTCCTCATCCTCCCTCCTCAACCCCCCCATCCTCAACCCCCCCATCCTCATTCTCCTTCCTCAACCCCACTATCTTCCACCCCCCTTCTCAACCTCCCTCCTCATCATCAACCCCCCTCTTCATCCTCAACCCCCCTCCTCATCCTCAACCTCCCTCCTCATCCTCAACACCCTCCTCAACCCCCTCCTCAACCTCAACCCCCTCCTCAACCTCCCTCCTCAAACCCCCTCCTCAACCCCCCATCCTCAAACCCCCCCTTAACTCCCCTCAACCCCCCTCCTCAACCCCCCATCCTCATCCTCCTTCCTCAACCCCCTATCCTTAACCCCCCTCCTCAACCTCAACCCCCCTCCTCAACCTCAACCCCCCTCCTCAACCTCCCTCCTCATCCTCAACCCCCCTCCACATCCTCAACCTCCCTCCTCATCCTCAACCCCCTCCTCAACCTTCCTCCTCAACCCCCCTCCTCAACCTAAACCCCCCTCAATACCTCCCCCTCACTTACCTGCTTCTGCTCCGGCCTCCACTTTTGTGTATCAAATACATTTGTTAACATCTAGGGATACCATTGGGCAGAACAATATAGGCCTTGACTACTACTTAGGCTCACTAAAACTATCGTAAAGCAACATTTGCTTAATTGAAGCTAATTACCAAAACCATCATATTACACCTAACTCCATAAATGTAATACTTGATAATGGCTTTTCCTCACAATAAACATTTTGCTACCAAACCACTTGCTATACCTAAACAGCCAAACAGAACACTAAAACTGGATTTACCCTCTAGCATGAAACACGCTCAATTAACTTTACCAAATTACTAGCCCTAACTATCTCCCAGATAAAGGCAGGGAAGGGGTTAAACATTTTAAAGATTATTGTGGGGTGGATTTATGATATGCCCATGTCTAATTGCTAAGGGTCTGATTTGTCCAACAGAAAGGTATTACTTTATATTGCAATACATTATTTATATATATATATATATATATATATATATATATATATATATATATATATATATATACTGTATATATAGGTATACCCCGCTTCACACTACTCCTTTTAGAGCTGATTCGCTATAGCTCTGTAATTTTCTGCTTAGCTTTAAACCCTGTTATAGTGCTATTTTTGCCCACTGAGCCTCCTTTAACACTATAAACCTACCTCTATTTAACGTTTAGATCCGTGCAACCGCTTTAAAAGAGACACAGCAGCAGATACGAGAAAGGAGGAGAATAAATGTCCCAGCCTCAATGAGCAGAAAGCCCCAGAAAAAGACCAATTCAGTGAGGAGGTATGGAATATTTTTTCAGGTTCCCTTGTTTCTCATCATGTGGTTGTTAATATTCCAATAAAATCTACAGCAATTGTATTGTTTTTTTACTGTATATAATAAGTGAGGGCAAAGAATATCGTTCTAAAATTGAAGCGCCAAAGCATTTCTCTGGATGTAAAGATGCAGATGCTGGACCTCTTGGGTGGCAGCTTATTTAAAGTTGCCAACCTCCAAAATCTGCATCATCCTTAAAAATAAGGAGAAAATCAGGAACCTCCAGCATTACATCTTCTGTCAGTAAGATTACTCAATCCAGAAGCTACTGCGTGGATTAAATGGAAAAGGGGCTTTCCATCTGGATTGATGACGAAATAGAGCACAACATGCCACTCTCCCAGGCCATCATCATGGAGAAAGCCAGAAAGCAGTGGTTGATTCAACCAATTAATGGAAATAAATAATCTGTTTAACATAAAAATCACCAGAGAAGTGGTGAGCTCTGACACAGAAGCTGCTGTGAACTTTCCAGCAATTTTGAAAGAAATTGTAGCATGGCAATTATCCTCCAGAACTGGTATTCTGGAAGCAAATGAAGCGAGCGCTGGTGTTTAAAGCAGCCAAATAGCATCTAACCCTTTTTCTGGGTGGGAATGCCAATGGCAATTTCAAGATCAAACCATTGCTGGTGTACCATTCTAAAACACCTAGAGCCATGATGTGAATTCCAGAATCCACTTTGCCGTTCATTTGGCAATTCAACCATCAAGCTTGGATCACCATGGACATCTTCAAACTGGTTCACCGAATATTTCTGTCCCTCCATGCAATGCTAATGCAGGAGTAAACAAATTGAGGCCAAAGTGCTCCTGTTGATTGACAAGGCCCCAAGTCACCTTATCAACTTTTCTAAGGTTGATTGCTGCATTTGCATAGAAGTAGTTTTCCTGCCACCCAACACTACTTCACTAATCCAATAAATGGATCAGGGTGTCATTGCAACCTTCCAGGCCTTTTATCGTCCACTCACATTCCACCAGCTCATCATTGCTAAATGTCTGCAACCAGTCATAATAATTGATTTCTCATGACCGATACAGCATTGTTGGCAGTGCTTGTAGATGAACATAAGGTAAATCAGTTTATTGTTACTGTACCAGTATAAAGCATTTGCTAATCATTTCAGAGCTATGTAAGACTATTTCAAAAGATTTTCTTAATCACACTATATATGTGTAATTGATTTGGATTACATAATCCAGGATTAATTGTATCTGTTTCATTGAGCAGATATAGACACAATATAAGTGCTATGCACATTGATCTTTACTTCTCTTATATGAAGTGATTAATGATGAGATTTACCCAACATATGATAAATTGTATACAGCCTCATGTCCTCCTGGATATCATCTGCACCACACCAATTATATTAATGCACAGTCTGCCACATTTAATACTGTGCTCTGTGGATATAATACATTTATATTCTTATTATACCTTAATCCGTATGTCTGTGTGTTTGTAATGGTTAATGATTTGTGACATTAGTATACATTACAGTTAGTTAATGATCTGATATGTGTATCCATATCATATTTCAGCATACCCATCCTGTTTTAAGGTATAGAAAATATGTATACATGATATATTAAGAAATCATCTGCATGAAGCCATTAAAAAAATTGTATAACAGCATTATGATATTTATATATCAAATACAGATGATGGTAAAATATGTCTGGACACCACTATGTATTCAAGCATTTGATTACTATAATCTTATGTTTTCATGTCAATAATGTTTTGTTAATCAGTAAATAAAGTTGTTATGGCCAAGTGATTACACTTTCTATGTTAAATAAGATTATGTATCATCACATAATTTAACATCCTGGACCCCACTAAACCAGCCCCTCCTTGCCACCCCCCACCCAGGTTCCAGCTGCTGTAGTTCCAACTCTCCTGCCTGTGCTCGTTCAGATCAGTGCAGGGAATCCCAAATTATGTCACACATGTTATGTGATGCAGCAGAGGCTTAGAATACAAGAGCTGGTGAGGCCAAGGGTGCATGGAAGGGGGCAGCAGGGGTCTGCTTGGTGGGTGCCAGGAGGGCCTAGGCTCGGGGGGAAACCAGAGGCCTTTCTAAATAAAAATAAAAAAAGGAATTTATAAAAAATCTATCTATCTATTTATCTACAATTTTCTGTGAGTGATGGAGACTTAAACAATACAATGCAATATTGGCAAGTAAAGATCCTCTAACGGGTTGATGGCATAACTTAAGTTCCAGGGTGCATTTATATATTTATGGCAAACAATTTCATGATCCTGATTAATGAATCCAGGTATGGAGGACTCCCATATTATAAAAAATAGATATTTAAGTTAAAATGGCTGATCCTGCACATTTTCATTCAATAGCATTATGAAATATATGAGTGTAAGATATAAATGTTAGGGGTTCACAAATCCTTGGGGCCAAGGGCTCATGGATCTTAACATTTTATTTCTGGATTTAACATGTCATATTCTAGCTCCTACTTTTGGTATATATTTGTCAATCCCTTCATATAAATATTATGCCAGGTGTAGTTAATTATGGTTTACAATAGTCCCCAAGGTCCAATTTTTTTATGAAATTAAGTGAAAGCTCAGAGTCTATTTTGTTTTATGTTTATGTATACAAATATTGTAAGGTAACAGAATTCACGTGAACATTGGAAAGAAGTATATGTATAGAAAAGGGATATAAAACATGTAACTGAGAGCTTATTTAAGCATTTAGAAGCTTCAGGTAAAATATTTCATACATTTAATATTGCAATGGAGATCCAAACTCCCTTTGATCCTGGACAATCCTGAGGCTAATCCAGGAGCTTACCAACTGCGGGATACCTTACCCGGTATCCACTAAGAAGTCTGAGCTATATCGGCTCCTCCTCTCCACCAGGCAAAACTCACCACCTTCACCTGGCTTACCACCAAACCAGTTTCCTCAGCTACACCAGATGATCGCTGACATTGCCTTATCCATCAATTCTATTGAGGGCAGGCTAATCCACCTGGAGCATCCAAGACCCTCCTCATCAGCCGTACCTGACCCAGAGCCATCTACCCGCTCCTCACCCCTCTGACCATCTGATTTGCCAGAATCGTCTGTTGGATCTTGGTGAATCTAAAAGATTGTCCAAACGTAATACATTACCTGGATGATTTTCTCTTTATCGAGGCCCCTCTCTCTCCACACCAGTTAGTCTCAACATAACTACTCAGCTCTTTGCCAAACTCCAAATTCTGTATGACCTAGACAAATTAGAAGTTCCATCATTCGAACGAGAATTTCTCTGAATCATACTCAGTACCAATCTCATGAAAGGCTCCTCGAACCTATCCAATCAGCTTCCACTGATAAACAAATCAGCATCAAAGAGCTCCAAATCCTACTAGGCCACATTAATTATGTCTCTAAGATTCTCCCACAAGGAAGATCTTATCTAAGCAATCTGCTCCAAGATCTGGCAAAGGCTTCAGGACCCTTGTCTTCCATTTATCTATGCCACAAGTCAATCCTCGATTTAACCATGTGGGCCACTACCTACAATCATGGAATGGACAGTTATTTTTTGTCTCGAAACTCAGTCTTCTCTCCTCAAGCCTTTTCATATTCTCTTCAGATCAGTACATCCGAGCATACTTTCTAAATCAAACCTTCCTTTCATTTTTTTCTACCCTTCACAATCTCCTCTCCAGGATCCGCTAACACATCCTCTCGGCTTCTTTGTCGTAAAACCTCTGGATATGCAGTTCAACTTCCCAGTCTAGAGGCTCTACTTTCCAAAGCTTGCTCCACCATGGCAGACAGTCTCGCAAGCAATACCAAGCAAACATATCAATGAGATCTTCATCTATCATCACAAAATCACTTTTCCCATCAGTTCCGCCTCATGTCCCCTCATGTCAGCCCATCACAAGTGAGATATTTCAGCAAATAATAACACTCCTGTCCGTCATCCCATTCGGGCCTTCTGTTTCTCTCACTCTCACCACAGCTGTAAAGATAGCTTTTTTTGGTCGCCTTCGACTGAGTTTACTTATTCATCCTCCCAAACCAGATTCCTTACCAAACAAGACATCACATTCACAGACGATTATTTCACGCTCATCTTACACTCCTCAAAAACTAGCTGATTTCCTGTCATGATCCCCTACACTTGGGGCCTCATTCAGTTGAGAAATTGTCAGTTACTGGAGCCCATAATGTAAGCCGTAAACTAATTTGCAATTCAATTGGTGTCTTTTTGTGAGTCGCAAACGGGGGTTACGGACTGAAAATCCCTGCGTTTTTTACAACCGTATCTTACAACTCATCTAAGCCTTTGATATTTCACGTCTACAAGAATTATAATTGCTAAAATCGCAAATTGCTATTCAATTGCTACAATTCCGCAAGCGGGCAAATGTTTTCACACCCGTAAACGGCAAATGTAGAAGAAAATCCTACGGTTGCCAGATGGGACACTCTAAGATTAAAGACATGTCTGTAGCACTGTAAACGCAAATAAAAAATCAACACTGCACTGTAAATGACGGGGAAAGCAATAATTAAATGCACAACAGCCTCAAGCAATGAGCAATCAATTATTTTATGTTTCATTTTGGGGTTATATCGATCTCGGGAATCAATGTGTTAATATATATCAGGCCACCCCTATGGACTAGAACATGATTGGCATTCATTTTTCTTATTTTGTATATTGCAAGTTTGCATTGATTGACATGTTACCTTCATCTTCTCATTTTCTATTGGCTTTTTCTAAATGGGTAGTTACGGCCTTGTTTAATTGATCATGTTCAAGCTCTGAAATGCTACATACGATTGCATGGTTTACGGTTTCGGAAACATCGCGGGCTTGTTCAATTGAATTGCTCCGTAACGGTTTTGGAAACATTGTGGGCTTGTTCAATTGAATTGCTCCGTAATTGTAGCAGCGTTCAAGCCCACAGCAAGCCCGCAGACATACGGCTTTGCAATTGAATGAGGCTCTTGGTGTCCAGTATCAACCATGACATTCCTCCTTAGAAATCTTCAAACCCACTCATACAATAGTTTTCGCCACACCTCAAAATTACCCAGGGAGGGGGATCCGACTAGAAATGACCAGGTGAACACCTGGAGTTGTGGGAGGATCCCCCTTCCTCATACCTATTTAAACTCCTCCTAGCCACTTCCTACCTGCACACATTCCATGCTCCACCCCCCCGTCTCCCTTCATTTTTTATTGATTATATATCCCCTGGGCTTTTTTTCCGTAGACCAAGGCACCGTAATTTCCGCCACACCACAAAATTACACAGGGAGAGGGATCTGACTGCAAATACTACTATATATAAATATATATATATATTTTTTATTTATTTATATATTTTTAAATTGAATAGATGTGATAATTGTATTCATAGAGTCACTATGTATATTATATATATTATGCATATGTGTATATTATACAGTGTCTTGCAAAATATTCACCCCCCTTGGCATTTTTCGTGTTCTGTTGCCTCACAACCTGGAATTAACATGGATTGTTTGAGGATCTGCATCATTTAATTTACAGAACATGCCCACAACTTTGAAGATTTTTTTATTTTATTTATTGTGAATCAAACAACAAATAGGACAAAATAACAGGCACAGTCAATGTGCATAACTATTCACCCCCCTAAAGTCAATATTTTGTAGAGCCACCATTTTGAGCAATCAAAGCCCCAAGTCGCTTTGGATAAGTCTCTATGAGCTTGCCACATCTTACCACTGGGATTTTTGTCCTTTCCTACTTGCAAAACTGCTCCAGCTCCTTCAAGTTGGATGGTTTGCGCTTGTGAACAGCAATCATTAAGTCTGACCACAGATTTTCTATGGGATTGAGGTCTGGGCTTTGACTAGGCCATTCCAAACATTTACATGTTTCCCCTTAAACCACTCAAGTGTTGCTTTAGCAGTGTGTTTGGGGTCATTGTCCTGCTGGAAGGTGAACCTCCGTCCTAGCCTCAAACAACGCATGGAGTGGTACAGATTTTGCTCAGGAATATCCCTGTATTTAGCACCATTCATCTTTCCCTCAACTCTGACCAGTTTCCCAGTCCCGGCTGCTGAAAAACATCCCCATAGCATGATGCTGCCTCCACCATGTTTCACTGTGGGGATGGTGTTCTTTGGGTGATGTGATGTGTTGGGTTTGCGCCAGACATAACGTTTTCTTTGATGGGCGAAAAGTTAAATTTTAATCTCATCAGACCAGAGCACGTTCCTCCATACATTTTGCGAGTCTCCCACATGCCTTTTCGCATACTCAAAACGTGCCATTTTGTTTTTTGCTGAAAGTAATGGCTTTCTTCTGGCCACTCTGCCATAAAGCCCAACTCTATGGAGTGTACGGCTTATTGTCGTCCTATGTACAGATACTCCAGTCTTTGCTGTGGAACTCTGCAGCTCCTCCAGGGTTACCTTAGATCTCTGTGCTGCCTCTCGGATGCCCTCCTTGCCCAGTCCGTGAGTTTTGGTGGGCGGCCAACTCTTGCCAGGTTTGCTGTTGAGCCATGTTCTTTCTATTTGGTTATGATATATTTGATGATGATCCTGGGGGTCATCAAAGATTTGGATATTTTTTTTATACCCTGATTTGTACTTCTCAACAACATTGTCCCTTACTTGTTTGGAGAGTTCCTTGGCAGTTTTTGGTTCATGGTGCCTCTTGCTTAGTTGTTGCAGCCTCTGGGGCCTTTGAAAAAAGGGTTGCTTATATAAGACAGATCATGTGACACTTAGATTGCACACAATTATGTGACTTCTGAAGGTAATTGGTTGCATCAGAGCTTTTTATGGGCTTCATAACAAAGGGGGTGAATACATACGCAAACATGCCAATTTTCTGTTTCCTATTTCTAAAAAATAGTTTTATTTATATATTTTTCTCATTTCACTTCATGAACATAGACTATAGTGTTCTTATCCATCACATAAAATTCTGAATTATAAAACATTGAACTTAAGGCTGTAATGTAACAAAATATGTAAAAAGTCAAGTGGGGGTGAATACTTTTACAAGGCACTATATATATATATATATATATATATATATATACTATATATAATTGTAAGCCTGGCAATGCTGTTTGCAACACAATGCAAGGCTATGGCCCCTTTGTGCACCTACGGTGCTCATCACGCTCCACTGTGAGCTCATTGTGAGCCTCTCCCCCGTGTACTTTACAGGCCTCGCAATGAGCACCTTTGGCGCTCATCACGGGCCCCGCAATGAGTGGCTTTGCCGCTCATTGCCGTTTTTGGCAAGCCGCAACTTTCTTGCTTTGCAAGGATCACCTTCGTCTCTTACTGCCTTCAGCCTCGTTTTCATCCTGTTTTTTCAGCTGCCATTTATTTTCTCGCTTAGGCGAGAATGTACTCCATGCCCATGAGGGTTAGGGCAGTGATGAAAAATAATGGTGGCCACACAAAATATTGACACTGTGGGCACAATTTGGACATTTCCACTTATTGATGTACCCACTTTTGTTGCCAACAGTTTAGCTATTAATGGCTGTGTGTTGAGTTATTTTGAGGGGACATCAAATTTACACTGTTATACAGGTGGTACACTTACTACTTCACACAGTAGCAGAGTGTAATTTCTTCAGTGTGGTAACATGAAAAGATATAATAAAATATTTACAAAAATGTGAGGGGTGTATGAAATGGACATAATAATACACTATCATATTTTTTTTATTACAAATACATGGACAATAATTTCATAATTTTTCATTGTTTTTTGGGTTCTTTACTTTCTGTTTAAGACCATTTGTGAGTGGTCTTTGGTAGAAGTAATACTTATTTTATTTTTTTGCAGCACTGTCCTGGTTTGCGAGTAAATTGTAAAGTTTTATTAGCATCAGGTTTTGGTGTAAAAGTCTAAGGTAGTAACTCATAATCTTTTGTCAGTACAAAAATCAATGGAGATTTGTACCGTGCTTTTCAACTTTGTCATTACGCAGACACTCATAACAGTTCTTTCACAAGTTTTCCGTGATGGGTGATTTACATAGCTAGGGAGATTTACTTTGGCCTCAAACATTTTGTAAACTGCGATATTGCAGGATTTACATAGGGCCCATTATTTGTGAACAATTAGTCTATTTTAAATCTGCTTTTAAAAAAGCTTTATGAGTGATCTGTAACTTTGGTTTTAAGAGTTGTTTTAAAAAAATAAAAAGGAAGATACATATATACTCTGAGGATGTCTCTTAGTTGTTTTTAATATTAAATCAGAGGGTTCAGACCAAATGACTGGAAGTTACAGCCTCCCAATAGACATGGCTTTATTCTTCCATCATAAAAAGGATGTTAAATAAGGAACACCAGCAGTGTCTTGCATAGCTTCTGGGTATTTCTCTCTTCTTGTGATCTTAAGTCCATTTATTTTGTTTTCTGTTGTTCTGAGGTCACCAAACTTTGATCAATGAAGGGTGATGAGGGACGTTTCTTTTTTCTTCAGGACAAGACTGTGGGGATGCTGTTTCCCACGAGTAAATATCCAAAGAGATGAATAAATTGTATAAATGTTATATTAATGACAACATGAATAAATAAAGCTTAAAATATACCTTCTTTAGTTCAAGATGTTAAAGCAGCACATTTTTTCTTGGAGTATCCGACTGGAAAAAAAGCATTGCCTTTCATAGACATGTACCATGAACTGTCTTAACCAAATGTGATCAATTGAGATTTGATAGAAATCCCTTGCCATTCAAAATTAATATCTGACAAAATGCCATGTTTCAAGTTCATCTCTTAACATGCACATAGCAAGTATGTTCTTCAGTAAATGAATGAAAAAAATACAGAGAGAAATATATGTAATTTATATATATTTATATGATTGGCATTTCCCATGCTTTACACTAAAAACAATAATAGCATTTCAATGTATTTAAAAATAAATGAAAGTTCTAAAGATCTAGATGTCCTGAACGTACCTCTGTCGTCTCATATTTACAATTTGATATCTTTAATAGTTGTAATAGATTTTTTTGTAAATTTGAAAATATAAATTCATCTTTTAATTCATTACCTATTATATGTAATTTTGCTGCTGTGGGAAATACCATTTTAATTTCTGTTTAGCTGATTCTGCCAGTGGGAGGAAACCTTGAATGAAGAAAGGATTTCAGCTGCTTCTATGGAAATGTGGTAGGTCTTAGGCCACTGCTTTCAATAGGACTAATGGATATCTCATATGTTTGTAAGCCCATTTGGGCTGCAAAATCAGCTCAAGCTATTACTTGCAGGTATAATAGTTAATGTTTGTTTTATTAAAAGGACACCATTGTATGTGGAATAAGTCTGTTGATGTATGGATGTGCAATGTGTGCAGTGTGACATCATTCTATGTACATATGCCTTGTAAAGTTATTAGCATAAATACACTATGCAACATAACTTGCCATTGGTATTGTCTCCTGTTTTTTCTTTTTTTTCTTTGTAAGAGTGGAAGGGGACGTTGAGGGAGTGTTGGAGAGGTTAAATGGGTAGCAAGTGTATTGTCATATTGTCGGAAGATTGTCAGATGGGTTGGGAAGAGGAAAGGAAGGAGGGTAAGAGGAGCAATGAACACCAAATCAAGGAAAGCATAACTGTGCTCAATGAAACAATCTCTGTACTTTTGTGGGAGTTATAGTAATTATTATAAAGAGTACAACTATAAAAAATAATACAATAGATATAAAAATAACTTCCGTCGATGAGCCTAGCATTTTATTAACAGAGGTTAGGTTTGAAAAGTCAGTTGTTATGTAACTTAGTGATAGAGATGGAGATTTGTGAAAAGTCATCTCTGCCCAGGATTAGATTTACATATCAAATAATGGTATTTCCTGGAATTCTGAGCATGAGATAAGAGCTCCATTCTATTTGAGGAGGGAAGGAGAGTATCAGAGGGCCCAGAGGGGGCCTGTGGCATTTGACCCACTAGCTCACTCCTCCCACAAATAGACTCTCTGCCGGGCTCTCATACTGGACGAACTCTTGGGCCTTTCTTCCACCAACACCTCCTCCCGCCAACACTAAATTCTGGTTCCCACCACCACCAGGCCGATCATCACCCCCCCTCCCTCCACACACACACACACATACACACATACACACACAGTTTCCAGCTGGACCCCTCCACTTCCACACTGGGACACCACCGCCTCCTCCCATAGCCATGACTGACCTGACCAGACTCCATCCCCAAGCCCATCTTTAGAGGGGGCCATGGGTGAGGTGCTGGTCCTGATGCAGGAGCAGACGGACGCTACCCTGGGGCTCCAGGCCACTCTTGACCCACTGGCCATTGCAAGTGAATTCTCAGATACATAATGGTTTGCATTGCTTGTAGGTGGAGATCAGGTAAGTTGGTTTATTTTTACAGTTACAGTATTTAGCACTTGTACTGTACGTTCAAGTATTGCTAGATTTGTCTCTTCCTCTGTCTTTATTAGTATATGAAATCCTGAACACACTGTATGTTTAGAATTTAATGGGATTACATAACCTATTATTTAATTTGTCTGTGTAATGGAGCAGATGAAGACATGATGTATGTGCTATGCTCATTACTGGTTACTTCTATAATGAGAGCTGCATGATGATATTTGTATTACTCTGATTATGCATCATTATCATATTACAGTATAATATTTACCTTTTTAGTTTTTTTTCTCGTTTTCACAAACAACCTCTTGTCCTCTCAGATACACACACACCCATGATATTAATGCATGGTCGGATATGTTTATGACTGTGCTCTGTGTATATAATAATGTTATTGTTATATTCTTATTGATGATTCCATGTGTTTTTAATTGTTACTGATTTGGGACATCGGCATACATAACAATTACTTAACAATAATATTTTTGTATATTGATCATCATCCTGTGTACACTTTCATGTATTTCATGACTGTAAACATATGCTGGCATGTCACTAAACTTCTTTTAGTCAATAATTGATGTTGTTATGGCCATGTTTTTACACTTTCTATGTTATATCTGATATTCATATCATAATTTTTAACATCAATTAACATATTGGTGCAGACAACACCTGAATTCTACATGAACTGTGATATGGTGGTGAAATATATATTCTTTTTTCATTCCAAAACATTGTTATGTAAACATTCTAGCACATTACAATGATACAAGCATGGTTTACAAGTGATCACATTTATTAATATGTCAAAAATGTTTGAAGCACTAATCGTATTGTTATTATCACTATTTTCATGTCATGCATTCACAACACATTACTGATTTTTAGGAGTTTATACTTTGAAAACATATACATTCTAACACTGTCGTGGCTCAGCATTAAACTGAAGAGTTGTTAACGATATGACATGTATTATTAATAATTAATTAATACATTAACACAAGCTGTAATTTCACATCATTGTTATTGGTATGCATCTTGCCACATGCACAACAGCAATGGAGTGGAACTTGACAGGACAGGTGTACTCATGACTCCTGTTGATGGAAGTAAGATTCCTGGTGCTCCATGTGCCTCGCCACAGCCTCCTTGTGTGCTTGGTGAACTTCTACAACAGCTTCAACACATTAGTGAAATCCCCCTTGTCATGATATATCCCTATATCCCCATGCCTCCGTGCCTATAACAGCATGTTCCTTACATGCCCCATGGGAAAATCCAGTCCCTGGCCTGTGATATACCTATGGCATTCACCTCCTCCATTTATCCACCATCAGTATCACCCACTCACACCCTAGTGAATGAGACCCAAGGTTATTGTGTAGATTACACAATAACCCATTGATGTAATGTAGATTATGGCTCTCGGTACTGTGCTGTGGTGAGGATCAGTACTGTTGTGTATTGTTTGGGGTGTGTCTAACAGAGCATCTGTTGTAGTGCATGTGTGTTTCATGATTGGTATTAACCTCTTGCTTACTGTGGTCGAATGTTACCCTGCACGTTGCAATATGTTATGTGGAGTTGTACTGTTTTCATTAGTTGTTCTAAAATATACAGTATATTTAACTTAAATATATTAATACATATATGTATTTATAATTTACACTATTGTGGCTATGACTATTTCTAAAGCAGTAATATGCTTTTTCACGCTATTTTGTCATGTACTGTCTCTTTAACTGTTGTAGCCAACTTTAAACAATGTTTTTGCTGTTTGCATATGTATGATAACCATTAACAAATATTTGATAATATCAAATTTGGGTCTATGAGACCATTCAGAATTTATTTTCCATGCTCTTCCATGCTTTTTTATTGTTATTAAGTGCTTTAGTGTCTTTTTCAGTGCTGCCGCAGCGATAAGAAATGGTTTTAAAATCATTTACAAATGGTGTTTAGTACTGTCATTTTTCCTTAAATTTTTCTAATTTACGGGTCATGTGTAATTTGGGAGTGATCAGTAAAGTATGAATTGAAAAGCGATTTGTAAAACTGAGAGTCACTCATAATTTTACAAATGTCAAAAAATCAATGGGAAAGCTTGCTGTAATTTAGGGGTCTCGCTTGACCAAAGGCATTAGGGGTAGCTCACTCGTAATCATGCTGCGAGCGGTGAATAGAATCGCTTGGGAAATTTACTTTTGGCCTGTGTAACCTTACGAAATAGGGAATTGAAAAGGTCCCAAGTTTTTTAACTTATTTTTAGACACTCAAATGTGAACACAAATGTAGTATTTATTGATATATATATATATATATATATATATATATATATATATATATATATATTTCTATGGTCCAGTCACATTATTTTGACCACCAGCTAATATCCTGAATAACCGCTGTGTGCAGCACGGACAGCAACTAGATGGTGTGGTACTGAGTCAATAAGAAGATGTAAGTTGGCAAGGGTATCTGGAGCCATGTACACTGCAGTGCATCTGACAGCTGCTGAAGAGTGCGTGGTGGAGGATCCATATGACTAACATGGCGATCAAGATGGTCCCACAGGTGCTCGATGGGGTTCAAGTCTGGAGAGTTTGGAGCCCAGGGAAGTCTTTGTTGTGCTCCACCCTCCCCTCTCAGAGAATTCTGGCCATATGACATGTTGCATTGCCCTGCAGGAAGATCACATCCCCTCCATGGAAGACAGTTAACATTTATGGGCGTACTTGATCTTCAAGGATGGATAGATAACCCAACTGGTTGAGAGTGTCTTCCAGATGTGGACCCAGACAATGCCAAGAAAACATTCCACAGACCATAATGCTGCAGACACCGGCTGGTGTTCTTCCAATAATGCAGCAATGGTTGTTCTCAGAGTGTTTTGCACCTGACAAGCCAATGTCCGTCCAGTTGATGGTGCAGAAAAAAATACTCATAAGAGAAGGCATCCATTTGCCAATCAGAAGAGGTCCAATTCCCATACTGTCGTGCAAACTGAAGCTGTTTCTGACAATAAACTCTCGTCAGCATGGGTGCAGTGACCAGCCGTTTGCTTCGGAGCCCCATACGCCCTCACACACCTTCACAGCTGACCTTCACCTCTGACATCAATGGCACGTGTTGCTCCGCAGTTGGCTCTTACAGGTGCAGGATGCAGATTGGTTTTACAGACACAGGCTGTACATTGGCTTTTACAGGCACAGGATGCCGAATGGCTCTTACAGGCGTATGATGCACATTGGTTCTTACAGACACAGGCTGCACATTAGCTCTTACAGGCACAGGATGCAGATTGACTCTTACAGACACAGGCTGTACATTGGTTTTTGCAGGCACAACATGTACATTGGCTATTACAGACGCAGGCTGCACATTGGCACTTAAAGGCACAGGCAGCAGATTGGCTCTTACAGGCACAGGCTGCACATTGGCTCGTACAGGCATGGGATGCACATTAGCTCTTACAAACACTGGCTGCACATTGGCACTTACAGGCAGAGGCTCCACATTGGCACTTACCGGCACAGGCTGCAGATTGGCTTTTACACACACATGCTGCACATTGGCTCTTACAGTCACAGGATGCACATTAGCTCTTACAGACACAGGCTGCACATTGGCTCTTACAAGCAGAGGCTGCACATTGGCACTTACAGGCACAGGCTGCACATTGGCTCTTACAGGCATGGGATGCACATTAGCTCTTACAGACACAAGATGCACATTAGCTGTGGCAGGCACAGGATGCAGATTGGCTCTTACAGACACAGGCTACATATTGACACTTACAGACAGAGGCTGCAGATTGGCTCTTACACACACAGGCTGCAGATTGGCTCTTACACACACAGGCTGCAGATTGGCACTTACAGGCAAATGCTCGTGGGTCGTGGGTAGTGGGAGGGTTGAGGGGGCCGCAGGAGGGTTGCCAGGGGCCGCAGGGGGGATCGTGGCAGGTCATGGCAGGTTTAGATGGGGCCCCCAGAGAAGAGCCCCATTATCTTGCACCAGCTGCAGAAGGGGGAACCCCGCCTTGAGCATATGTGTATATTGTAGGTGTATATACAGTATATGTTGTGTTGGATCCCCCTACATATATTAACCTGATGTTGCCAGATGCTCTCTCCACTCTCTCTGCATCTGATGTTTACATTCAAACCGAGGGTTCCATCTCACCTCATCGTGCTGTCTCTTTTTGGTGGCCTGTGTGGAATCTGGGCTGGTGCGTAGTGCTGTTTTGTGTTAAGTTCTGTTTGTGTTGTTAGTGCATGTTCCATCAACGCAACATTTTCTCCACCTCCATATATGCATAAAATAAACTACCAGTTAGAAAGACCCATAAAGTAAAATGGAGTGAGGTGGATAAAATGGGGCATAGACATGTTTTATTAGTGGAATGAGTTTTGTTTTTAATATACTCTGGTGGACTTCTATAGATATTAACCCAATATACTACTATTTAAATTGTGAATACTGCATCACTCAGATCCTCAATCCCAGTGAGGTTAACCCATAACAGGGACTGGAGTGGCATTGTAAAATTGGGGTCAGGGAGAATCTGCAATATGAGTTATAGTTCAAGTCTCAGTGAACTTTGAAATCTTTCTTTTAAAATTCTTATATAAATAAGTGAACTTTATGCTTCTAAGTAATTTTATTTATTGTTTTTATTTTTCTAGAAACTAAAATATTGTTCTATGCTACTGTAGGCAAATTTTTTGCTTTTGTTTGTTTTCTAATCATAATACAGTCTCCTGTCATTCACTATTGGGCTCTCACAGCTTTTGAGTCCCTCTATGGATTCATACAGTTATGGGTGGGCTGCCAGCCAGTTACAAACTCCCGTGTGACCCCCTGCTCCCCAATGTAGCTGGAGTGTGCTGCTGGATATGCCACACATACTCGTCAGACAAATCAGACTTATGGAATAATTTAATCATGTTTCCACTTTGTATATTTGAGAAAATATAGATTTTTTTCACAATATTTCTCTATAACTATGTGATTGTACTAAAATGTAGTGCTAATTCTTACAATACCAATGTTATTTAATAATTATGTTAATATTCTGTTTATTATTATTGGCTAAATCAGTTGTTTAAATGGTTGCCTTAGGACGTTTGCTCATTTTAGTACACATTATTTCATCCATTGTTTAATTAGTGCATGTGGATAGCAAGCTAGAATATAATATAAAACAGAGCCACTAGGGAACTTTGGGCGATGTATGTTGTTTGATTTAAGTCCAGCATAATGAATTAGCTGCATCATAATATCTGGTGCAATGAACAATGTGTTACCATATCTTTATTGTCAAAGCTGAAGTAAATAGATAGCACAACGCAAGTGGTAAACAAGTGCAATTATGTTTGGGAATTAACTGAAAAAAAATGGGAAAAACATATCCACTTGCTCAGCTCATTGTTGAAACAAACACTTACAGCCTTATTAAATTACAATTCGGAAAATTAAATAGGGCTCTATATAAGTACATATTATATATTTTACAGAAGTTTTTATTTAGTGATCTTCTATCCAAAAACAAGGTCTTAATTAACTAAAAACTTTTGTAAAAAAATATGCTCTGTGCTTATATAGAGCCCTATTCAATTGGCCAAATCGTAATTTAATAAGACTGTTGGTACTCATGGAAATTAAGGCAATCAACGAACATTATCAATGCCTATTTAAATGCCCTTCATGAGGGAAAGAAAATCTTTCTATGTTTTATGGAAGTCTTTTGTGTTGCAGACTCCTAGAAGATAACATTTGAAGAGCACGAACATCACGGTTTTTCACATTACTTTCCTCAATATTATCTAAAATAAAGGGACATTGTCACCCCAACAACAAGCTAGTTTCATATTAAATAGCATTACAAACTGTCTATACATTGTATTAGCCCTATTTCATTATATTATTCTTGAGTTATTTAGATTTGCTTGTGTGGAACAATTATACTAATATAGTTGGCTCAGTGTGGGAATTTGCTGCTCATATTGCTTGATAAGGGTGAAGAGGACTACATGCTAACTAAGGTGGGGCATTGCTTATGCCTCCACAGAGACAGACAATCTGAATGCAATCCTAAGTAGAGCTACAAATGTTTTTTATCACAGGAATTATTCACTTTAGAAAGAAATGGCTAGTAAAATGCATATCTGGTTATTATAGCTCTTTAAGAATAGATATAACATATAAATTAAAAGTATAGGTAATCAGTTACTTTATCTGTTGAATGTTATTTTTAAAATACGTTTTCTTACAGTAAATGTATTGATATTTGCAATTTTTACCCATCAACCAAGAATAGTATGTTACACCACTGTATGGGTGATTATTACTGATAATTGCAAATTATGCCCTACAAAGTATACTGCTTTGTTTTCAGTTTAAAGCCAACTGATAATATGCAAGCCGCCCTGTGTAGTAATTTGACAATTTACACACTCAAGCCTTGAATTTATGACTCCTGAAAAATGCCTGCTAGGAAGCTTTTGACTTGCGTGTGTGTTTTTACAAGCAATTCTGCAGTGCTATTACATGGCCCCCATTAAAAGAACACGTTATCTTTTCTGACTCATACACAGGAGGTATTGATCATTGATAGCTCTAATGTGTGCTAGCAAACTTTATAATGTAATGTATGAAACACAATAGCAATGCAACCACTAGCATGAACACACTAAACACCAACCCTAACTTCCTCTCACCTAAATCCCTCTCTATATCACATATATAGTTGTGAGCGTAAGAGTTGTTGCTAACGCTGCGGGCTCGCGTAGCGAGCCCGCGGGCCTTGCGACGCGAGGGCCGTGGCTCGCGTAGCGAGACGCCTTGCGAAGCGAGGGCCGTGGCTCGCATAGCGAGCCCGCGGCCCTCGCAAAGCGAGGGCACTGTGCCAGGTTCTCAGTTGCTGGCATGGAGCGCCGAAGGCGCTCCTTGCCAGCAACTGAGGACCCTCGCGAAGCGAGGGCCTCAGTTGCTGGCTTGGAGCGCCACAGGCGCTCCATGCCAGCACCTGAGGACCTCGCAAAGCGAGGTCTTCAGTTGCAGCAACTGCGACCCTTGCAAAATTCACAACACAAATTCCCAACCCAAACAACTGCGAATCTCGCAAAGTTCACGTCGCAACACATTACGACACTCGCAAACAACATACGACACACGTTCACACACATTACGGCCTCGCAACACTCGGACGCAACTCGCGAACATTACAAAATTACAAACACAATACATACACACAGCACATACATAAAAACCTTACCTACACAAACAGGAAGCACCCAGGACCTCAAAAATGCAACTTACAACTTATTTGCACTCAAAATAAAAGAGTTTAGACACTAAATAATTTGTTAAGCGACACAAAAAATGGCCGACGAATAAAACGAAAACGAGGCTACACACGCAAACACCATACGAGACACGTTACCACACATTACGACCTCGCAAACATCGGACGCAACACGCCGACATACAAACATTTAAAACTTAAGAAAGACACACAACAAACACATAAAAAGCTTACCTACAGCAAGAGGAACCAGCCAGCACCTCAAAAAAACAAGTTACACCTACATTTAAATTAAAATAAAACACTTTAGACACTAATACCATCGCTAAGCGAGAGAAAAAATGGCCGACGAACAAAACGAAAACGAGGCTTCAGACGTAACTACACTACACTTACTCGCAATAATGAAACACATACTATGCGGAACGTATCACAATCATATTAAACACCATTTTGAACAGTAATACGCAGAAAATGGCGGATGGAACGCAAATTGTAAGCTGGAACGCAAATAGAGCATGCGTATTGCGTTCTAACGGTCTCACTTTCCAGAACTTTCTACAAGTTTATAAATACTGCCTATTTCACACAAAAAAATACATTTCTCCTCAGGTGATGAACGGAGTGACTTCTGAGATAACTGCTGCTTTTACTTGAGAAGACAATTCTTTACTAATTTACTACTTTGCATTGCAAATTACAACTGAGAGGTAAGCTATAATATATTACATTTTATTATCAGGACAGGTCAAACAAATAAAAAAATAAACTAGGATTTATGTAGTGACATATATGGCACATTTATGTGTATAGGCTCACAAAAAAAATACGGTTCATTTAACAAAACAACAAAAAACCATAATTCTATATTAAACAGAGGTTTATGTATAGTGACATGTGACACGCACATTTATGTGTATTGCCCCTGCATAGTGACATGTGACACGCACATTTATGTGTATTGCCACTGCAACAAAATTAGCTTAAAACAAAATCATTAAACAACTACATTTAAAGGACATTATATGTCATCTATACTGATATGTCACACGCACATATGTGTATCATCTATAGTTACATCTCACACACAGACATTTATGTGTGTTGGAAAAAAAAAATATAAGGTTAATTTAACCATTTAAATATGAGTCATGTATACTGATATGTCACACGTACACAAAATAATTACATTAAACTATGGAATGTGCTTCATGTATGTGACATATGTGTGTAGCCCCCAACAAAAAATAAGGTCAATTGAATTAATTTACTGCAATTCAATAGATCATATAAAGCTGAATCTTTCTATTTCTTTTAATATTCAAACAGACTCTGCATCAACAGCGTCTCTCAACAATTTGCACCGTGCACTGTGAAGCACAATCCCTTTTAAAGAACACCAACAAAGAAGAAGAGGTAAGATACAACAACACATTACATGCTCAAAAGGCCATGCTTTGCTACATGAAAAATTATAAATATACAAATAACTATTTCACTTTCTTTTTCAAACAGACACTACAAGAAGACCGGCGGATTAAGATTGGCAGGTGGGGTCCGTCTGTCATTCCAAACTTCAATCAAGGTAAAGTATTAAGTATAAACAAGAAAGAACCATGAGCCTTATTCAATTGCAACTTCCTCAATTGAATAGGGCTCTATATAAGCACATAACATATTTTTTATACAGAACTTTTTAGTTACTGAACTTCTAACCACAATCAAGGTTTTCAATAACTAAAAACTTTGCTCAATAAATATGTTATGTGATTATATAGAGCCCTCTTCAATTGGCAAAATTGCAATTCAATGAGGACCTATATATCTTTAATGGCCAAGGGCCTCACTCAAATGTGATTTGCCCATTTCAATAGGGCTCTATATAAGCACAGAGCATATTTTTTAAAGGAAATTTTTATTTTGTGAACACGTTGCTTTGGGATACAAGTTCACTAAATACAAAATTCGGTAAAAAAATATGCTCTGTGCTGATATTGAGCTCTATTCCATTGGCCAAAACACAATTGAATGAGGAGCTGACAATATAACAAATGCAGTAACCAAAGGCCCTCATTCAATTGCTATTTTGGACAATTAAACATGGCTATAAATAAGCACTTTTAGGCCCTTATTCAATTTTAACAAATATATGTAATGTGCTTATTTACAACCCTATTCAATTTTCAACATTGCAATTCAATGACGGCCTTAGAGTACTATTACATTGTAAAAAAATGCAATTGAATGAGGGGCAAACTATGCAACATATGGTACACACAAAGGCCCTCATTCAATTGCGATTTGGCCAATTGAATAGGGCCCTAAATAAGCACATAGCATATTTTTTTAAAATAAGTTTTTAGTTAGTGAAAACCTTGCTTTTGGATAGATGCTTGCTAACTAAAAACTTCTTTAAAAAAATATGTTATGTGCTTATTTAGGGCCCTATTCAATTGGCCAAAGTGCAATTGAATAAGGGCCAAAGGCCCTCATTCAATTGCAATTTGCCCAATTGAATAGGGCTCTAAATAACAACATAACATTTTTTTTAAAAGAAGTTTTTAGTTACTAAAAATCTATCCAAAATAAAGTTTTTCACTGACTACTAAACTTCTTTAAAAAAATATGCTATGTGCTTATTTAGGGCACGATTCAATTAGCCAAATCGCAATTGAATGAGACACAAACTGCTACACACAAAACAGAATTTCTTATTCAATGTTTAACAACCTATAAGCCTTACAAAGAAGCAAAAATAAGAAAAACAAAAGTGTTGCGCACCTAATAGCATTGTACAAAAAATCACACAAACACATAGGAAACTACATTAACATTCTTCTTTAATGTTTAACAACCTATAACCAGTACAATCAAGAATAAATAACTTTTGCACAAGTGGTGCGCACAAAACAGGATTGTCAAAAACTAACACAAACACATAGCAAACTACATTAATTATATTATTTCATGTTTCACTAACTATAACCATCCCAATAAAGGTTAAATAAGTATACCACAAGTGGTGCGCACAAAACAGGATTGTACAAAAAATAACATAAACACATAGCAAAATAAATTTATATTCTTATTTAATATATCACAACCCACAAGCCTTACTAAGAACCTTAAATAAGAATAACAAAAGTCGTGGGATTGTACAGAAAGTAAAAAAAAAAAATATAGAAAAAAATAACCATAACTGATACAATACAGCCAAATTCATAAATTTTTTACTTATTTAAAAGACATTTCACTCAAACAACATTTTCTATTTTATATTACAACAGATACTGCGTGAAGACAATCGGACGAGGACTTTCTCCACAGGACCGAACCATCGGACGAGGACTTTCAACACAGGACCAGACCAGCAGACGAGGAATTTCAACACAGGACCAGACCAGCAGACGAGGAATTTCAACACAGGACCAGACCAGCAGACGAGGAATTTCAACACAAGACCAGACCATCGGACGAGGACTTTCACCAAAGGACCACAACATCGGACGAGGGCTATCGCCACAGGACCACACCATCGGACGAGGGCTATCACCACAGGACCACACCATCGGACGAGGGCTATCGCCACAGGACCACAACATCGGACGAGGGCTATCGCCACAGGACCACACCATCGGACGAGGACTTCCAACAGAGGACCACACCATTGGACAACGATTTTGAACCGAGGACCAACAAACATTCGGATTTAAATCACACTTCAACCAAGGTACAGTATAATAAGTACTAAAGTATAAAACTAAAGAAACTGCTTTCAGTTGCATCCGTGTCAACAGAAAAATAAAAAAATTATTTTACTATCTCCCTTATTCTATTTAAATTGCTACTATGCAATACATAGCTCAATAACCACATCACTTTTTTTTTTAGCAAAGAAGTTTTGCAGTGGTAAATATCTATCCACAAACAACGTTTTTAATAAATAAAACCATTATTTTAAAAAAATATGTTACATGCTTATTTACAGCAGTATTCCATTGGCCAAATTCTTAGCCAGTGAGGACAGGAATTATAAATTTAACTAAATATAAATGATACATTAATGATTTGCCTTTTATTTCACCAATTGTGCACAAGAATCTTTAACAGGAATTACAAATTAAAATATACACAATTACATTTATTTTTTTTCCTTTACAGATTAATATGGCTGATAACGAGACCAAAGAAGAGAAGAAAAGACGTCAAACTAGAGAAAGACAAGAGAGATGGGCCGCCCAGCAGACACCGGAGGAGAAAGAAATTCGACGAGAAAAAGAACGCAAAAGACTTGCAAATAAAAGAATATCAGCTGCAAAAATGAAAGATACAACCAAAAAAAATAAAAAGATAATAAAGCATTTACAAACTGTTCCTAAAACATCAGATGACATTTTACAAGATACCAGTCAAGACAGACCAAAAAAAGCAACTACAAAAACAAAGCATTTACAAACTCTTACTAAAAACTTACAGGACATTTCAACCAAACAAGGACAACATATACCAAGAAAATCCACGAAAAAAACTAAACATTTAGAACCTGTTGTTGAAACATTTCATGACTTTTCATCTGATGAATATGAAAGTCAACATCCGATATGCTTTGCAAATTGTCCTTTACTGAAGTCTTTAGCAGTAGAGGTTCATAGTTGTGGGGACATGAGTACTCAATGTCAGTTTTGTGAGGCTTATTATTTTAAACAGGAGAGACCCAGAGATGGACAATTTATTAGTTGTTGTCAAAAAGGAAAGTTCAAACTTCCAGAAAGGAAACAATTTCCAACCTATTTACAAAATATTATGACTGAACCTACTTTTCCAAATTACAAAAATTTTAAGACAAACATAAGATCCTACAATAGTGCCATATCATTTGCATCTATGGGGGCAACATTGGCTGCTAATGTACCAGGACATGGTCCTTACTGTTTTAAAGTCCAAGGACAAATTTATCATTGCACTTCCCATTTACATCCAGAGGAAGGAGAGCAAAGAAAATTCGCTCAACTATATGTCCTAGATACAATGGAAGCTGTTGACCAACGTATGCAGATGGAAGAAAATAAAAAATGCTTACCCAGTGTTTTTATAGAGCTAAATAACATTATGGACAACAATCCCTACAGTAAAGCTTACAAAAAATTGGCAGAAGTAGAAAATGAACAACTACTTCATGCACAAAGACATCAATTACCCATGCCAAAGGTTAATATGGTGCTTAAAAGAGACAGACATACTGATAAATGTCGTTATAACTTGCCAACATCAAATGAGGTTGCAATGGTCTTTCAGAATGATGAAGGAGAACCACCATTTCAAAGAGACATTAGAGTATATCCCAGAAATGAGGAGCAACCATTTATTAATATTAATATCTTAAGTCCAAATTTAGATCCAATGACATATCCCATCTTTTTCCCACATGGAGAAGCAGGTTGGCAACCAAAATTAACCCTTCCCAGTTACCCAAATGCTAAAGCCAGAATCCGAATTAATGTTTCTATGCTTGAATTTAAAGTTGCTCAAATTGCCATTAGAGATGAATTTAATCCAATTTTATGTGGTGGGAAACTAACACAACAATGGATTATTGATTCATATTTGCAAGTTGAGGCAAATAATTTAAACTTTATAAAATATCAACAAGATAAACTACGTGTAGAACAATATTGTGGACTCATGGACTATGTTGCTGACGTGGCTACAAGCAGAGACATGACAGCTGGCAAAGCCATCATTTTACCATCTTCCTTTCAAGGATCTCCTCGAAATATGAGAGAAAGATACAATGATGCTATGGCTATTGTGACAAAATTTGGAAAACCAGATTTATTTGTGACATTTACATGTAATCCACAATGGCCAGAAATTAATCAAAATCTACTTCTTGGACAAAGTGCTTCAGATCGACCAGATTTAGTAGCCAGAGTTTTTAAGATCAAATTAAATGAATTAATACGTGACTTCACTATAAATCAGTTATTTGGCAAATGTCTTGCTTATGTATATACCATTGAATTTCAAAAAAGAGGCCTTCCACATGCACATCTTCTCATAATACTTCAAGAGAAAGATAAATTAGATACTTCGGACAAAGTGGATGCAGTCATAGTTGCTGAACTACCAGATCCAGAACTATATGGTAGACTATATGAGATTGTTACTCATCGCATGATTCATGGACCCTGTAAAGACCTTAATCCACAATCACCATGTATGGAAAATAATCAATGTTCAAAAGATTTTCCAAAAGATTATAGAGACAAAACATATGCAAATTGTGATGGATATCCACTTTATAAAAGAAGAGAAGGAGATAGTGCCATTATTCGTGGAAAAAAAGTGGACAATAGATATGTAGTACCCTACAATCCACATTTACTCATGAAGTACAACGCCCACATCAACGTAGAAGCCTGCACTTCCATCAAATCCATTAAATATGTCTACAAATATATTTACAAAGGTTACGATGCAGCTACTGTAGTCGTCAAAAGTGTAGACAACCCTGAAAGTAGTGAGTTAGTACAAGATGAACTTGCATCTCATGTAGATGCTCGCTATGTCAGTGCGCCAGAAGCTATGTGGCGGCTTTTAAAATTTGAAATGCATGATAGATCACATGCAGTATATAGGTTAGCAGTACATTTGCCACAACGACATTTAGTCTATTTCCATGCTGGAAATGAAATGAATGCATTGGCCCAAAGTGAAGATCGTCACACTACACTAACTGCATGGTTTGCATTAAATTCCACTGATGCTGAAGCAACACAATACTTATATATTGAAATTCCATATCACTATGTTTTTGTGAATGGATTATGGAGAGCAAGAAAAACCAGAGGCAATAAAATAATTCCACGAATTTACACAGTCAGTCCAAGAGATGTTGAACGTTTTTGCTTACGGATATTACTTTTAAATGTTCCAGGAGCACAAAGTTTTGAACAATTAAGAACTGTTAATGACATTGTATATGAATCCTTCCATTTAGCTGCAAGACATAGAAACTTACTCGCTGATGATACAGAGTGGGAAAGATGTTTAGAAGAAGCAGCACAATGTCAAATGCCACGACAGATGAGAGAACAATTTGCTTTTATTTGTATCTTCTCAAATGCTCCAAATGCATTAGCTTTGTGGGAGACTTTTAAAAGTAATATGGCTGAAGACTTTATGCGACGATACAATGAACCCATTGCACACTTAAAAGCGTTAATGGAAATTCAAGAAGTCTTTTTAACTCATGGATTAAGTTGTGCAAGTTTTAATTTGCCTGATCCAGGTCTTATAGATGACATTAACTTTGAAGACTATGACATTCAACTACAAGCAGAAAGAACAGAAGAAAGACTTGCAACTTTAAATACACTACAATTGCAAGCATTTCATGCCATTAAAAATGCTATAGATGATGACATGGTGACAGAGCGTTATTTCTATCTTGATGGACCTGGCGGATCAGGGAAAACATATTTGTACAATTTATTAATGAGTTCAGTACGAGCACAAGGAAAAATAGCAATGGCGTTTGCCACTACTGGAATTGCTGCACTTTTATTAGAAGGTGGAAGAACTGTTCATAGTGGATTTAAACTGCCAGTGCCTATTTTAGAAAATTCTGTGTCAGATATTCGCATGACATCCTTACAAGCAAAGAAATTGAAGAAATGTAAATTAATTATAATAGATGAGGCCACAATGATGTCATGCTATGCCCTACAATGTATTGACCGTTTGCTTCGTGAAGTCATGGATAATATTTTTCCATTTAGTGGAAAGGTAATGTTGTTGGGTGGCGATTTTAGACAAACATTACCTGTCGTTGTACATGGAAATCGAACAGACATTATTGAAACATGTATAAAGTCAAGTACAGTATGGAAACATTTTACCCATCTTCAACTGCAACAAAATATGAGATCAGAAGGCCAAACTGATTTCAATGATTGGCTTATTAAAATTGGAGAAGGCAGAACAGAAAAAATACTACATTTACCTGACGACACTGTAGAGATCCCACCTCATATGATTTGTCAACAAGATATTATATCGACTATATTTGAAGGGAGCATAAATAACGAAGAATATTCCGAGCTTGCCAACCAAGTTATACTGACGTGTAAAAATAAAGATGCATTAATACTCAATAATGAAATCTTAAAAAAAATTAATGCACCACAAAGAAATTATCACAGTGCTGATTCTGTACTTGCTGATGACAATGAAAGTCAGGCAAACTTTTCAACTGAATTCATTAACTCTTTAACTCCTTCTGGAATGCCACCACATATTTTGCAGCTAAAGAAAGGTGCAATTATCATGTTACTGCGAAATATGAACCCCAAAAAAGGCCTATGCAATGACACAAGATTAATTGTTCAACAATTAAATGACCATTTTATAGATGCTGAAATTTTAACTGGGACCCATAAAGGAGAGAGAGTTTTCATACCAAGAATAGATTTAGCACCAAGTGAAAGTAGTCTCCCTTTTATACTTCAAAGAAGACAATTTCCCATTATTATGGCATTTGCCATGACCATTAATAAATCACAAGGTCAAACTTTCAAATCTGTGGGTATTTACTTGGAAGAACCAGTTTTTGCACATGGTCAATTGTACGTTGCGTTGTCACGCTGCAAAAATCCACAGGCTATTAAATTTTACATTGAAAACAATGAAAGTCAAGGTGATTTATTAGAAGATGGACGTATTTTTACTAAAAACATTGTCTACTATGAAGTACTATAACTTTGCAGGATACAAACTAAAGCCATGCAAACATTTTGGAAAAACATTAAAAAATACAAAACAATTGGTTGTTTAATTCAGTCATAATTAATGGAAGTCATGTTTATGGATAATTCGCCTCACAAAATACTTGCCTTGCATTTCTATGAAAAATTATGTTCAAATGTTAAGTCACTATGTTAATGTTTCTAATGTTACAAGTTTAAAAACAATATTTTCAAGTTATTTCATTCAACATATTACAAAGTTCATGTTAAGAGCTCAAGCACCTTTTAAGTCACAATGTAAATATTCTCTGTTATCTTAAGATTACTACCTACATTAATGTTTATCACCAGTTTATGTGGTCAGTAAGGAATTACTTTCATTAGTTACGGTTTAAGGAGAGTTTTTACTGTATGCCTTCCTCTACATTCAATGTATATTCAAGTTAACAATTATTCTGATACAAATTTCATGTTAATACTGATTAATTTAAAGTTAAACTGTTTTTACATTCAAATGTTAATACTTTTAATTCAAAATTATGTTACAAAATGTATTTACTATGTTCCTGTTTATAATGTTCAAAATTAGACAAATGTTTTGCAAAAATTCCAAAGTTACATAAAAAATAAAGTTCAATTTTAAAAATATATACTTTCAAGGTTATTGCTTACATATATTTTAAACTTCATGTTAAAATTCGGCACGTTTCAAAAAGTCTTTTTACTTTTTACTTTTCTCTGTATTCTATGTATATTAAAGTGAACAATTCTTCAGATACAAATTTCATTTTAAAAAACCATTACATCAACGTTTTACAAAAATACATGTTCATATCACAATACTTACAAGGGTCAAAAATATATTTAAATAACTAAACAACTTCACAAACATATACATCACATTGCCGTCATTTTTTGACGGGCAAGTCGCTAGTCTATATATAATTATAAAACAACATCCTCCAATGGTAGGACACAGGCGCTCCCTGCCTAAGTCCTATGGGGTTGTAGGGATGAGCGCCTACGGCGCTCATCTCCACCAGCGCAGTGAGGGCCTTCGGCACTCCCTGCCTAAGTCGTACGGGGTCGTAGGGATGAGAGCCTATGGCAACCGCGAACCCGCAATTTTAACGTTGCGTTACCAATGATTTTTGGCAAGCCCGCGCTGCTGAGAACTATATATGTGATATATATATATATATATATATATATATATATGCATAAATATATATACTGCATAATATATACTGCATAAATATATATGCTGTTTGCCACACAATGGGAGCCTCTCCCCCTTTACTTTACTGGCCTTGCGATGAGCGCCGTTGGCGCTCATCACTGGCCTAGCACTGCGAGCCTCCCCCCCTCTACCTCTCCCACCCTCTACTTTATTGGCCACGAGATGAGAACCTTTGGTGCTCATTGCGAGTCTCTCACCTGTCTACTTCCTCCCTTGTGTCTCATTTCCCCCCCTCCTCTCCATCCCTTGTGTCTCCTCCCTCTCTGTGTTTTTAACCCCCTCCCCTGTGTCTCTTTCCCTCCTGTGACTCTCCCCCATGCGTCTCTTTCCCCCTCCCTTGTGTCTCTTTCCACCCTCTCCCTCCCCTGTGTTTTTCCCCCCTCCCCTGTGTCTTTTCCCTCTTCTCTCCCTCCCCTGTATCTCTTACCCCTCCTCTCATCCCCTGTGTCTCTTCCCCCTTCTCCCACTCCCCTGTGTCTCTTCCCCCTTCTCTCACTCCCCTGTGTCTCTCCCCCCTCCTTCCCTGTGTGTCTTTCCGCCCTCCTCCGCTGTGTGTCTTTCCCCCTCCTCCGCTGTGTGTCTCTCCCCCTCCTCCCCTGTGTTTCTCTCCCCCTCCTCCCTTGTGTGTCTCTCCCCCTCCTCCTCTGTGTGTCTCTCCCCCTCCTCATCTGTGTGTCTCTCCCCTCCTCCCCTGTGTGTCTCCCCGCTTCTCTCCTGTGTGTATCTCCCCTCCTCCCCTGTGTGCCTCTTTCCTCCTCCACTGTGTGTCTCTTCCTCCCTTCTCTGGCTCTCTTTCTCTCTGCCACCCTCCCTCGTGTCTCTCCTGCCCCCTCATTTACCACCCCTGTGTCTTTTCCCCGTCGCCTTTTTCTTTTCCCTCTTCCTCTCACTCCCCTGTGTCTCTTCCCCCTGCTCTCACTCCCCTGTGTCTCATTCCCCCTTCTCTCACTCCCCTGTGTCTCTCTCCCCTTACTCCTCTTTGTGTCTCTCCCCTCTTCCCCTGTGTCTCACCCCTCTACCCCCGTGTGTCTGTCTCCTCCTCCCCTGTGTGCCTCTCCCCTGTGTGTTTCTCCCCTCCTCCCCTGTGTGCCTCTCCCCTGTGTGTTTCTCCCCTCCTCACCCGTGTGTCTCTTCCTCCCTTCTCTGTAATGCGCATCAGCTGCTGACACCGCCCAACGCACATGCACGCACCCGGCACAGTGTGCATACTGTGCCTAAAACAAGTTAAAAAACTTGTTTCATGTCAAACTAATCTAATTAGTTTCTATGAGGAGGTTAGTAGGAACTTGGATCAAGGCAACTCAGTGGATGTAGTCTATTTGGATCTTGCTAAGACTTTTGATACAGTGCCACATGGGAGACTATTGAGCAAACTGAGGGATTCAGGAATTGCCATAAATATTTGCTTATGGATTGAGAGCTGGCTAAAAGACAGGAAACAAAGGGTTATGGTAAATGAAACATACAGTAAATGATTGGACTAATGATTGGACTAATTTGTTAAGTGGGGTTCCTCAGGGTTCAGTATTAGGTCCCCTCCTTTTTAACATATTTATGAATGATTTGGAAGTGGGATTGGAGTGTGGTGTCTCTGTTTTTGCTGCTGATGACACAAAGTTATGCAAGGTAATTAAATCAGAAAATTATGTACTTTCCCTCCAAAGGGATTTGCATAAATTAGACAAATGGGCATCTAAGGGGCAGATGAGATTTAATACGAATAAATGTAAAGTTATGCATCTGGGAAGGAAAAATAGCCATGCAATTTATCATCTTAATGGAGCAAATATAGGGGTACCAGATATTGGAAGGGATTTGGGAGTGCTTGTGGACAACTGCCTACGTAATAGTGCTCGATGCCAAGCAGCATCTGCAAAGGCAAGTAAAATATTAGCATGTATTAAGAAGGGTATAGAAGCAAGGGAAGCAAATAAAATTCTCCCACTATACAAATCCCTAGTACGCCCTCATTTGTAATATGGAGTACAATTTAGGGCACCACTTCATAAAAAGGACATTTTAGAGTTGGAAAAAGTACAGAGAAGGGCAACAAAGCTAATAACTGGAATGGAGGGACTAAGTTATGAAGAAAGACTAACAAAATTAAACTTAATTACTCTAGAAAAAAGGCATCTAAGAGGGGATATGATTACCTTATATAAATATATCCAGGGTCAATACAAGGCTTTGTCAAGGGAATTTTTTTTGTGCCAAGAGGTTTTCAACTGACAAGGGGACATCCTTTGAGATTAGAAGTAAACAGATTTCACCTTAAAGAAAGAAAAGGGTGTCTTCGCAGTAAGGGTGGCTATAATGGTGGCTAGAATTCTCTACCAAAGGAGGTGGTGACAGCGGATTCGATAGATAACTTTAAGAAGGGATTGGATATATTTTTAAATAAAAAGGGCATTAAAGGCTATCTTGAATAAATCGAGAGGGAGTATTGATCCAGGGATGAATCTGATTGCCAGTATCTGGGGTCAGGAAGGAATTTTATATTTTTTACCTGTTGAAACATTTGGCAAAGTTTCACTGGGGTTTTGTTTCTGTTTGCCTTCCTCTGGATCAATTAACAATAAATCCACAGATTGCAGATCAGAGGAGATCTAAAAAGGTTGAACTTGATGGACTAAAGTCTTTTTTCAACCTAAATTACTATGTAACTATATAACTACGAATTTTGAGAAATATATGTAGTGACCCTTTGTCTTGACAGTGAGCAAGTCATAAGTGACTTTTCTGAGAGCTGTCTCGGTGGAGTGTTCGGCTGGAAACCCCATTGGAAGGTGTCAAGATTGGAGTTGGAGAAAATAAAATGGGTAATGTGATTGTAGAAGAGTTGCTTGAGAAGTTTTGAAGCCAGGTGAAGTAGAGAAATAGGGCAACAATTAGAAGCAGCAGCTGGATCAGATGAGGGTTTCTTAATAATAGGTGTAATTATGGCATGTTTTAAACATTATGGAAACTTACCAGTGTTTAGGGAAAGATTGAATATATGTGTGAGAGCTTGGATAAGTGTGGTGGAGAGGGGAGGGATAAGCTATGATGGAATAGAATCCTGTGGACAAATGTATTTTTATAACATTCAATTGGTAATATATTACAGACAGACCAATAAATGAACAGAAGACATTTAGATAGATAGATAGATAGATAGATAGATAGATAGATAGATAGATAGATAGATAGATAGATAGATAGATTTTTATAGTATAAGAACTGATAAAATATGAGCTGATTTCTATATACTTTTTTATGTTTCTATATCACAGCAAAAAGTCTCAATTGAACAATGTAATCCTCTTATTCGGTACTACAGTAATATGTAATCAAATACTAATCTTTCTACCAGTATTTATGCCTTTTAAACTAATTAGAGGCGATTAACAAGAGTGACTTTCTTGACATAGTAGTCTCCTAAATACATTTCACAAAACGTTCATTTAATTTCTGTAAAGCATTGAGACTGTGTATTGATTCTTATCTTTAGTATACAAGCACTTGAGCTGAGTGGTTTTTGTTTTTATGTACCCCAATTTATTCTTCTTCATTCTGAAAACAATTGTCTGACTTTTACAGTTACTTTTGGTGTATATGCTCAATCTAAATCTGTCTAATCTCTTGAAAATGTATTGTCTGTTCTTCCTACCTACACTCACCCATATGTCCAACTTCTTCCACTACACTTCTACCATTCCCTTTTTTGTAAAGACCCCTTAAATATGTACATATGGATTCATTTGTTGGCCAAACTTTTTTTTTTGATATTTACTTTAGCACTAAAAATATTTACAATGTTAATATTAATAGAATATTGTCCATTTAAAAATACTCTTCACTCTTTATATGTGTCTTACTCTGGCTTGAAATGATAAAGGACGTCAGGTGGGAGACAAAAACCTGAGAGGGAAACACTATACATGGGACACTGCTAAAAGTAATGTCTTGAGAGATTGTTCTCTTGAAAACCCAAAGAAACAGGTTTGAGTTTCTATACATGAAATAAAATTAACATATCTAGAATAAAGAGAATTCAGTGAGGGGCAGGACGGAAGGGAGCGTAAAGAGATCCTTCAGTATATGTTTCCTGGAAATAAATTATATAACTGTAGGAAGTATTAACAGTATATAATAGCTATCAAGCTAATTTTCATTGCTTCAATTACCTCCTCTATCCATCTCCGCCTCTGCTGTTCCCTTTTTCGCCTTCAATCTCCTCCAGCATCAGAGTCTTTTCTAGGGAATCCTGTCTTCTCATGATATGGCCAAAATACTTGAGCTTCAGCCTTATGACCAAACCTTCCAGTGAACAGTTTGTCTTGATTTTCTGAAGTACTGATTTATTGGATCTTCTTGCAGTCCAAGGGACTCTAAGCAGTTTCCAACACCACAATTCAAAGACATAATTTCTAAGGTGCTCAGACTTCTTTATGGTCTAGCTCTCATATCCATATGTTACTTCTGGAAATACCATTGTTCTAACCATGTAGACTTTTATTGATAGTGTAATATCTTTATTTTTACAAGCATGTCCAAGCTTGCCATAGTTTTCCTCCCCAGAAATACATTTATTTTACTTGTCATGACTACAGTCACCATCATGGATCCCAGGAAAATAAAATATTTCACTGCCTCCACTTCTTAACCATCTATTTGCCAGGAACCGACATTGCTGTTTGACATGATGTTCGTCTTTCTAACTTTGACCAGAAGGCCAGCTTTTCACTTGCTTTTTTCACACTCATCAATACATCCTTTAGTTCCTCCTCACTTTAAGCCATCAGAGTAGTATCATCTGAGTATCTGAGGTTGTTTAGATTTTCCCCAACAATATTGATACCTACTTTGGATTCATCCAGCCCTGCCTTACGCATGATGTACTTTGTTGTTACAAATGCATGTTTTCTAATGACATCAGTATGAAGGATCATTAAGCATACCTGTGCAACTGACGAACTGGGTCACCGGCAGCCTGTTTCCTACCCCATGTACTTTAAGATACCTCTTTTTTGTTTTCTAGTACCAATTAAGATACTACCGTACATCTTACAATCGTGTCAAAAACGTATCTCTTGTCTATGGTTACTACCTAAAATTTTAAGATTTTGAGGAAAAAAGCCAGTGATATGTCATGGAATCAATGTAATAGCCAAGTCTGCATAGCCTTATCAAATGCCAAAATATAATATCCAACAAGTCAGTAATGCTGATTCAGCATCATAATAAGCTTCATCAGCTATATTCAACAGTCATAGCCATTCTCCCATTTTTAGCATAAGCCGATTTCCATGGAGAAAATTATGACAATGGGTCTAAGATCCATTGATAACACTTGAGTTACCATTATATTATATTATTACTAGCGACCTGCCCGTCAAACTGATGGCAATAAAATTGTAAGCCAGGTAATGCTGTTTGCCACACAATGTGAGGCTTTTGCTTCTCTGAGCACCTTCTGCGCTCATGGCTAGCCCTGCGATGAGCGCTCGCAATAAGCACCTTCGGCTTGCAAGCGTGACGACAAATCGCAGTTTGACAATTATAATATGTGATAATATATTAAATTAAACAAAAGAGATAATTAGTCAGTCACAATCTTTGTACAGTATGTTCCCCACACTATGAACCTCATTCAATTCGGAGGCCATAAGTTCTGGGATGTAGGCCGTATTCGTCCCCAACATACGGTGCTATTCAATTGGCTAAGCCTGCATGTCCCAGTCCGATAGCGCACATCGAAAACCATGCTATTGTATGTAGCATTTGTGAGCTTGAACATGATCAATTAAGCAAGGCTGTTACTCCCGAGTTAGAAACAGCCATTGGAAACAGAGCTTATCATCATAACGCCAGTGAAGAATGGAGGATGGATTTCAAAGTCTTCAATTACCAGTTACGATCAGACCCACATTCCTGAAATATTGCAATATTGATAAAGCCGTAAATATGATATTCTATTACATGCCAGTTCCATTATATATATTAACATATTGATTGCCGTGATCAATATAACATGTAAACTTAACATGAAATAAAGTATTTTATATTACCGATTTGCGAGCTTTAGGATGTAGTGCTATTGATTCTTAGACCTAACATTACTTTCACTTTTAATAAAAGTACAGTAGTGTGTGTATATGTGCATTTAAAGTGATCTGGATATGTCTTTAAACCCTTTGAGAGTCCTCCTTGGAACCCGTAACTTGTGGTTAGACTTTTGCCATTTGCTGCCTTGACGGGGTGGTTAGGGAGGGGGACTCAGAGAAATTGAATATCAATTTGCGGTTTTAGTGATCGTAACTTTTGTGGCCGTGAAAGATCAAAGGCTTGGAGGGACCTTAACCTGCAATGTTAACCATCGCACGTAATTTGGAGTCCGGAGCCCGTAACCCGACCGGAGCCCAGAAAAAGGCTCCAATTGAATAGCAAAATACCTTAGGGCATCCATTTCCGAAGCCAGGAACTCCTGATGCCTCAATTGAATGATGCTCATAGCCTGGCATGGCACATTGAATGCCACTATGATCTGGGTGGTTTATGGGCATATTAGGGAAGTATTAGGGGTGGTCTGCATTTAAAACATAATGTGGTGTGTATATCAAAAAAATTTACTAAAGTAAAATCTGCATCTAAACTGCCTGAGGTGTTGCAATTTAGCATTGCATCCTTCACCCTTGTGGGGTGAAATAACAGCAAATATAAATACAATTAAAAAAAGCCTCAGGCCATTTTTTCACTTCATTTATTTACTATAATAAAAACTGTTCAACCCTTCCCTGTTGTGAATCCTTCTCTGGCTGGCTAAATTATTATCCAGTCAGATATTTGCATATTAATCAGTATACTGTAATCTGTTTAGCTATGTAATAGTTGATCTGAATATGAGGTGGGAGCCTTCTGTGGCTAATATTGACCAATCAGATTACTCACATTTATATCGCCATGCTCTGATTGTCTGAAAAGGGATTGACAGCAATTTCCAGCTAAACAGAGGCCTTAAAAGTCACTATGTACAGCAAAGCCACACCCGGTAAAGCTCATTAGTCAATTTTGTTTATAAAGCAGCACTTTTTTTGTATTGGGTGTTATCTCCAGAGGAAGAGAACCTATGAGGACATCACTTGACTATGCTTGAACCGGAACCCATAGGTATAATTCTTTTTTCCTAATGTTTTTTGTTTTTAATTTTGTGTAGGTAGTTCACATCCTCTGCCCTTTAACTAATTTCACTCTTTTCCCATACTTTTGGACAGAATAGTTAGTCAACCTTTATTCTGCATTACCCCTAATACCCACATAACATTACCTCTTCTAGGCGCAGTACAATAGCTCATTAACTAAATACCATTAAATATCATATTCCCTTGTATATACACTTATCTAATCTCTTCACTTAGTAAACTGTATCAATAAATAAAAAAAATGCAAATATACAAATACTATATACATAAACAAATATTTAAGAAAAAACAGTATCAAACTTGATCAAGATCAAAGCTCTTAGAAATAAAAAAGTTTTTAAAAATTAAAAAAAAAAATGTTTTTGATACATTTCAAAATATTGATAAATGTGGGCAAAGATCAGTAAAAGTATGTGGTAGCCCCATAGTCATGACCCCCAGTTTTGTTCCCCTATATTGCAGATTACACAATGTTTAAGAGCAAAGTTAATCTCCTTAACTATTCTATTCACCCATCCTGGAAACATTGTAAGAGAACTGCTATGAGTGACTGTGGCAAGCCAGAGCTGGAAATTATGGCATACTTTCCATTGCTTTTATCACTGCTAAAATATTACGAGTTACTCTGCTAGACTTTTACACCAAAACCCTGTTCTAATTAAACTTTATGGATCCCTCACAAAAAGTGCAGTGCTGTAAAATCAAAAATCTGAAGGAAATTTTACATGTACTAAACACCACTTGCAAATGGTTTTAAAACAATTTCTGAGTGCAGGAGCGGCAGTTAAAGAGACAGTATAGCGCCAAAAACCAATAGGAAATCATGAAACTTAATCATTATTTGACACTAAACATTCACATATACACATATGTGAAATGAAAACGTATTATATGTATTTATTATATATACTTACTACAAAACCCTACAATAAGTAAATTGATAGTGGATAAAAAACAATTAAATGTAAAGGTATCAAGTGAAATATGCAAACTTAAAATCTATAAATTCTAAAATGTATAAATTGAATAGATATAATGTCTTAATAGAAGATTAGTTTTTATACAATAAACCAGTTCCATTTTTAGGGAATACGTGTAAAATAAAATAATAGAAGTCACATAATACTTGTTGTAAAGAATATTGCCATCTAAAGCTGAAATATAGTCCCAAAATCACCAGCGAACAAGGCAATATAACAAGCACAAATATTAACTAAAATTGTGCACTATGGTTCAAAGTGTACAATCTATTTGAAATAGCAAAACACAAACATAGTGAAAATATTATGAACATCGGTGTCATGACCCAGAGATGAGGGGCTGAGTACACCCCTAATTCTCCTACTGTAGCTTATAAGAACAATCTGCAGGTTGTGACTTTATATTCATCTCAGCACCCAGCAATTAAGATCAGGACATCAGTCATGGAGAAATAGGAAAAATCAGACCAGCAACACTCTTAGTTAGTACAGACACCAGAGTGGGAACTTTATTATTTTTACAGAGATATTTAACCAACACAAAAAGATCTAACCCACACCTTTCCCACCCCCTTCTCAACATTCTTTCCTCTCAGATATATCTGATCTGGTTTGTTTCTTCTGTCCATAGGTTGAGGCGGGGAGGGGGGGAGGGGTCAGTGTCTCTTGGTCCCCATACCTGATCTGCTTTACAACCCCAGAAAGCAATAAACTGTCTTCAACTTGTATGACTATATGAGGCCAGAGATAAACCATCTGGCCAAATTAGCTTGGCTTCCCCCACCTGGAAATTTTCCGGGGTGGAGAGCCCTCCTATCCCTCGGTCAGCTGCCAGATGTATGGCAAATTGCTCTCTCTTGTTTTACAATATTATTTGTTTATATGTGCCATTGGGGAGGGAAAGATCCAGCATATGTAACATAACAATGGAAATAAATGCACAAATTAAACAAGCAACAAGATATTCACATTAGTTGTTTTTAACATAACATTGAACGTCCATTTTGATAACCTTGATATTAGCAATAAGATGTGTAAGAGTCCCAGATAACAGGGTTACTTGTGGGGAGCAGGGTGGTCCCATCCTGGCCCCAAAATTAGTCATGACAAACAGGTTTCTTACTACAAAGTGTTCCGGGAATCCGTTTTGAAAATTCTATTCAATCTATATATCACTTGTTTATGGGAGGAACCTCTCCTTTTAAATAAACAAGTGTCAAAACGCCTCCGCTAGACTCATCGACCATACTCAATGCTCCGTATCTGCAGCACCTCTCTGTCAATCACTCCACTGGCTCACCATAGCCTCCAGAATAAAATTTAAAAACATGATCCTAACTTACAAAGCCCTCAACAACAACTCTGCTCTCATCTCCAAAAACAACGCCCCCGCCCTCTTCGTTCTTCTATTGACTTTCTTCCTATCACCTCTCTTAGCAGCTGCTTCAGGACTTTTCTACTGCTGCCCCTATTCTTTGGAACTCCTTGCCTCACTCCACCAGACTATATCCTTGCCTCAGAACCTTCAAAACCTCATTAAAAATATACATGTTTAAAAAAGCCTTTCACCTTCCACCTTTAACATGCACAGCACTCCTGTCACCCTCCTGTGCCTCAAACAAACTATTTACATTGTTAGTTTGATCATTTTCAGTCTTTCAAGGTGCTTTGGGGAAAGCACTATGACCACTGGATTCTATGCTCAAAGACAGGGCCCTCTATCCTTTACAACATGTTAATATTGTTTTGCCTTGAACGTAACCCCTGTACAGCGCTACGGAATATGTTGGCGCAAATAAACAATAATAATAATAATAATAAAAGGTGAATTAGGAAATAGAAAGCTGTGTAAGATTGAGAAGTGCCCATGCATAGGATCTATATTGTTTGATTTATCTTCAAGCTATTCAGCCCTTACATTATTAACAGTTATATACAGTAGTTTATCACAGTTTTCAGGACCAGTATAGGTCTGTTTTTTAACAGTTTTTGTTCACTGTATAAATGCTTTAATCATGTTTTTTTGTGTGTGTGTCTTAACCATTTATGTGGTTTGAGCCTCTACGGCTATTTTTTTAGTCAAGAAAGGTCTCTCTTTTATACCCTATATTTTGTGTTTGTTACGATATGTATTTTCACATTATTTATTAATATTAATACTATTGGTGTTTTCATAGATTTTTAAACTTCGATTTTAGTTACAAACATTTTGATTAATGACTTTACATTAAATATTTTTTATCTCCACTATCACATTTTAGTAAGCTTTGGGGCATCCTCACACTAGGCAAGAGCCTTCCAGGTAGGGGGACACACAGGAATTGTCTAAATATTATGGTTTAAATAAATACACATATATATATATATATATATATATATATATATATATATATATATATATAAATATATATATATATATAATCAATATGCCTGAATTGGGTTGGTTGTTATTTTTGGTTAGCAATTTGAGTACAAAGTGCTTAAACAATTTCATGTCATCCAGGGTAACACACAAGCCAGTATAGCCCAGTACATCTTATTAAACTTATGGTGGGCTGAAGAGTGATAGAAGCCCTCCTACAGTAGTACAGAAAATGAATAGTACATTTGTGATTTCACTTGAATGTCTAAAAAATAAGCTAATAAATGTTTTTTTTCTGCTAAAGGTTCTCAGAAACAGAGTTGTTGCACTGCACTCTTGGAAACTGAGATTATAGTGTACTCTTGCTCTTTTAATCCAAAAAACATTTTATACATGACTCCTTTAGGCAGTGGCAGAGCTAGAGAGGGGAGGACCCTGGTTTAAAAAAGTTCCCCCTCCCCTCCTTGGGGGTGTGGGGGGGGGGGAGGTAAACAAAATGGTTGGGTCAGTGTGGGGGGGGCTTAAAAAAAATGCCCCAAAAAATTATATATCACTGCTCCCACCACCCACACCACTGGTAGATCCGCCCCTGCCTTTAGGCATATGCTTGCTGTATTACACAGCTTTAAGCATAACATAGGAGATGTTTTTACACAAACAGGAGACCTACCCACAGACAATCACTGTTTCAATCTTAATGGATCTCATCAGTGTTTCGATTAAAAGAGTGAGAGAGCATTGTAGTCTAATTTGCATGTCCCCATCCACTTTCCCAGAGTGCAGTGCAACAACTGTATTTCTGAGGATTTTCTGAGAAACTTGAGTAAGAAATAATTGTATTAGCTTTTTTTTTTAGACATTCAAATGGAATCACAAATGTACTATTATTATTCTGTAAATAAATATACATATACATATATTCATACATACACACAGAATAAACACAATCAGATATAAATATCACAAATGTCACAAATATTTAATTAAAATAAATTAGATTGAATTAAATAAAAACAAATGTATATATATATATATATATATATATATATATATATATATATATATATAGTTTCTTGCCTCAGATATCAGCGCTTGTTTTCACTCATTATAATAATCATGAGGTTCTCATTTTCTATTGGTTTCTAGAGCCGTGATTCATCCGTAAAGCTTGGTTTGGTGTAATATATGAGTGAGCACATATTTCCTACAGTCAAATCTTTGCCGGACAAGACAGGATTTACGGATGACCATTTGATAAAATATAAATAATTTACTAAACATGATTTTAAGGTTATAACCTTTTAAAAGCCACATCAAGGTATATTATTTTCTTATTAAGGTATTAGGTTCAGAGCAATTTAAACACATTTTGTGATTTAAATTCCTTTATTTAAATTTGAAATGGAAAGAGAAGTCTAAGCTTTTTTGTTTCTTTTTTTGTTGTGAAATAACATGTCTTCCCCATGAGTTAAAAAACAATGTAACAGTCAGGCATGTAGAATAAATCTGACAGCACCTGTTTTAAGGCAGAACAATTTTATTTTACAGCCAAAACATATATACCCAAGAGATGCTCACATATAACATAAATACCGACTGATATTTCATATGAAAAAACATAACCCAACAAATTGCTCCATTTATTTGTTTCTCATATAAATATTTTTTTCTAATGTTCGGTGCATTGTTCAATCTAAAAATCTAATTTCATTGACAGAAAAGTATACTGCAGCGAGCTAGAAAGCTCATATTCACAAGGCAAACAAAGCATCATTTTTTAATGACTCTTCTGAATACATCTTTTGCAGCAGCTTGCCTAGACCTGCTTGTCATAATGGTTTCTTCAAACGCTTTTTAAAGCTTGTGATGTTCAAGGCCTTAGCCTTCCCCCTCTCTTGCTTGTTTTTTATCTGTCACAGTTGTCAACTAAAATAGAGCACCTAGCCTTTGTTTCAAGATGGAACCTGATCAATATCATCAATCCGCTTCACTCCCTTTCCTTCTCTCTCTCTTCCTTACACTCTCTCTCCCTCTCTATAGCTGTATCCATTTCCTCCTGGCAAAAAGGGACTTTATGAATAAATGATACTGAAATGCTGAGGGTTCAGATACTAAATAATGAATTTCACCACCAAAAAACACAACAACTTCTCCAATCATAAAATACTGCTCCTTCTATATTGATTGTGCTTTGGCAACCAGATGCAGTGCTAGGCTTTACTCTGCAAGGTGTTTAAATAGAAATACAGGTTTACCCAGGATTTATCATATGTGGAAATATGTATTATCTAAGTAGGCTGCCTGCTAATGTCTGGTGTGTTATCTCTTCATGACGATTAACCCTTTTCAGGGAGTGGAATGCAAAGAGTGCCTCTGTCTAGATGTGAACTCTGCTTCATGGGACGTTACAGTAAGTGTCATCTATTCTGTGCCGTTGTAGCTAAAATCTGCTGTTTTTATGTTAATGGTAAACTGCGGGCAGCAAACAGAGCTTTTTGCTTGGTAGCTGCTTCCTAGTGCAGGTCAGGATGAAACTTGTCCTATCCTGTATTTCAGTGGTGGTTCAATGCTCGTGGCTCACAGTTGCATGTATTGGGTCAAGCTTTCCTAGCATTTGTTGTCTACTCGAATGTGACTTGCTATTCTATTTCCCTCATGAATGGTCTCTGCCCGTGCATTGCTGATGTGCAAAGAGTGCCAGTGTCTGCTTTCTAAGACATGGTTAGGGTCAGGGGGTAAATTCTTGGCAAGTGATTGAAAAAAAAAAAAAACGCCTTCAACTTTTCAAGCTTCCAACATTTTGACTGGAATATTCAGGGTCTGTCTCCAATTTTTCTTTAATCCTTATTAGTGTCAGTGAGGCTTCATTTTTAATTAGGTAATATGAATTTCACTTTGTTTTGATGGGGAATGCTTTTTGTCCAAACTTCAAGCTTTCATGCTATTTAATACCAATGAGATTAATAATCTGGATACTTTAAATCACCAGAGAAAAGAATGGTATATTAAATATTCATATATTTAATATATTATATGAAATTTAACAAAAACTCATAATTTTTATCGTTAAGTCAAAAATATTATAATTTTCATTAAGCACTAGTTTGTAAATAAATGTTTTTCATACAGTATATATTAACAAAATCAAACAATGAATGTATATGTATATGCATATATATTTCTATATTCACACACATACCATAATATAACAAAAACATCTAATAAACATATTTATAAATTAATTTCATTTCATTTACAAAAAAATATTTTCGGAACACAAAAAAATATAGGAATATGTTTAAGACATTAGCTCTTCCAATCTCCTACCTACAAATAATTGATGAGTTTCTATTAAAGATTGACAAGGTTGCCGGCTGCATAGTATTTTACTAGAAAATGCATGGTGCATTGGGAAAATACATACTGCTTAATTTCCGTGCGTTTCCAATGTACAGCAAAGAATTAAGTTTCTGCACAGACACTGTTTTGCATCTGATTGACATGCGTCGGCTGCACATTCAAGTATATTGTCTGACAAAAAAGTGCATACCCTGTCTTTTGTAATAAACATATTAATTTTGAAAAGTCTTATTTTTACACATTAACATATATTTTGGTGATATAAAAAATAAAAATCAAATTTGCATTTAATGTCTTTAAAGGCATTACATAATCTGTAATTAAACAGAAATAATTTTAAAAAATCAAAACATCTAAAGCATTAACTGGAAGAGTGTGAATGACGTGTACGATTCTTAGGAAATAATTAATGTTTAGAAAGGATAGTTTTTGGATTAAGTGATATTTCACATGACTAAAGTAGCTGAGATAATTATTTATACCTGCGCCTGTAAATATATATAAATAAATATATATATATATATATATATATATATATATATATATATATATATATATTCATATATATAAATGTATCTTAATAAATAAGCATTTAAGAGGTAGCATCTCCCTTTATCAAGTCATAAGACGTATATATAATTATTGATATTTGTAGTTCATGAACAAGCATGTATCCTTGTATTTCCTTTGACATTTAATACATTTATTATTAGACAATGGTCCAACCAATATACAATAGTATGTTTTTGGAAAGAAAAAAAAATACAACAGTTACAAGTAGTGCTTAAAAGCTACAAACACCTGTCAACAATTTATAAAACTTTCCAAATATATTTGTATATTAGAATGTTAATAGCATATAATTTTACTTTGAAGCATAAATATAATTGTTGCCTTAGGTATCTAACCTCATTTTCTAACTATGAATAATATTTTGTAGAAATATAAATAGATGATAACAGTTCCTATATATATGAGATTTTGTTTTATCCTCAGGCATAGCCTAGAGTAATAGCTAACCAATCGCTCGCAGTATGAAAACAGAAATTACAACAATGCTTTTTTCTAATAAAACACTGTTTTTCACTTTATAGTGTACTAATTGTATTCATTTGTATAAATGAAAAAAATATATTGCCTTGTGAAAGTAATACATTATCGAAAGTCAAAATGAGGGACACCAGCAGAAGAAGATTGCATGGGAGGCATTATACAAATGATATGCTTTTACTGACATTATTAAAATCATTTGTCTTTGCATGAAATAACATATAAGGTGAAGGAATGATCTTTGCTATCTTGTTCTGTGCATAAACAGAAGCTGTTGAAAACAGACACATTACCAGACACAGCCCTTTTCAGTCCAGGTTGTGAGCGCCCTATTAATGTTTCATGCTAATCAAGGAGAGTGGGAAATAGAGCTGACATCTGCTTTCTACTCTGCTTATTCCTGTCCTCCTGCATTAGACATTACTAGTTGAAAAACAACTAGAATGGCTTTGCGTCATTGTTTAATGGGGAAAGGATATGCATTTTTTGCAAGATGTATACATTGCATTGTGCATAAACTGATCTCTTGAAGCTTTTTTATCAGATAGTAAACCTACCCCTCCCAACTGTCCCTCACTTCAAGGGACAGTCCCTAACATGTGCCTATCAATGGTGCAAAGCAGCGGACTTTATAAGGTATACTGACTTTTAAATGTGAAAAAAGATTGTTCTGTTTCATATTATAACCACACATTACATTATCTAGTTATTATTCTAATATGAAAGCCAACTGTGGAATTTATTTTTCATTAAAGACAAATATGAGCATTCAGAGGGAGCTTGTAGTTGGTAAGTTGTGGACATGAAGGAATGTGCCAATAAACTCAATGAGAGAAGGACGCACCACAAGCCGCAATGAGTAAGGTATAAGAGGTTTTAATAAACTGTATGATGAGCTTAGAAGTTGGATTGCAGGTTAACGCTATCGCTAGTAAATTCCCTCCAATATATCTTGAGGTGCAGATACTCCTGCTTAGGATCAAGGTAAATCAACAGTAAAAGTGCAATAAAAGCTAGCATGACCTCATCTTTAAACAACTATAAAATACATTTTTTGTTAGCTGCTCTACATGATGATACAGAGCAGTTGTAATTTGTTTACTGGTCCTTTATATTTCTTATATATGAAATAACGCACTAAAAGAACTTGTTAAACTTGCCCAGTTTCACAGTTACTAGTCACTGTTTGAGGCGATAAGGAGCTGCCATTCTGAACAGTTTTATATTAATGGCTCAAAAGATCAATAGCCAATCAAGCTATGTTTTTCAGCAGCTCACATCGCCTTTTTTTACCTCTTGTAACACACATTTTTAAATTTCTATAGGGGTAATCTTTAACATAAGAGAAATAAGTGTGTAGGTGAAACATTAAGCACATTTTGATAGTATAACATTTTTGTTCAACATATGATAACACCTTGCTATTGCCACTTATTTTTTTATCCCCAGATTTCCATTTATTCAGTGCAAAGAGGATAGAGGAAATAAAATATATTTACTAGAATTACAAGATATATGGGGTATCAAGGTATTAATGCAGCAATTCTGGTGGCAACTATCAGGATATTATTGGAGCACTTCTGGTGCGATATAACAGCATAGTATTTATGTAAAAAAAAGTTCCCCTACATCATATGAATTATTTCTGTGAATTTTACTATTACAAAAAAACGTACATAGTACAGTGTATAGTAATTGTTTGTTGTCTTGAAAAATATTTTGGGGACAATAGATATTGTTTATTGAAGAAACCTATACACAAGTAATAGTGAAACTGTCATAGCTATCCATCGTACGTAAATGTCATTTTGAAATGGTATCCTGAAAAACTGAAAAGAACTGAAAAAAAAGCTTTTCCAACTGCGAGTCAGAACTCAGGAGAAATCGGTTTGTTTTGAAAGTAGGTCTGTCTGGAATAACAGTTTTATGTTTGTCATATCATTTAATGATTTACATGATTAGCATTTACTGTTAAATCATATAATGTTTTTTAGGAGGCTTAGGGTTTTGTTAATTTGTGCCTGATGGGCAACATATAAATGTAAACTTCTGAGTCTCAAAGCTTTAATTCAGTAAATAGAAATCCTTCTCTGACTCTCAGTATATATTAAGCTTCTAGATGTGCTTCATCAATTTGTTCCTCATAACTCATAATTCTATTTTGCAATTTGTCATATTCACCATATACGATCTGCACATATAATAGGCAGTGGAAAAGCATGTGGGAAAGGTACTTTCTTTTTTTTTAAATGCTCCTAAATTTTATTTTGACCTTTTAAAGATAGTGTTTTTAAGCTGTTTCTTACCTCCCTTGTTCTGGAAAAAATAAATTATGAGCATTAATTAGAATAAAAAGTAAATGTTGTGGAAATAGCCATTGCAGTTTAATTATTATCACTATATTATATATATTATTCTTGTTTTACCCACTAGAATACCTGGGGATGTTTTGTTCTGTGGTAAGTACACCAGTATCCCTGATGATCCAGTGGTTAGGATTTGGTCCTTTCACTGCTGTGATCTGGGTTTGATTCCAGTCAGGGAAGCAAGAGAACACACCACCCATAAAGGCAAGCATGGTTGGGCCTGGTTGGGCCTGGTCAGTACTTGGATGGGAGACCACCTTGGAATACCATGAGCTGTATGCTGTGGCCCACTAGAAAAGGAACTGGCAACCCACTCCAGCTTCTCTGCCATGAAAACTGAGTGGGTCATCATGACCATGGACATGAAGATGTCCCTGGTATGTTACAGTCCATGAGATCATGGAGAGTTTGAAATGACCCACTGACACAAAAACAAAAAAGTACAAGTAACTATAATGTTACAACTTCAGGTTTGATTCTTCTCACTGACAATTCCTATTTTAATAGAAAGTACTTTTTTTATTTCCCTAAAGTTATATCATAAGTTCACAAGTTTTAAGAAAGAATTTGAATCTATTTATATATCCCAATGACAATTTTGTTTTGTATATGCATTTTTTTTTTCAGAATTCAACGCTACAACAAACTCATATTTTAATTTAGTAAAAATAGCTTAATAAAAGCGGTACTAAGTCCTTAATAATAAGAATACATTTTTGTTTTAATGGATATGTTGCTTATTGGGAAGCTTAACATTGCACATAATGAATTAGCACACTGTCAGCCCTATTAAATTTGAAGCCCGTAGCGGCATTGACACACCCACAAAGGCTGTGGGCTTGAAAATCGGCTGCGTTACAGAGCTATTAAAGTGAGCCATGCCGTGAGTTACGGGCCATAGACGCAACCCTCAAACCATTCTTGCGCACATTGGATGTGCGCCCGTGAACATGATCAATTAGTCAAACCCGTAGTTACAGGTTTAGACAGAGCCAATGGCAAATGAGATTGTCATCATTACGTCACTTAAAAATGGAGGTAAGATTCCAAAGCCTTACAGATTTCAATTACGAGATTGAACAGAAATATTATGCTTGAGTATGTTGCGATATTAATTTTAATATCTACCATCACTTTCCCTTTCATTTAAAATACAGTTGGGTGTGTATATTTGCATTTACAGTGCTACGGATAAGACTTTAACCCCCTTGCAGGGCTTTTTGGCTCCATTTGCGGGTTACGGTTTGAACACCAGTGGATTCGTATCAATGTAATAGCGAACTTTGAACGTAACAGTTGCTTGACAGATTTGTGGCCGCGGAGTTCACATTTTTACATCCCGTAGGGATTTTCCGCCTGTAACCCATAGATCGTTAGTGGGTTGCTTTACAGGGCCAATTTAATAGCCATAAGTCTTGCGGGCTACGTTATATGGGCTATGGTTTTACACGTTGAGGGAATTTAATAGGTCTACACGTTTGTCTATGGCTTTGCATTTTTATATAAACAGATTTTGTTATCAATAAACTAGAAAATAGATATGACAAATAGGGGAGGTGTGAACTAAACAATATTAATGTAAAAAATATGAAAGAAAGAAGGAGGATTTGAATCTAGGACCAAAAGTTCTAAAAACACCACATCTTGATAAGCAGTCAGGTATAGATATCAATAAACCTAAACAGAATGAATGTGACCGTTACAATCTGTACTCTATGATGTTTGCACATTTTTGTGAGAGGGATTCAGGGGCTGTACAAGCGACAATTAAAAATGGCAATATCTACAGTGAGACAATTCTTGATCAATTTAACAAAACAACCAACATCAGTGTCCCTTTAAAACCATTTTATATTAGTCCCACTAAAGGAACCAATAGAGAAAAAGACAACTCGACTAGTGCATATGTTGCCAGATAATGCATATGCCAGTTATTTTATATTACACCTAGGTAGTGATTATACTGTTCTATTAATAGTTACATTATCCAGAAAACAGTAACAAGGAATATCCCCAAAATAAAAAAAACTAAGAATTCAAACTGACTATCTGATGTGGCTTTGGAAGTAGCACAGGAAAGAAGGAAAGTGAAATGTGGTGGTGATAGGAAAAGATTTGTCCAACTGAATACAGAATTCCAGGGGATAGCAAGAAGAGACAAGGAGACTTTCTACAATGAGTGATGTAAAGAGATTGAAGAGGATAACTGAGTGCATACATCAAAATATCTCTTCAAGAAAATTGGGGGCTTCAAAGGAACCTTTCATGCCAAAGTGGGTGTGATAAAATACAAAAATGTAGGAACTTAACAGAACAAGATCAGATAAAGAATATGTGTCTGGACTACACTGAAGGAATACTATACAGGAAGGATATTTACAGCAGTGATGACCTCAATAGTTTGTCCAATGAATTGGAGCCAGACATCTTTGAGAGTGAAATGAGATGGGCCCTAGGATGCCTTGCTAATAACAAGGCTGCAGGAGTTGATGGAATCCCAATTGTACTATTAAAACATTTACAGGAAGATGCTGCTTGCCTTATGCCAACAAATTTGGAAAACTCAACACTGGACAATATATTGGAAAAGGTCAGTCTACATCCCAATCCCCAAAAAGGGCAGTGCCAAAGAGTGCTCCAGTTATTGAACAATTGAACTCATTTCACATGCCAGCAAGGTGATGCTTAAGATCCAACAAGCTTAGCTTCAACAATATATGGACCTGGAACTACTAGATGTGCAAGCCGGGTTCTGCAGAAGAAGAGGCACAAGAGATCAAATTGCCAATGTCCTATGGATAATAGAAAAAGCAAGAGAGTTCCAAAAAACATTTACTTCTGCTAAAGCATTTGTCTGTGTGGATCACAACCAAATGTGGCATGTCCTTAAAGAGATGGGAGTACCAGATCATCAAATCCACCTCCTGAGGAATTTGTATCTGGACCAAGAAGCCACGGCCAGCACCGAACATGGGACAACAGAATGGTTCAATATAGGAAAAGGTGTGCAACAGGGTTGTATATTGTCACTTTATTTATTCAACCTTTACGCAGAGTACATCATGCGTAAAGCAGGGATGGGTGAGCCCAAAGACAGAATCAGTATTGCTGGAAGAAACATCAACAATCTCAGATACGCAGATGATACTACTCTGATGGCTGAAAGTGATGAGGAACTAAAGGACTTATTAATGCAGGTAAACAAAGAAATTGCAAAAGCAGGCCTGCTCAATGGTAAAAAGACAAAGATCATGGCAAGCTGCAATATCAGTTCCTGGAAAATAGTTGGGGAAAAAGTGGAGGGAAGTCAAAGATTTTATTTTCCTGGGATCCAAGCTAGTAAAAAGTAAAGACATTAGACTATCAACAAAGGTCTGCATAGTTAAAACTATGGTATTCCCAGTAGTAACATACAGATGTGAGAGCTGGACCATAAAGAAGGCTGAGTGCCATAGAATTGATGCCTTTGAATTGTGGTGTTGGCGAAAACTGATTAGAATCCCTTGGACTGCAAGAAGATCCAATAAATCAGTACTTCAGGAAATCAAGACAAACTGTTCACTGGAAGCTATAATCATAAGACTAAAGCTCAAATATTTTGGCCATATCATGAGAAGACAAGATTCCCTAGAAAAGACTAATGCTGGGAAAAATAGAAGGCACACGAAGAAGGGGACAACTGAGGCGGAGATGGATAGATGAGATCAGTAAATTGATAACCATGAACTTAATTGAGCTCAGAGAGGCGGTGAGTGACAGATGTACCTGGTGTCCTGCGGTCCATGGGGTCACAGAGAGTCGGACATGACTGAACGACCAACAACAGCAATAGTTACAATGGCTAGGTTGCTTAGCAGATGTGTTGAAATTACTGAATGGAAACTGCTTAGTGAATACTGTAAAAGTGATCATAACATATCATTAACATGGTCTGTTGATTATATGAAGCAGGTTGGAGAAAGCTTGTATTGGATTGCAAAGCTAATGTAACATAGCTACCAAAGGGGTACCAAGTTATTACTGCATTATAACACTCTACTTAGTGAGTTTAGTGCATGGCAAAAAAAGTCCAATAAAATCACCAAAACATTTACAATTAGAATTTAATTTTCAATCAACTAAGTATACCTATTTTGTATATGTGAGAATGTTGGGGGATATTCTTCAGTAAAATCATCATTAGTCTGTGATTTGTTTGAACAAGCAAACTTTTATTAGTGTAAACATTTACTGTACTTACATGAATACTTTTTAAGTATACTAATATTAAATACTTTAGTAAAGTGGTTGCCAAACCTTTTTTTCTGAACTATCAATAGTCCAAGATTGAGTACCTAAGTACAGTGTGCTAAATAGTAGTTCAGTCATTCTGATTTTGCTACTTGTGCTTAGGTAATTATAATCCCTAACTGTTGCTAGACTTTTTGGATAGGTTTGGAAACCACTGCTATCCTATATTGATTTTAGATGACAAACGTCCCTATGTATTCTGCCATAGTCATATTAACAGATGTCGGTATTAAGTGCATGTGATGTCAAGTTGGCTCTCTTTAACATATTGCCAGGAAACCATTATACTGCTGTCATTTTAAGCTTGTAGAAATGCAAATATTTTGCAAAAACATGACTAGTCAATGCAACATGAAAGCAAGAAACAATTTAAAAATGCCAAATGTAGAATTATAAATCCTACTAAATTTATTTCAAAACAGATTTTGTTGAAATACAGTTTTGAAAACAAAAACAATTTAAACATTCAACACTGGTAATGTATGAGAGTCATATACAATACTTTTTCAGTTTTATGTGTATTAGCATAATGATTATTCATTTGGAAACATCATCATTGCCACATTCCAGTATATTTACCTTGTATCTCTCTTAGATATTTCTTCAGATTGAATTATTACTGATTTGAGCCTTTTACTATGAAAATAATGAATGGTTCAGCAATTAATTCAATTTTGTTGCAAGTGTGGTACATTTCTAGATCTGACCGACAACTCCTTCTATGTGAGCTGATGTAGTAGTAGAATGATGGATACACATTGGGCTTGCAGTGTACAGTGCCTTGCACAAGTATTCACCCCCCTTGGCATTTTTCGTGTTTTGTTGCTTCACAACCTGGAATTAACATGGATTGTTTGAGGATTTGCATCATTTAATTTACAGAACATGCCCACAACTTTGAAGATTTTTTTTTTAATGTGAAGCAAACAACAAATAGGACAAAATAACAGAAAAAGTCAATGTGCATAACTATTCACACGCCTAAAATCAATACTTTGTAGAGCCACCTTTTGTGGCAATCACAGCTCCAAGTCGCTTTGGATAAGTCTTTATGATTTTGCCACATCTTACCACTGGGATTTTTGCAAAACTGCTTCAGCTTCTTTAAGCCTGACCACAGATTTTCTATTGGATTGAGGTCTGGCCATTCCAACACATTTACATGTTTCCCCTTAAACCACTCAAGTGTTGCTTTAGCAGTGTGTTTGGGGTCATTGTCCTGCTGGAAGGTGAACCTCCGTCCTAGCCTCAAACAACGCACAGAGTGGTACAGGTTTTGCTCAAGATAATAAAATCAGATAATGATGTACTTTCCCTACAAAAGGATTTGCATAAATTAGAGAAATGGGCGGCTAAATGGCAGATGAGATTTAATACATATAAATGTAAGGTTATGCATTTGGGAAGGAACAATAGCCAAGCAATCTATAATCTTAATGGAGCAAATCTAGGGGTATCAGATATTGAAAGGGATTTGGGAGTACTAGTGGACAACCACCTAGGTAACAGCGCTCAAAGCCAAGCAGCGGCTGCAAAGGCAAATAAAATATTAGCATGTATTAGGAAGGGTATAGAAGCCAGGGAAGAAGATATAATTCTGTCACTATACAAATCCCTAGTATGCCCTCATTTGGAATATGGAGTACAATTTTGGGCACCACCTCACAAAAAAGACATTTTAGAGCTGGAAAAAGTACAGAGAAGGGCTACAAAACTAATAAGGGGAATGGAGGGGCTAAGCTATGAAAAAAGACTAGCAAAATTAAACTTATTTTCGCTAGAAAAAAGGCGTCTAAGAGGAGATATGATTACGTTATATAAATACATCCAGGGTCAATATAAGGCTTTGTCAAGTGAACTTTTTGTAGCAAGAGATTTTCAACTGACAAGAGGACATCCGTTGAGGTTAGAGGAAAAAAGATTTCACCTTAAACAAAGAAAAGGGTTCTTCACAGTTAGGGTGGTTAAACTGTGGAATTCTCTACCAAAGGAGGTGGTGACAGCGAATTCGATAGACAACTTCAAAAAGGGGTTAGATATATTTCTGAATAAAGAGGGCATTCAAGGCTATCCTAGATAACTAGCAAGGAATATTGATCCAGGGAGAAATTTGATCGCCAGTTTCTGGGGTCAGGAAGGAAATTTGCTTTTTTTTCCCCTTATGAGACAATTGGCAAAGTTTCAATGGGGTTTTTTTTTATGTTTGCCTTCCTCTGGATCAATTAACAATAATAATAAATAGTCCAAATTAAAAAGATCAATAGAGATCTAAAAAGGTTGAACTTGATGGACTAACTCTTTATTCATTCTCCAATACTATACTATTAATAATTATTTAATCAATAATTTAATTAATAACTAATCCGCATATTGCAGATCAGAGGAGATCTTAACAGGTTGAACTTGATGGACTGAAAGTCTTTTTTCAACCTTAATTACTATGTAACTATGTAACTATGTAACTAAGAATATCCCTGTATTTAGCACCATCCATCTTTCCCTTAACTCTGACCGGTTTCCCAGTCCCGGCTGATCAAAAACATCCCCACAGGATGATGCTGCCACCACCATGTTTCACTGTGGGGATGGTGTTATTTTGGTGATGTGATGTGTTGAATTAGCGCCAAACCTAGCATACTTTGCTTTGATGGGCCAAAAGTTCAATTTTAGTCTCATCAGACCGGAGCACCTTCCTCCATACATTTTGGGAGTCTCCCACATGCCTTTTCGCAAACTCAAAATGTCACATTTTGTTTTTTGCTGAAAGTAATGGCTTTCTTCCGACCACTCTGCCATAAAGCCCAACTCCATGGAACGTGTGGCTTATTGTCGTCCTATGTACAGATACTCCAGTCTTTGCTGTGGAACTCTGCAGCTTCTCCAGGGTAACCCTAGGTCTCTGTGCTGCCTCTCTAATTAATGCCCTCCTTGCCCAGTCCTTGAGTTTTGGAGGGCGGCCGTCTCTTGGCAGGTTTGCTGTTGTGTCATGTTCTTTCCATTTGGTTTTGATAGATTTGATGGTGCTCCTGGGGATGATCAAAGATTTGGATATTTTTTTATAACCTAACCCTGACTTGTACTTCTCAACAACATTGTCCCTTACTTGTTTGGAGAGTTCCTTGGTCTTCATGGCAGTGTTTGGTTAGTGGGGCCTCTTGCTTAGGTGCTGCAGTCTCTGGGGGCTTTCAAAAAAGGTATGTATATGTAATGACAGATCATGTGACACTTAGATTGCACACAGGTGGACATCATTTCACTAATTATGGGACTTCTGAAGGTAATTGGTTGCACCAGAGCTTTTTGGGCTTCATAACAAATGGTGTGAATACATACGCACATGCCAATTTTCTTTTTGTATTTCTAAAAAATAGTTTTATGTATATATTTTTCTTATTTCACTTCACCAACTTAGACTATTGTGTTCTATACCATCACATATAATACAGATTAACAAAACATTGAATTTATGGCTGTAATGTTACAAAATACTGTAGGTAAAAAGTCAAGGGGGGGGGGGAATACTTTTGCAAGGCACTTTATAAGTTAAATAAAATATATTGAAAACAAATATTTAATCTTTAAAAAGATACAAAACTGACATAAAAGAATTAATGAGGACAGCCTTTTAAATGAACACTAAAAGTAGTGAAATGCTATAATACTTAAAATGTATAACTGCAGTGCAGTTCTCAGTGTGTGTCACTGTGTGAGTGGTCAAGCAGCAAACTCCATATTTATTTTTCAATATGGTCAAATGGGGTGGGCTCACACAACTGTGCTGGCTCCTGCACTACCAGCTGCAATCTGGAGTTTCTCATTTTAAAGGCAAGGATGGGAAAAATAAAAAATATTAACATACTGTATAATAGTGCTATTGTTATGCTTGTTTTGCATCCTTATGAATTGTGGAACCAAAATATGGATGAACTTTGCAGGGCAGTGAATACCAACATGAGTATGTGGTTTTGCACAAGATGTGCAATACATAATATATTATGTGTTAAAGTTAATAGCATTCAAGCATTATATATGTTGAAGGATTACAAAGCAGACACAGATGTTGTGGGTACTTTTTATTGAGACATTTTTTTGACAGTTCCATAGCTTGGAGGAGGTATGTTAAGAGGTATGAGGAAAAGAGGTATAAGAAAAACTCAGTGTCTTTAAATTTTATCACAGATCAGTGAAATCCAATGCTAGCCATCATTCTTGTGTAATTTGACTTTCTTGCACAGTCATAAGAAAGATCAGAAGAGCACTGTATGCATGGTGGATACGCATATATGGTTGTTATACAGAACACGTAATCTATAGGAAAAGACGCAATACTAGTGCAACCTCAAAAAACGTGTATATAGCCATTTATTTCTGTCTGATACACTCTCTCCTTGAATTATTTTCAAGATCATAAAAGCATTGCTTTTCCATTTGGAAATGTCCTCAATGCAGTCCTCTAAAAAACCTGAGAGGCTCAAATACATTTTGTTGGTGTGAAACTGTAAAACATTACTTCCTCATTTAACAGTTATGACTTGATGTATTCAGCTTGAGATGTGTCTGCACAATCAAATTAAAACATTCGCCAAGCACAATAAATCAATTTGACATAATGGCTACATTTGTCATTGTGGTTTTCAGGCATTTCCCTTTCCCCAAATATATGTTTTTAATAAACAAAAATGGTATTGCCACCACCCTATGACATTACCATCCACTTAACATGAGGGGTCACTGTGATTCTGTTAAATAGGAACGTGGTCTTGTTGCCGCAACTCATTAGTCTCAACATTCTCTTAATTTGTGCCAAACATTTTTAGTACCTGGGTGTGATCCACGGTGGCATTACTATTCTTTGTATATGTATTAAAAAAAAATGTAAAAAGGATTGGTGTATACGAGGAAGGTACATTCATAATGCAGGAGGAGATTTACTAGCATGTCATGTGCTGCAATGGACTCTGATGAACACTGATCCTGTATTGGCTCATTGCAAGCCATCATGATCCAGGCATTTTAGCTATGATGTAGATTGCGGATTTACTAAAGAAAACATTTAATGATGTTTTGGGAATTGTCCAGTAATTAGAATAACCCCTATCTACTGTAAATAGTTTGGAAAGTTATGGGGACGACACCTCCTGCTGGGGTGGGGTCTGCTAGTGCTTCCTAAATAAGTAAAAAAATTAAAGTCCCATAGAAAACTCCAAACTTGAAAAATGTGAAAATCAAAACAATCCTACAAGTGCAAAAGATGCAGTTCAATTACAAAATTATATATTTTTTATGGGCGACAACTCAATCCAACACACCCACAAAAAGACAGAAGGTGTAGGGTAAAAAAAAACATTTAATGTGTTAATATTTCAAATCATCTAAAACAAAATCACTCAGAAAAATTATGTGTACAAAACAAATCTCTTTCTTCAGTAGTCAGACACACAATTGTTATTCTGACAAATTACACATAAAAAAAGAAAAAAAATCAGGTATCTTCATCGTCCGTTTAAAACAGTCCAAGTCCAATGTGTATCCAGGGTTCACACACAAAACCAATAATCATATATATAGTTGTCGTAATTGCGAGTTTGTATGTAACACAATGTTACGGGCTTGCACATGTGAGTAGCACATGCCGAGGCTTGCAGTGAGGGACAGTTACGTCTGCAAACCAGGAACTTTCGGGACAGCAGTTACGGGCCTTGCAATAAGCGTCACAATAGGCCTACAAGATAGATGGGGGTAGAGGCCCGCAATGATCGCTGATGGCCGCAGGAGCGACCCGCAAAGGGCTTCCGAGTTACGGCCTTAAAAATATTGCGACCGTCAAAACCGTAATCTAAGGAGAGGGAGAGGGGGGAAAGAGACACGGGAGGGAGAAATGGATAGAGACACAGGGGAGGGGGGCGACACAGGGGAGGGAGAGGGAGGGAAGAGACACTGGAGGGAGAGGGGGAAAGAGACACACGGGAGGGAGAGCAGGGCAAAGAGACATAGGGGAGTGAGTGGGGGGGAAGAGACACAGGAGGGAAAAGGGGAAAGAGACACAGGTTCCTCCAGTATATGAACCAAGCTCAGAGTGCACACACTTACATAGATCACATAGGTGATCTATCTTAATATCCACAGACATTGACAATTAATTGTCCAATAGACTTGCACCACTTTTATGAACCAACACAATAAACTTTATCTTTAAGATTGACACTCACCTTCACAAACAGTACAATGTTTCTTAATGTATGCTATCAGTATTAAATGCTATCAGTGAATGTGCCTCCTACTCAAACCCCTAGCCCATGGGGTGAAGGACCCTGACTCCTGTCCCAAACCCCACCCCATGGTCTAGAGGTTTGGGTAGAAATTAAACCAGAAGAGCTCCTCCTAGGAGGATCTTCACCCTACAAATTAGATTGTAATAATTAGGTTATAAACAACCTGTTTTCTATTAATAAGAGAAGGGTCCTGCCTCCTATCCTGATTAGTTGATACATAGCCAATCACATTACAGAATACAAACTAGTATGCTACTATCTGATTGACTATAGGGGGTTGGTCCACTCAGACAGAAAAACTCTTTAGTTAGTGAGCCAAATTCCTATAATTTCTTAATATTTGAACATCTTTGACCTTATTATAATGTTTACCTACAGTACAAATCCATTTTAGTTACTTAATGGTAGTACATAAACATGTTAGGCATTTAAAATTAACAGTTACTTTCGTAAGTGTAGAAATTTCATGTCCACGTCTTCTTCTGAATTAAACATGGCAAACTTTTCAAATATGATATAATTTAAGACTATATTGTGATACAGTAAAATCAGCAGTGTATTTAGGTTTTCTGCTGCCCTAAAAAACTTTTAACTTGGGACAAAATAATAACATTTGTATTGCAATATAGACAGCAGCACACTTTAAAATCAATGTAAAATAAATATTTTAAAGCAACATACAAAATAACTCTTTGTGCTACGTTTCAAATAGGGCAAATGACCACGGCTCAATCAAAGTAACCCGAATACACAAGCAAAAATATATTGCTATCCTGGACTGTTGGCTGCAGTCAGAGGATATACTTCAAAACCACTGGTCTAGTGTATGTGCACATAGTGATCACTCATTACAAAATAAAAAGGCAGACACAGTCCAGTTTTACTGGAAAATAATCAATTTACAAGAAGCCCAGTCAGCAAAGTATAAAGACCATGCAGAAATACAATTGATGTGGTGCAATTTGATCCAAGGGGTCATGAGACAGACTAAAAATCAAATAAGATACCTAACAAACCCCTAACACTGTAGAAAACCTAGTCAGTACACCAGAATAATTATACATTTGGAGAAGGAATTCTCCAACAATTGAATTCCTGAAATGGAACTAAGCGTAATAGTGCATCATACCTGGTTCTTCTGGTGAGTACACCATAATGACTAAAAATTACCTAGCATAAAGGAATGCTATTCACTTACACATAACAAGTGTCACTGAAAATTGTAAATATAGCATGACAAAGCTCTGGGATATTCTGTGTAGACAAAAAAATTATAGATATGTACAGTCTAGTAAGGTTTACATTTTAGCAGTTCTACCTGCTTTTGATCTCCAAACAGTGCAATCAATGCTGTATTATTGGTCAAACCATTAAGTAATACAATACAGTACATACTGTTTATTACTGATTTGTGATCTCACAATGATGAGCACATGCTCTATACAAATCTCTATGATCAATGGGCTATGGATAGGACATTGTATAAATAGATATGGAAATCAAAAATGCATTTATTTCATGTCTTCCTGTCACATGTCTTTTGGAAGAAATCACATTATATTTACTAAGACGCATTACATACTGTAGCTACATTAAGTAGATATTAAGCGTTCCTTGCAGTGACAATAATAGGATCCTATGATATAATTTAGGCCCATGTTATTTGAAAGCTTATTCTTGCAAACGCAAACTTTGTCATTCACTAGTTGTTAGACTCTAAACCAATGTCAGATGTGTTCACAAACCAGACGTGGTTACGTACATGTATCACTAACAGTATCTGGCAGTACTTGTTGGAGATAATATCAGATTTCAGAGCTACCTGAAAAAAAAACATAAACATAAATAAAAAATAAAAGGACATGATAAAGCCCTGTGGCCTCCCTCTCTTGGACACAAGAGCTCCTCTCCTACAACTGATGTTGCGGACATTCTGCCCCTCAAGAGATCCTCCCACATATTATACTCCATCACTGCAGTGAGACCACCACCTGTGGCTCTTGCACTGGCAGTTTCTTTAGCCATCTTCTTCTTGACTATGGCCTGGCAAACAGCAAATCAGTGTTTCACACTCCCAAAATCAAAAATGTGAACTCCCAAAGTGCTGAACACTGCTGCTACCTCTCATCACATCCTTGCCCTCTGAGCGTTTCTGGATTCTTGGACTATTTTGAGGAATTGGAACCGGTTGTGGCTAGCATTAAGAAGGACAATTGATTCATCCTATGAGTAGTTGGGAGCCCTGTGTTTTTTGTCATCCTTTGGCCCTCTTAAGATTCAGTACCTCCTATGGCTAACCCTGAAGTCTGGAGCTCACCCCTCCTCCACCCACTAATCCCAGAGGCCTCACCCACTTGCCCTACCTCTTATATGCCTATGCTAGGGGCAACTATCACTCACTTCCCCTCTCCCCCTGATCTCCCCGCTCCCCCTCGCCACTACTCCACACTTATCCTCTTACCTTCACCATACCTCTCCTTCTCTCTCTCTCGATTCCTTTCCCCCAGGGTCAAGGTATATTCTGCACTCTCCTCTTACCTCAATTATATATGCTCTGTGTTTTATTACTTGAATACTAAAAATGTAGCGCATGTTTACCGGGGTAATGGGTTGGTTATTTAATAAGAGGTATATATAGTGGGTATGAAGTATGTGCTATGTAATTGAGGTCTGTGTGTTGTATATAGTAGGGGGTACATAGCAAAGAGTTACGGGTGGAGTGGGGTAAATTGTGTGGCGGTATGGGGGGTAAGTGTAGGTAGTGTTGGTTCGGTGTATAGGGTAGATTGGATACAAATCTGGTTAAGGTCTATGAAGAGCTTTATAACTTTTAATAATATGGGCATATGTGTGTAATTTGCAGGTTAATCTATGTGTAACAATTGTAGAAAGTTCTTACTTTCTCTAAGCAGAACTCAGTCTCTCTTCCTTGCAAATATCAGTATACTAAACCTCTGATACTGGGGCCTGTGCGTTTACTTACACAGGACTTCACAGTCAACTTTTGAGCAGTAAACATGTAACTTTTCAGACTCAATGTTGCAATATTTTCTAACACTCTTTAAATGTACTGGGATTGGGTTGGGCACTACTGTCTTTATTGGCTCTGACTCGCTAGTTCACTGTTATAACTGCTTACATATCATGCAAGAACCGTTTTGAGTGCTAATGTCACAAATCACCTGGCTAAATATAGGTAAAATCTTACATGAGTTTGCCTAGCGGAACAATAAATTCTCTGGTAAAAACACATGTAGGTGATATGCAGTTGTCAAGAAGCAAAAGGCCAATCTAGTTTGCCAATTCTAGCTATCTAAAAAAACTGACTTAATTAAATTCAGTATAGCCTGATGTTTATTCCATGAGGCTTAATGTCCTTAACTGTTTTAAAGTTCTACTTACAGTGGAAGACTGTTCTACTTATCTGTTACCCTTTTGCATAAATCTTCCACCTTCCAATATCAAATCACAGCCTCTTGTTCGTGCATTGCACTTTTTCTGGAATAAACTGTCCTTCAAAACATCAATCCTCTGATATATTTAAAGTTTTTCCTATCACCTCTCTCCTTACTGTCCTCTTTTCTAAATGGATATGAAAAGTAGTCAAGGTGGTATAACAGCAATTCTCACTAAATACTCATAAGGGACTAATGTGGAAGGTACCACTTTATTCTGGTGTTAGCAAAGTGTAGGTAAATGACCAAAACACCCTCTCACATGTTAAAAATGAGGAGGAGATCCGGCTTAAATATGGTGGGAAAACCAGTTATTTTTCAATAAAACCTTTCTCACAAGAGATAAACCTTTTTGCATTTAGAATAAATTGAAATGTCTATACTGCAGCGGTATGTGTCTGTCTAGGCTTTCAAGGCCCAGGCAACACATTTTCAGGGGCCAGCAGACTGCCTTAAGTAGCCGGTACAGTATAATGTAACAAAGTGTGCAGCTGCACAGAAATGTCTATATTCAATGACAATTCTGTATTTAAATATATATGACACTTCGTGACATATTTTATATATACATAATGACACATACATTTAATACAGACCAAACTCTTATACTGATCGTTACTACTTAAAAGTGATGAAACCTGGACCATTATATTGGCCCTTTAAAATAGGATGTCCCTGTTGGGCAAATTTTCATTTGAATTGTTTAACCTCATCAGTGAACTCACTCAATCAAATATTTACTCCAAAATGGTTCCGCCAAGTCCACAACTTTACCAGCGCACTATAAAACACAAAAGGGGTGATTTACTAAGCATTTTCTGTCTTGAGATGAGAAGAGCTGAGATGTGTTTAGTTCAGTTGAGACAATATGTTTTCTACATAGGAAATAGTGCATAGTAAATAAAGGGATATGCACTTGAAGTGCTTAGTAAACCCTCCTTCCAGGTTAGGTCAAGGTTTAACCCATTTGAGTAATTATGATACATTTATCAAAGTGGGGACAAATGTGATTAAAATGTAGGGTTAAGTATACTCATTTCCTATGTTTTCTACAGTGGCTGTTTTTTAAAATAGTACTAAAATGTATCTCCACTTCATAAATACCCCTTGTAGAAAAATAGGAAGAGAGGATATTTTACATTTAACCTTTGCTTGCCCCCACTAATTTCTAAATATCCCCACTTATTCCTCCTTATTTAAACGTTTATGTCTCTTCAAAACAACTGGAATTCCAGGGTTCCAATGGAACACAGTTTATCACACACTGCTATAGAACTCACATAGCCAGATTAAAAAACAATACTGTGCACCTGTTTACTATAATGGGAGAGTCATTTCATCTTATTAACCATCAACAATATATACTACTAGCGACTTGCCCTTCAAAAATGACGGGGCAATACAATTTTAAGGCAGGTAATGCTGTTTGGCACAGACAGTAATTTTTTGGGTGGTCTGGGATCCTTCGGCACTCATTGCGAGCCTCGCGCTGAGCGCCTTGGGCGCATGAATGTCTTTTGCGTTTATTGCAATAGTGTTTTTTTTGTGCATATGTTGTTTTTTATGCTAATTAAATAAGTATGACATTAATAAATTAATATACTTTACCTATTTGTAAGTAATATATGTAGGAAGCATTGTGCTGAAGAGCTGACAATCTGTTTCGATGTTCCTGCAGCATACAATGTCGGTTTGCACTGTTGTGGAGCTGAGGTGTAAGTGTCAGCAATGTATGCAGTGTGTAGTGTAAATAGGCTACGTGCGCGAGGGGAAGCCATTAGTGTATCTGTGTACTTCCGCATTGTGTAAGTTAGTGTTGTAAAATGGCATCAAATGTGTATGTGGTAAGTGGGTGTGGATGATTTAGCGTCCTTGCTAAAAGTGTATCTTGTACCTCGTACGGCTTTTTGGAAAATGCGTATGTGCTTGGTGGTGTTTTGCTGCTTTAGCGTACTGTAGTCTCGTTTTCGTTTTGTTCGGCGGCCATTTTTTCTCTTGCTTGGGGCATTTTCGAGTGTCTAAACTCGGTAAATTGGAGTTAAATTGAGGTGTAACCTCACTTCCTTAGGTCCTGCGTGCCCACCCCCTTGCTGTCAGTAAAGTTTTTATGTATTTTTTGTGTGTATTTATAGTTTTTTTAATGTTTTCCGCTGCGCGCAGTTCGCCGTTAAGGTCGTATTTTTGCGAGTTCATAATGGGTTTCTTTCTAACTCCCACGGCTCATATTTTTTGTGTAAGTCCGTATTTAGTATATTTAGTAATTGAGTGTTAGAGTTTTTTTTTGTAAAGTCCCCCATCTGTAGCTGTTTGTAACCGCTTGTGAGGCGCCTTAGAGCGGAGGTGGGGGCTCTACAGTTGACATGGTAATCTCCACCTCCGCAAATGCGGCCCCTCGCTTCGTGAACTCGCAAAGCGTGACAACGTTTTGTAGTTTGACAACTATTATATGTGATAACATACTTATATATAGCTTTCAAAATATTGTTAGGAGAAGAAAGGTAATTCTCTTCCTTTGCTTATTTAACATTGAAAAATCAAATGTTTATTTAATTGATTAAATTATTTATATTTAAAACACCAAAATAGAGGTGCTCAATCAGAGAATGAACTAACCTTAATAGATTAGTTCTATGCACATGATAACTCACTCTGAGAGCAACCTCTTTTAGCTCACTTGTGCCCTTTGTTTATTCAAATGACCCTTAGGGAATAGTCTACCTAAGGGTGATAGGGTACTCCAGACGTGGACTCCTTGCTCACTGTGCCTTAGGGAGATACCAGGTACACCTCACTGACGAGGCCCAATGAAGGCTGAAACGTACGTCTGGGGTTTGCTTTTTCTCCTGTTCAGGGTAGAGTTGCCTGGTATTTCGGGGCTGGACCACTCTCCCTGTGAAGGGCACAAGTGAGCTAAAATAGGTTGCTCTCAGAGTGGGTTATCATGTCCATAGAACTGACCTATTAAGGTTAGTTTGTTCTCTAATTGAGCACTTCTATGTTGGTATTTTAATTATTTATAATTACTTAAAGACTATGGGCCTCATTCAATTGAGCCCTTGAGAGATGCGGGCATTCGTAAGGCAGCCCGTAAGTTATTTTGCTATACTTTTTGCAGGCTCCAACCGGGTTACGGGCTTTGGCCTCCGATTCCTTGCAATGGTTAACATTGCAAGTTACAACACTCCAGGCCTTTGATCTTTCACGGCCGCAAATCGCTATTCAATTGCTCCAATTCCTCAAGCCCGCAAATGTTTTCACACACGTAAACAGCAAATGTGGAAGATTAGGGACGACACGCAAACGGGTTAAAGATGTGTCCGTAAGACTGTAAAAGCAAATCAAAAAACAATACTGCACTGTAAATACCGGGGAAAGCAATATAATTAATTGCACAACAGTCCCAAGCTCGCAAATCATCAATACAAAAATATATTTATTTTATGTAACATTTCGGGGTTCGATCGATCTCAGGAATCAATGAGTTAATACATATTGGGCCACCCACATAGACTAGAACAGTATCGACATTTGTTTTATTATTGAGAATTATGCGTGTTTGAGAGTCTGATGGCATATCGGACCTCGGAACCTTATTGATTGACATGTAACCTCCATGTTTTACTGCCATAATCATGACATGTCTCATTTTCTATTGGCTGATTTCAAATGGGCGCTTACGGGCTTGCTTGATTGATCATGTTCCCGCCCTGAAATGCTACTTACGAGTGCATGGTTTACGGTTTCAGCTTTAAGCCTGTAACTTGCGGCCTTGTTCAATTGAATAGCACCAAATCTCAAGCACTCTGCGGCCCGCAGCAGGCTTACAGACATACGGCCTAGATCCCAGGACTTGCGGCCTCCAAATTGAATGAGGCCCTATTTGTCTTGGTTTCTAACATTAATTAAATTGTTTCAATGAGAAAAAGCAAGTACCCAATATTGCATCTAGTGAAACACACAAGATTTTTTTTTTTATATTTCTCTGCCAGTTACTAAGTTGATCAACAGCAAAAAAAAGTGCACTTATCAACAAAACTGTCAAGCAAGCTTGATGTAAAAAAAACTAAAACGTAAATTATTTAAGTGGAGTTGTAGTTGAAACTTGAAAGAATTTTATTTGTCTATATCCAATATATCATACTGCCAATGTAGAAGTCACTCTGAATTTATAACTAGTATGTCTCTGTCATAACTTAAGTTGACAGTTCACATTGAAAATTCAGTTTTATTGCCTTAGCATAAAAGCAAGTCAAAGTTAAACTAACAAACTATTACTGGAAATCATTGAAAATCACAGTGTTTTTATTTTTACTTTCTTCTAATTGAGAGGGAGCTCCTGAATTTCTTCAGACTGCAGTGTTTACTTGTCTGTATGTTTAGAAGAAAATAAAAAACACTCAAAAAGATATAAATCTCTGAGACTAAAGAAATATGAAATATATAATGATTCCCCCATGTGTATGTGAGTATGTTTGTTTCTATAGTGCCATTTTGTACAGATATCTTCACAGATAGTTTTGACAATGGGATTTGGTGCATTCTAATTAAACCAATTAATGGCACAGGTAACTCTTTGCCAAATAACTTAGAGGGATTATTATTATTAACGTTTATTTGTAATGCGCCAACATATTCCGTAGCGCTATACATGGATTGTGTACAAAGCAAAACAATATTAACACGTTGCAAAGAATGGAGGGCCCTGTCTTTAAGCTTAGAAACCGGTGTCCGTAGAGATTTCCCCAAAGCGCCATGCAATATTAAAAAATCACAAACATACAATCTGGAGGGTAAGGGATATAAAAATTTCCCTGTTTTGAGGTATTAAACTGTTTGTTTGCATATCTAAACATAATTTTATTAACAAGTGCTAAAAAGCACTGCTTTTAATCTTTTATTCCTACTAAACAGTGCCTGCAGAGGTCTGCCCCTGTAGTTCATACATTCAATGTTTCTATTGATACTAGATGTACTATCCACTAGGGCCCTCATTCAATTGCAAATTGGCCAATTGAATAGGGGTCTAAATAAGCACATAACATATTTTTTTAAAGAAGTTTTAAGTTAGTAAACCACTAACTAAAAACTTATTGAAAAAAAATATGTTATGTGCTTACTTAGAGCGCTATTCAATTGGCCAAATCGCAATTGAATGAGGGCCTAACAGACAGAAAAATTATGTTGAGAAACTGTATTTCATTAACTAGTACATCTAGTACCAATAGTCACATTTTATGCATGAGCTACAGGGAAATAACTTTGCAGGGACTATTTGGAAGGTTTGAGTGAATGTAAAAACAGGTACTTCCATATTCCTTAAGGTTCTTTTAAAATTACTTTTAGAAACTATAATAAAGTATATTTTATATTTAGGGCATAATGTAAAGAAATATAGATATACATTTGTAGAGATAATGTGAAAATTGCTCCTTTGCCTGGACACTGAAGTCATGCAAATTGCACAAGAGCTTTTAGTGAGAATAACCATATCCACCATGATCTCCCATTCCATTGTCTTTACATTAGGTGGGCTGAGGTGTTTACTTTGCGCTGCTATATGGGTTTACAGAGCAGGCTTTCTACTGGGATCATGGATGAACAAGAATGACAACAGTGTAATGGATATTGTTTTCACGGAGTACGGACACATTTCTAATAAGAATATTTGAACATGGTCTGTTATAAAAATGGTTAAATTAATTAATTACAATATTATTATTTATAATATTAATTATGATTATAATAATTATTCTAATCTCATCTTTAGATTCCTGCCTTCTAAGGAATAAACAAAATTAATAAATATATATTCAAGAGGCGTTACAGATTTATGGTTACAAAATGTGCATTTATTAGAACACAATAATTAATACAAATACATTAATAATACATGATAATACTATGGAAACAACATCTCTTAACTTAGCAGAAAGGCATTCTAAAGCTACCAATTATGTCCATGTGTGTGTATAAGAGTATGATACTTTTACAGAGAGCTGTAGATGGAATAGCTCCAGAGAGCTGTAGATTGCAAGAGGAAGAGCTCCACTTGGAACCCTACTTAAATAATATTAATCCCACCCCCATACTCATGTTCTTTCCTTTTTACTGTTACTTCTTGCTATTAAGGGTCACATGTCCTTCACATAGTCCCATCACTGGTCAGCTGTTCACTCAAAGGATTCCTTCAGCCACATGTAAAACTAGACATATCCGGTTCTCAAAGTTACACACGCCCATGCGTTCAAGAATACCATATATGGTCTTCTGCTAATTCTCTGGATTAAGCTGTGCTAGTGAAATCCATCGCCATCATGTGGTCATTCGGCAAATTCATCCACTAATCAGAGAGTGTAATCTCCAAATGAGTGAGAAAAATGAATGAATATAGGTAGCCTTATATTAAAGCTGGTAATTATTCCCTACTTCTGACGCTAGTTGTGTGTTACATGGTCTAAAGAAATACTTTTGCTGGTGTACAATTAATACAGCTAGAAGTAGGTACACATGAAAAGTTGATTTGCATGCTAAGTAGAAAATATTTTTATTTAGTAAATAATTTGGCAACATTATACTTATAAACTGAATTTCTGAAAGATCCAATGATACAAAAACTATAATATTACAAAAGCAGAACCATCACAACATTTTTGCATGGATTTTGTAAAATCTCCAAACTATGTGTTGTATTGCACTGAATAATATTTTGAATAATAATATAGAAATAGGTGATTATACTTATGATACATATTACTGCAAAACTAGTCTGTATAAAGTAAAATAATGTTAATAATATTTATTAAGGGTCATATGAACACTAATAATATTATGTCAAAGCTTAACTACGAGAACTGAACCAGAAATATCCATCACCCACTAGGTGTCATGCATAGGTGCATCTTTTGGTTTGTCTTAACGTTTGCCATTTTGACTCTCCTATTCCCATATTTACCATCATATGAGCTTATGGGTGCACAATGTTGGGGTGGTAATGGGTTTTGCAAATGTACATTACGTCTGCAACCCTATGTTATTCAATTTTGGAGGATATTTTAGGAAATCATATTTATCACCTCTCAAATAGTTTTATCTAGAGCTTTATTACGTTGCCCTAATAATATCTATTATTAGAGCTTCATTGTCATAGTTTTCCTCCTTACCATTTTTTCTATTGTTGCCCTGATTTTGATTAATTGATTTAAATACAGTTTTCTGATCTTGCAAAGCAAAATATCCAATGTTAAAACAAAATACACATATACATGCCCAGCCATACAACGCCACCTCATCAGACCACAATTACTAAACTCCATCTCTTTTTTCTCTTAAACCCTCTACATCCATCTGTACATATTCTGGCTCTGTGTTTTGTATTTGAGGTTACTTATGATGATGATGATGATAATAATAATAATAATAATAATAATAATAATAATAATAATAATAATAAATGTATATGCTAAATTACATTATTATTTTAAAGTTATGATGGCACAGTTGTAATAATCTATTCAGGCATCTATCCTATCTCCTCTTTTGATGTTTCAAGGCCGTAAATGTTACCAGTGCTAAAGCCGCAAAATCCATATTCAATTACAACAATTCAACAAGCCCGCAATTGGCTTCAAACCCGTAAATGGCAAATGTATCTAAAAATCCTACAAGTACTAGATAGGACTTGCAACATGATTAAACACCTGTTCATAGCACTGTAAAAGCAAATATAAACATACTAAAATAATTAAAAATACTGGGAAAGCAATGAAAGGCATTATCATTAATCTCACAACAATCTCAAGTTCAAAATCTACAATAATAAAAAATAAAATATGTTTTATTTCCATGTTATATTCATCCCCGGAATCAAGGAGTTAATACATATCAGGCCACCCACATGGACTAGAACAGATGATTTATTAATTTTTATGGATTTCTACATTTCTGGATTGCAAGTCCAATCGCAAATTGGACTTCTAAACACTATTTAATTGTAGTCTAAACTCCATGTTTTACTGACGTCATGATGACAGTCTCATTTACTATTGACTCTAAATTATAACTTACGGGCTTGCTTAATTGATCATTAAATGCTACGTATGGTTTCATGGTTTGCGTGTTGGTGCTGTGAGCCTGTACTTGCGGGCGTGAGCAATTAATATAATCTGTAACTGAAGCAAATTTCTAACCTGCAGGCATACGGTTTGGAATTAAATGGGGGCCATAGTGTGCAGAATAAAGTAATATATTACACTACAAAGCAAGATATCCTTATAACAGCACAGTAGTAATCAGTCACAATAGCAGTCACTATGTATCACTAATGAGCTATGTGACAGTGTCCTTCAACGTCAACATTTAATCTCTTAATACTATGCCCACTTAACCTCTGTGTGTATAATCATACAACTTTTTGGTACGGCTTAGAGGCAGCCTAATGTTCCCTGAAATTGCACCGCCACAGACTTCACCTAGTCATCAAATTATCGTGTTTGTGAATATTATATTGCAAGGGAATGGCAACATTTCTACATAATTTAGGATATTACAAGTCATCTAGGTATTGACCTAATTGCTTGCTCTCATAGGTTTGTAGACTTTTTGTATAGACTCAATCTTCATAGTTTCTTCCGAGCTTGAAAATATTGCATGCGAACATACATTTCCTAAACCTACCAGAAGCCGATATTGATATCCCCTTTTGTAGCTGTGATTTTACTCTCCTATGGTAAAAAATACAGTGTTTTTTTTGTTTCAATAAATGATACCGTTAGTTTGAGTGTAAATCTCACACAGCCTAATGTACCAACAACTCTATTGAAGATGAACCTCAAGATCTAAATCCATTTTAGGCCTAAGTAGCGTTCATAGGTGTGTAGGGTTGTGGAATTAGCCCACCTTAGTTTAAAATGACATAACTATAAAAGCAAGTGTCCGTTGTTTGGAATTTCTAAGAACCCCCATTATGTACAAACAGAGGATGAGAAGGGGAGTATGAGTGGGTTGTACCTTATTGGGGGTGGTAGTGGGTACTAAGGGGAAACTTGGTAGGGCATAACTTATGGGTATATATTAAACTGCCAATTTCAGTAGGAAATTTTATAAGCTTGGATTCTTTTTTTCTTGATTAGTTCCCATGGAGTCTGCAGATATCAAAGGCCTTGGGTCAGTGTTGATTTTTTTAACCCCCTACTCACAGCAACATGGTGGAATAGACATAGAAGTGTGCTGTTATTCCACCATTTTTGCAGTTTTTTATTCTTCAATCTCTTCTAGCCAGTGGCATGGAAAGGTGACGCCAGTGTCTTTCAACACCAACATTTAAACTTTTAATACTATGCCCACTTTACTTGTCCAGTGTAGAATGTGACTGGTTGTTGGTGTGGTTAAACCTTTTGTATTCAGTTAATATATTATGTGCTTGCTACAATGCTGCCTGAGTTTCAATCAATAGACACTGATGGAGCTTTCTATATAATACTAATAATAATAATAATAATAGTTACATAGTTACATACAGCCTTATTAAATTGTGATTCAGCAAATTTAAAAGGGCTCTATTTAAGCACACAGCATATTTTTTTACAGAAGTTTTTAGTTAGTGAAGACCTTGCTTTTGGATAGAAGTTCACTAACTAAAAACGTATGTAAAAAAATATGGTGTGTGCTTAAATAGAGCCCTTATAAATTTGCTGAATCATAATTTAATAAGGCTGATAGTTACATAGTAGTTGAAGTTGAAAAAAAACTTTCAGTCCATCAAGTTCAACCTTTTAAGATCTCCTCTCATCTGCAATATGCAGATTAGTTGTTAATTAACTGATCCAGAGGAAGGCAAACAGGAAAACAACAAGTGAAACTTTGCCAATCGTCTCAAAGGGGGGGGGGGGGGGAAATCCTTCCTGACCCCAGATACTGGCGACCGGATTCCTCCCTGGATCAATATTGCCTCTCTAATTATCCAAGATAGATAAAAATAAATCTGGACCCCTTTTAAAGTCATCTATCGAATCCGCTGTCACCACCTCCTCTGGTAGAGAATTCCACAGGTTACCCACCCTTACTGTGAAGAACCCTTTTCTTTCTTTAAGAAGGAATTTTTTTACTTCTAACCTCAAGAGGTGTCCTCTTGTCAGTTGAAAACCTCTTGGCACAAAAAGCTCACTAGAAAAATCTTTATACTGAACCTGGATTTATTTATATAAGGTAATCATATCTCCTCTTAGACGACTTTTTTCTAGAGAAAACACATTTAATTTGGTTAGTCTTTCTTCATAACTTAGCCCCTCCATTCCCTTATTAGTTTTGTTGCCCTTCTCTGTACCTTTTCCAGCTCTAAAATGTCCTTTTTATGAAGTGGTGCCCAAAATTGTACTCCATATTGCAAATGAGGGCGTACTAGGGATTTGTATAGTTCCAGAATTATATTTGCTTCTCTTGCTTATATACCCTTCTTAATACATGCTAATATTTTATTTGCCTTTGCAGCTGCTGCTTGGGTTTGAGCACTGTTACCAAGCTGGTTGTCCACACGTACTACTAAATCCCTTTCAATGTCTGATACCCCTAGATTTGCTCTATTAAGATTATAAATTGCATGGCTATTTTTCCTTCCCAGATGCATAACTTTACATTAATTCATATTAAATATCATCTGCTGTTTAGTCGCTCATTTCTCAATTTTATGTAAATCCTTTTGGAGGGAAAGTACATCAATATCTGATTTAATTACCTTGCACAATTTAGTGTCATCAGCAAAAATGGAGACACTACTTTCCAATCCTACTTCTTAGGCATTAATAAATATGTTAAAAAGGAGAGGACCTTATACTAAATCCTGAGGAACCCCACTTACCAGTAGCACGACTTTATGGAGCATGATGCATGCTCGCCGACGCATGTGCGCTGATGCATGCTTGCACAAAACCAAAGCACGCCCGGAAATTGCACCCCTCACATCTCTCCCACTCTATTCAGGTCTCCTCATCCCAATCCCACTTCATTTTAATCCCACTCCATTTTACCCCCCTATTCTATCCTCTATCTCTCCTTCTCTCCCCTTGTTTATTCCTCCCATTCTGTCTCATTCTCTAGCCTTTTACTTTTCTCTTTCCACCTCTATTCTCTGTTCATTTTCATTCTCTCCTGCTCTATCCTTCCTCTGTTTCTCTTCCCTCTCTACCCCCCCTTCTCCGTGGAAATATATATATATATAAATAATAATATATACACAGAGGTATGATTTATATAGAGAGGTAAGAGGAACTATAGAGCAGGAGAGAATGAAAGTGGACAGAGGATAGAGGTGGAAAGAGAAAAGGCTAGAATGGGAGGATAAACCCATAGATGCTGTGGAATTTAGCAACAATATTAAATGGTTTAATTCACAAAACAGAAGCTAGATGTTTTAATTAAGTATCAGTAACAAAATTCATATACAATGGTTTAAAAAAATGAAATTGAAAATTAAACATTTTTTTCTAAAGTAGATAAATGCAAATGTTAAATGCTTCTGTGCCTATCTAGTATAAGGTCAACTACAGGATGTGGCTTTGAAGTGTTAAATTGTCAGGCAGAAGCTTGTATCAACATATTGCTCTTCATTGTCAGACTTGCTTCATTCAAGTAGCAGCCTATGAATGATTGTTTAGACTGGAAATCAGTTTAGATGTATCCTCCATCCAGATACCAACCCTTTAACCTTATTAGGATGGACTTTACGGCATAACTACAGGCTGATACAGGCTGATAACCTATGAAAGGACAGTTAATATTAAATATTGCTTTTAGAAATTCTTAAATAAAGAAGTTATTAATATTATTAATTAAACTACTAGCTCTTCTTTAATGGGAATATATATATCACTATAATAGTTGTGGATCTGCGGGGCTGTTTGTAACACTTACAATGTTGGTCACGCTTTGCGAGGCGAGTCGTTGACCAGGCACTTGGGACCACTACTGGGAGCACTGCAAAGCGAGGCGAGTTGTTGAGGGCCGCAGGACTTCACCGCTCAGGCCTGCGGGACTTCGCCTGCAGTGAGGGTCGCAATCCTCCTCCTCCCTCCTTACCCCTTTGGCCCTCAGGAGTTCGGCGCTCAGGCCCGTGGGACTTAGCCTGCAGGGAGGGCCGCAATCCTCCTCCTCCCTACTAACACCTTGGACAGTGGGACTTCGGAGCTCAGGGCCACGGGACTTAGCCTGCAGTGAGGGCCGCAAGGGAGGACGCAGATGCGTTCCGAAGGTGCTCACATTGTGTGGCAAAAAGCATTGCCACGCTTAAAATTTTAGCACCGTCATTTTTGACGGGCAATTTCCTAGTACCGTATACAGTATATATATATATATATATATATATATATATATATTATATATATATATTAAATAAATAGTACAGCTGTGTTCACATTTGAATGGCTATAACAAGTTCAGAATTCCGAGAAAAACACTGCATTCTGGGAAGCTTAGGAGGGACATGCAAATGTGCCCACAAATATATATATATATATATATATATTCTTACAGATCACACAATATGAATACTCCTGTTAGCAGTACAAAATATTATTATCAGTTAATGGTTATTATATAAACAAATTTAAAATAGTTTTATATAAGTAACAAAAATATAAAATTGTCAACCGTAAAAATATTGTATAGCTAGGAAACATTTGCAGTTCTTAAAGGACCACCCGTGGCATTTTCTTTGTGTGTATGTAATGATTGTATTATATGTGAGGGCATGTTTGTGTGTAGTAACTTAATAATTCACTAACCTTCAGTGTATTAGATCAGCATTATACACTAGGTCAGTTCATTAAGGTTAATTTGTCCAAAAATATTAGAATCATTAATTTCTGGCACACAGCTAATGACTGCTCCGAGCCAGTGTCTTGTTTCATCATTAGTGTCAGTAAGATTATAACTCACACCCAACTGTTTTTACACCATGCAACAGAATCAATTGATGCTATGGTTGACAAGACGCTGTTTTGCATTTTGTCATTTTTCTAATGTACATGGCTTAGAGGCATTGGAATCTATAATGTAGGGCAGTTTTCTTCAAGGCATGGAATAGGCTGAAGCTGCAAGGGCCATTTTCATAAAATATTAATGAAATTGAAAAATACACTGGGGCTGAAGGCTTGTCTGCTGAATGCAAGGTAAAATCTATTTTGCTCTGCTTTCTGATGACTGTAATTAGCAGCCCTAATTAAAAATGCAAACCTTGTATATATTTGAAAGCATGAATCTTAGCTCTTGCAGTGTTTATTTCCTTTAAAAAGTATTTTATTCTACAACACTAATTGAACAAGATCCTTCCTAGTCTGACAGCCACAGATGGCTGGAGCCGCTTTATATATCCAGTCTCTCTAGACTGCTTCCTTTTCTAAGCAATAAAACATCTTTAAAAAACATGTATATGCTCTCTATGAGCCATTAACTCTGTGTCATCCACTACACATTTGGACATCTTCATAGATATTATTATTTTTTCCCTGTTTGTAAAGGCTACTCTACCCTGGTCTTCAATATTTAATACAGATTCACTTGCATTAAATGGCCAAACCTGTCCCAATTCTGAATTCCGGCATGAATCACATATGATGTGCAAAATATGGAAAGAATTGCTCATGAACATCCATTAGTCCTAATAGGAAACTGTTTTTTATCATCTCAGACATATAGGGTCAAGAAAATGTTCAGGCGTCACCAGGGACTATGTGACCAAGATGTTGCAGTCACATCATTCAATAGAACAAGACATAACATGAACAATGAACAAAGCCTGAAAGCATCCATGGTATCTTTATTTCTACTTCGAAAGTGGACTTATTATGCTGCGTTTGCTTGTTACATCATTGTCAAATGTACAAGATATCTGAATGGTCTTACACAGAGGGTGGACAAGCATGTAGAAAAAAGTAAAAGTTAAATCTGTTAAATCAAGTTATAAGCTCTTGTATTTAGTTTTTTTTTTCTGTTTCAATCCTTTTCTGAATCTGCAGAATACATAAAGCTTTACAGGGAAATGGTCCTAATTAGAACCAGCTGTATAGGCTAAGGTGTGTTACATTTCATATATTAGTATTATTGTTATTATTATTATTATTATTCCCCACCCATTGCTAGTCGTGTAGAAAGATTGCATAGTGATCAGACAACTGACTGAGAAATAGGTGTGAGTTTAAATCCCATCAGTTTACTTTTTTAACAATATTTTTTATTTACTTATAAAACAGGAAAAGATATGAAGTAATGCTTCTAAAATATTTATTTGAAGTAAATAAAAAATATTATTGGGAGGACTGGTATTATTTAAACCCACAACACTCAATTCTAAGACAGTCACTTTAGCAATTGCATAATCTTTATTCATGATAAAGAGTGAGTATATATATATATATATATATATATATATATATAGCTACAATATAATCAGTCACAGCCTGAATCTTATTATTGATGTAGTTTCTTGTGGAAGGGCTTCAGGGCATGAGCATGGGATCCCAAACAAATCTGGGAGGGGGGAAGGGTAAAGAGACAAAACTGTGGTCCTGAGTGGTGCAATGCAACTCTAGTCCCAGGAGATGGAGGAAGGGAGGATTATCGCCTGTGCAACCGGGGTCCTGCTTTGGTGGGGTGGGCCAGTAATTTCTTTAGTTTGAAAAAAGACTATTAGTCCATTAAGTTCAACCTTTTTAGATCTTATGTGATCTGCAATATACAGATTAATTGTTAATTAATCCAGAGGAAGGCAAACAGAAAAAGGGAAACTTTGCCAATTGTCTCAAAAGGAGAAAAGTACATAATATTCTGATATAGGGCCATATTAAATTCCAGCCTTGTAAGTCCAATGAGTAGCACGTAAGGGCTTCATGCTCCAAATATGCCCGTTTTACGTGGCTATTAAATTAGGATGGGCTGAGAGCTACGAGCGAGAGACACTATTTCGTAAACTAGTTCTCGGTCGTCGGGTTGCGTGCTCGAACGCAAACAATTAAGCAACCACGTAGCTATGGGTTCAGATGGAGCAAATGGAAAAAGAGATCATTAGTGTTACGTCACTGAAAAAGGGGAGGGTAGATTTCAAAGTCCTACGGGCTTCAACGACAGTTGGAGATTGGACCCACAATTCAGATATAATGCAATATTAATAAAGCAGTAAATAGGATATTCTATTACATGCGTTACAGTATATGTCGTGACATTGATTGCAGGGATTGATATAACACAAAATATAATCATGAAATAAAGTATTTTTGTGGACGATTTGCTGGCTTGAGAATGTTGTGCTATTAATTCTAAGACCTAACATCACTTTCCCTTATAATAAATGTACAGTAGAGTGATGTTTTTGCATTACAAGTACTTTACGCCCCTTGTGGGTGCTCTCGAGCACACATTGAGCTTTGGGCTTCATTTGAGCGTTAAGCGAGTGACCACGTTGCAATTTAAAAGCTGAATTGAACAAGCAGTTGTTACGGGCTCGTTGAATTGAAGGATTTACGTGCACAAAGTTTACGTTGATCATCACGTAGCCTATTCTCGACTGTCCTGTGTGTTAACACGCAAAGCCTGCTGTGAGCAACGTTACAGGGCTAACTTAATTCCCATAACACGTAAATCTGGAGTTAGGGGCTACGTGTTACAACATAGCCCCAATTTAATAGGGCTATTAATTACCTTGCACAACTTAGTGTCATCAGCAAAAATGGAGAAAATACTTTCCAGTTCTACTTCTAAGTCATAAATAAATATTTTAAGAAGGAGAGGACCTAATACTGAACCCTGAGGAACCCCACTTACCACACTACTCCAATCTGAGTATGTTCCATTAACAACTATCCCTATACCTATGCCTTAGTTTGCACAAAAGTCTCCCATGTGGCACTGTATCAAAAGCCTTTGCAAAATCCGAAAAGACTACATTCACTGATTTGCCTTGATCCAAGTTCCTAATAACCTCTCCATAGAAACGAATTAGATTTGTTTGACATGACCTATCCCTCATAAATCCATGTTGACTTCTGCTTTTGATCTTTTTCAAATAGACATAAGCCCCTATTCAATTGCAACAGTAACAGAGCGATTCAGTTGATCAAGCCCACAGCTACCTGGCCGAAAGCCTAAACCATAAACCATGCACACGTAAGTAGCATTTCAGAGCATGATCATGATCAATTAAGCAAGGCCATATCTACCGATTTAGAAACACCCAATAGTAAATGACACTGTCATCAAGACATCAGTAAAACATGGAGGTTAAACCACAATCAATTAGCGTTTAGAAGTCTGATCGCAATCCGGCAATGTACAAAATAATAAAAATGAATGAAGGAAATGTTCTAGTCCATGTGGATGACCTAATATGTATTAACTCCTTGATTACCAAGACTGGTATAACACAGAAATTAAACGTAAAAAAAAATATTTTTGATTGCAGGTTTGTGAGCTTGAGACTGTTGTGAATCATCACTTTCCCTGTCTTTTAAAGTGCATCATTGATTTTATGTTTGCATTTACAGTGCTATGATCAGGTGTTTAACGCCTTTGTGAGTCCTATCTGGTGCTCAAAGGATTTTCTTCTACACTTTGCGATTTACTGGTGTGAAAACAATTGCGGTCTTGAGGAATTGTAGCAAATGAATAGCAATTTGCGATTGTACCATTTACGGGATTGAAAGATCAAAGGCACAGCTGGGTCGGAGTTACAATTTTGACAACCACAGGGATTTTCAGCCTGTAACCAGCAAAATTGTTTGTGGGTAGCTAAAAAACGCCAAGTGAATAGCAAATTAGTTTACAGGCTACATTAGGGGCTACAGAAACTAACAATTGCTCAATTGAATAGGGGCCATATTAGTGTATATTATCCCTTATTAACCCTTCTAAAAGCTTTCCCACTTCAGAAGTGAGACAGTGGTCTATAATTCCCTGGATTTGTTCTCGCTCCCTTCTTAAATATAGGTATCACATCTGGTTTTCTCCTGTCATCTGATAGCGACCCTGTGTAGAGTGAACCTTGATAAATTAGATATAATGGTTTGGCTATTACAGAACCCAGTTCCCTCAGTACCGTTGGATGTATTCCATCAGGACCTGGGGCTTTATTAATATTTATTTTTTCCAACCTCTTTTGGGTTTCTTCCTGCATTAACCAATTGTTTGGTGAAGATAGTGTAGCCCCATTTTGTTGCAGTATCCCATATAAAAATATGTTTCGGGTCAAAGTTTTCATGGGAAAGACATACGGGTCCATAGTGCTGGCCCTCTCGTGGCAAAATTTGGTAATGCATGATTAAGTTAAATTTTGCTATTTTTTTGTGTCCCCTGTTACTACGCCGCTGCTTCAGGGGCTGTACAAACAATAACTAGAAAAGATAATATTTAATTGTTTGTCATTTAAAAACAAAGACAACTTTTCTATGTGATTTTCAAGCCTCTGTCTAATGATGCTCATCGGTTTTGTTGACTTCATGTGCCTTTAAGAACAAAAAAATAGACATCTAGAAGAATATTACTTATAATTCTCCCTGTTTTAAATTTATCAAATGCATTTACATTTCTTTATTTGTTAACTTCGGTCTTTTGGTTTGCTCTGAAGCTTGCTATGTAACTCTAGCTATTAATATGTATCATACTTACTCAACCAGTTTCTTACTCAGCCTAAATGGATCTAATTAGTGCCATGTAAATTACTTTTAGTGACACAATGAATTTATAAATGGGTTCAAATGTTATTGTAGGAGGTTATCATAAAAAAATAAAAATAAAACAATAGCAAACTATATTACTGGAAGTTATTTATTGTTCAAATGACTTACACTGTCTGCAATTGTTGTATAATGTTACATGCTGGTGTTGACATGTAATTCTTGCTTCCCTTATTATGCTCTTTAATGAATATGGACCATTGTGTGATTCTGTACAACTATTTAATAAAACTTGCAACCCCAAGTTGTTGAAATTTACATACATGAACAATATAGTAACTATGTTTAATTTATAGAAAAAATTCAAATCAAAATTATATTTTACCATATATCTCACAAACTTTCTAGAGACCCCCTAAAATAATTAACACATCATTAAAATGATAACAGTCAAGTTGACGTTCATTATTCTAGTTTTTGTGTTTCTGTCTAAATTCATAAATTTTGTCCAAATCATATTGCCATTCTTAAAAATAGATAAATAATATTCAATTCATACATCTACTGAATAGCACTTCTAATTAATGTGTCTAGAATACTTTAAGATGGAGAAAAATCATCAGACGGTTTTGCACGCACTTGAAATCTTATGAAGTCTGCTAATTCTACAAAGGAAGACAGTTTATTAATTAAGGAGAATTGTTTAATGTGTATATTCTCTGGATCAGAAGAGTTGAAAAGGAAGTCCCTATTATTTGTGACAACATCATAGGAAAGAATTTTAATTATGTTGTTTTCAGTTCATTTAAAACGTTCATTTGTGATTTTATATGCAGCTACCTTTTCACTTAGTTTTTTTCTACTGATTCTAAAATATTTTTAGTGACTTAAATGCACCCACAAGTTGTTAATAATTATAATAATATTACGTATCTAGATTTTTTATTTTAAAAAAAGTATACTAATATGCAGTTGCTTTATTACTGCAATATTCTAACTAAATTAAAAATTTATGAAAATTGTGAAATCACTGTCTAATCTACTTTACTTGAATTTTGTATTGTATTATTCTTTTGTTGGTAAGTGCCAAACCTAATCCTTAGCCCAATACAAAAAATACAAAATGCTTCTCTGTCAATATATCCCTGTACCCAAATGCCTTGTATCCAAAAAAAAAGTATAAGTGAAAAAGTATAAGTGACCTTAGCAACATGCATTCATATTCACAAAGGAGCCCTACTATACCTCACTCACTGGCATCAGAGATTGTGAAATTGTATGTGGAAAAGTATATTACTATGGGAATTACCATTCTGCAGAGACTCTTGCGTCAAGGTAGCCCTGAATAGAGTAAAATGACCTGTGTTGGCAAGTTACGGATAGCTGTCCCATTGACTTTTCAAAGCCTAGTCCAATCTCAGATAACGGTCTTCACGCAAGTTACTGACTGTATGCAGGATCTTACGTAAACTGATTTTCTCCAAAATCCTACTTGTACTTCAGATCCCCTTTAAAGGCTCAAAAAAACCTTGCTGAGAGCGTTGAAAGGCAGTTAAAGACACAGTAAAACATTTTTTAAGTGCAGAATAACTATTATATTAAACATTTTCATAGATACATATGTTGCATAATAAACATAAAATAGCCTAGTGTAAGTCTACATACATCTGTGAACATCAACTATTGTCAATAGACTTCGTCATCACAAATATCAACTGCTATTGCAAAGACAGACTCCAGTACACAATAGGTTAATAAAAATCAGGAAAGCTACAATAGGTGGTGTAATGCATTGTTCATAAAATGGATAGCTACACCCCAAACCCTAGTCATTGCCAGGATAGGTTCAGAACACATCAGAGTACTGATAGCAATTATGAATGTTACATTCATGGCAGGTTATTTCATATACACAAGACTGTGTTGTGTTAGACACGTGAGTATGAAACGTGTGGTATTAGACAGTTTGAGGCCTGAAAGAGAGGAGTAGTTAACTGTGAATGTGGGTGAATGGTTGAGTTGTAATCCATGCTGGTGAACCTCTACAGGCAAATGACTATATAGCACAGGCCTTGCACATGATTATGTTAGAGTCTTAGCTGCTTACTGACATGGGATTTAGATCAAATACTGACAAGCAGATTGCATTGATGTGAATGTAGCTGTTGAGAAATGCCAGCAGAGCCCATGAAGGCTAAGGAGAAGCAAAGGGAAACATCTTCATCACCAATAATTCTGTGTACAACTGTGTCTTGTTAAGACCACGTCATTGCTGCTGTGCATGTGAGAATGTGTATACACATATTAAATATTTTAAATTCAATGTAGTGTAAGAATATTAATATGTTATGAAAATTACATGTGATTTGTTAAGAACCTCTTCAGCGGAAAAGTGATTGAGAACAGTGTTATGAAGGTATGTATCACCTCCACAAATAAGTAATACTGTTGTTCATACATTATATAGATATCTGTGCTAAATACGTATTAAAGAATGCATGAACACTCTGTAGTCACACAAATTCAGGTAGGAACTCAATCAGCATGCCTATGTCATTGTTATGGCATGTACTGATCATGTGAACATGTCTTTGAAAGAAAATAAGCTTTAATATTTTAATTTGAAGTCACACTTAATGTATATTTAGGTTTTTGCACCTATATGTGAATTGTTGTTACATTTTGTTAATATCATATTTAACATGGAAAGTGTTGGCCATAACAACATTAATTTCTAATTAACATAACATGATTGACATGGAAACATAAGATTACAGTAGTCAAATGCATAAAGACCATATATGTGTCACAGACATATTTTACCAAAATCCATATTGATATATTCATTATGACTATGTTGTTATCTTAATTTCTTAATCTCTTCATGCAGATGATTTCCTAATATATGATTTATACACATGTACTATACATTAACACAGGATTGATATAGTGAAATATCACACATATGAGATCATTAATTAAATGTAATGTATGTCAATGTCCCAAATCAGTAACCATTAGAAACATATATAGACATTGATAAAGGAATAATAAGAATATAGGGTTATAATATCCAGAGAGCACAGTCTGAAATTTAATAGACCACCACTAGATAGAAAACAAGAGGGGTGGGGGAGATATAGCGCACCAATCCCTAGTGCAGGTGACCACGGTTTAACAATCCCGGTTCCCACGTAAGTCTCAATTGATAGAGGTTCAAGGTTAACCCTCACCTTGGATAACATCATGCAATGAGGTTTTGTCAGTGCTTCCCAATCTGTAAATGCTGCATGATGGTACTCCCTTGTGTTACTGTCATACCTGTTGTATTTCTGAGGACCATGCATGAAGTGGGGTATATATATATATATATATATATATATATATATATATACTATATATATAGTGGATATAAAAAGTCTACACACCCCCTGTTAAAATGTCGGTCTCTGTGCTATAAAAAATGAGACAAGATAAATCATTTCAGAACTTTTTCCACCTTTAATGTGACCTATATACTGTACAACTCAATTGAAAAACAAAATGAAATCTTTTTAGGTAGAGGGAAGAAAAAATATAAAAATAAAATATTATGGTTGCATAGTATGCACACCCCTTTAAACTAATACTTTGTTGAAGCACCTTTTGATTTTATTACAGAACTCAGTCTTTTGGGGTATGAGTCTATCAGCATGACACATTTTGACTTGGCAAGATTTGCCCACTCTTCTTTGCAAAAACACTCCAAATCTGTCAGAGTGCGAGGGCAGTCTCCTTGTGCACAGCCCTCTTCAGATCGCCCCCACAGATTTTCAATCGGATTCAGGTCTGGGCTCTGGCTGGGCCATTCCAAAACTTTAATCTTCTTCTGGTGAAGCCATTCCTTTGTTGATTTGGATGTATGCTTTGTGTCATTGTCATGCTGAAGATTAAGTTCCTCTTCATGTTCAGCTTTCTAGCAGAAGCCTGAAGGGTTTTGTGCCAATATTGACTGGTATTTGGAACTGTTCATAATTCCCTCTATCTTAACTAAGGCCCCCAGTTCTAGCTGAAAAAAAACAGCCCCAAAGCATTGATGCTGCCACCACCCATGCTTCACTGTGGGTATGGTGTTCTTATTGGTGATGTGCAGTGTTGTTTTTGCACCAAACATATCTTTTGGAATCATGGCCAAAAAGTTCAACCTTGGTTTCATCAGACCATAAAACCTTTTCCCACATGCTTTTGGGAGACTCCAGTTGTGTTTTTGCAAAATGTAGCCTGGCTTGGATGTTTTTCTTTGTAAGAAAAGGCTTTCGTCTTGCCACTCTCCCCCATAGCCCAGACATATGAAGAATATGGGAGATTGTTGTCACATGTACCACACAGCCAGTACTTGCCAGATATTCCTGCAGCTCCTTTAATGTTGCTTCACTGTGTTCCATGGTATATCTAATGCCTTGGAAATTCTTTTGTACCCTTCTCCTGACTGATACCTTTTAACAATGAGATCCCTCTGATGCTTTGGAAGCTCTCTGTGGACCATGGCTTTTGTTGTGGGATGTGACTAAGAAAATTTCAGGAAAGACCAACTAGAGCAGCTGAACTTTATTTGGGGCTAATCAGAGGCACTTTAAATTATGGCAGGTGTATGCTGACTCCTTTTTAACACAATTTGGAATGTGATTGCTTAATTCTGAACACAGCTACATCCCCAGTTATAAGAGGGTGTGCAAACTTATGCAACCACATTATTTTTATTTTTCTTCCCTCTACCTAAAAGATGTCAGTTTGTTTTTCAATTGAGTTGTACAGTTTTTAGGTCACATTAAAGGTGGAAAAGGTTCTGAAATGATTTATCTTTGTCTCATTTTTTTACAGCACAGAAACCTGACATTTTTACAGGGGTGTGTAGACTTTTTATATCCACTGTATATATATATATATATATCAACTATGTGAACCATAATAGGAGTGCTATATATCCCAGTGATGGTATTGTTTCTATGTCTGTGAGTAATACAATTAATTAAAGTTAGATTGTCATTTTATTAAAAAACAACCATGTCTAGGGTATATGGTTAGATGTAAATTTATTGATATTCAAAATGTTAAAACATATAAAAAGGGGTCAACAGATGCTTTTCGAGTTGTGGCTTTCTCAATGATCAGATTACCTGTGTTCGAGTTCATTTCCAAATCTCTCCTCCTCTTCTACCATTTCCCCTACCTTTCCTAAATAGGTTATAACTTTCCAAATTAATGGTCCAGTCATGACAATCATCACACCTTGTAATGCCTATCAAATCCCATTTATCATTTACTAATAATAATTCTCCCATTTTCTCCAAACTCTCCCATCTTCCCTGGCAACCTTCTTGCATTAGCAAACATATACTTTAGGTTGCTAATTCTCAGCAGGTTTGAAGTACGCACCACAGTACATTGGTTAATTTACATGACCTTCCTATTGTATACTAATCCTCCCCCTTTCACATGCCATGTGAGTAGTTAATTTATCTCTTACCCTCTCTACCCCATTACTTGTATCTTGCCTCCACACCAACTAGTTTAAAAACTTCCCCAGTCTTTCTACCGTCCCCTCCTCTAACACACAAGCTGCCTCTTCATTAAAGCACAGTGTATCACTGCTATAGAGTTTGTACCCATGTGAGGAGTCAGCCCAGTGTTCTAAAAACCGCAAACCCTCCTTCTTGGACCACTTTTTTAGCCAACAATTAACAATCCTTCTATCTCCCTGGACTAGCAGGTGGCACAGGTAATATTTAAAAATATACTACTTTAGAGTTTCTTGCCCTAATCTTGTTTCCTAGATCTATAAAATCCATTTTTAGGACACTCCATTTTCCACCTATTTTGTCATTAGTACCAACATGTACCATGACTGCTGGGTCATTTCCAGGCCCTCCCAATAACTTATCATCCCAATCCACTACATGCTGAGCCCGAGCAACTAGGAGACGGCAAACTGTTCGGTTGCTGGGATCTTGGTGATGAGTCGACATTGTCTACCTTACCTTACTCTGGCTATTCTGCCCTCCCTCTCCTGCAGTAGAACTGTTCTCCCAGATGTTAGATGGAACAGCTCTATTACCATGTTTACTGTATATATCCTAACTCCATTACTTTGAACTCCCTACTTTTAATTAAATTCCCACACTTACACTATAAAGCTGCACTTTCACTAGGACTGTCCACAAACTCCCAAGTTCATTCCTTCCCCTGTTAAAATTAGAATCTGACTACCTCAACTGCATACAGATTTCTGCACCCTTATAGCTAGAAAAAAAACACCCTTTGCCTTCCAAAAAGTAACTCCATACTTGATGATTGTCTGTTTTTAATAATTACTTATATGTAATGTGCTGTACCTAAATTCTTAACCTTTGGTAAATTCAAAAATGTATTATTCATATGAATACATATTTTACTGACTCTAGGTTTGCTTTAACTGCAGCTCAAATGTCTGTTTCATTAAATATGTTCTACTATGTACTTATACAACAGCATGAAAATGCACTTTTACAGATTTCAGTGAACTCATATTTCTGACAAATACACAACTATTGAGACAGAATAGGATGTAGTGCAACATTTTTTGTGAAAATTAACAGAATAAAATATTTAATGTTAATGAGACATTTGATCATAGTCTCTTAAGAATTGAATGTACAGATATTGCTCAGTGTTATGGAACATTTTGAGATTTTTAATAATATCATACAAAACTTATATGATAATTAAAGAGTTCATACTGAGTGCAGTATAGCATACCCAGCACAGAAAGTGTTGACATACTGTATGCATGTGTTTCTTTCTCTATATGTTTCTTAGAGGTATATGGTCAGTCTTTTTCTTAAGTAAATGAAACCTCTCATATCTTCAAGTTGGAAAATTCTCTTCATGTTTTAGTAGAAGGGCTCAGTGGAATAACATTTGTCTCCCTGCAGTGTGAGTTCTCATCTTCATTCACATTTTGGGCCATATTAAATTCCAGCCTCGTAAGTCCAACGTTTAGCACGTAAGGGCTGAGTGCTTCAAATTTGGCAGAGTTACGTTGCTATTAAATTAGAAAAGGCTGCGAGCTACGAGGGAGAGACGCTATCTCGTAAACCAGTTTGCGGCCGTCGGACTTTCGCGTTCGCAAACAATTAATCAATTTCATAGTTACGGGTTCAGATGGAGCCAATGGAAAAAGAGATAGTAAGAGTTACGTCAGCGGAAAAGGGGAGGGTAGATTTCGAAGTCCTACATGCTTCAAATCCAGTTTGCGATTGGCTCCAAAGGACAGAAATAATAAAGCCGTAAATATGATATTCTATTACATGCGAGTTACAGTACAAATCGTAACACTTTGATTGCAGGGGTCGATATGACACATGAAATATCCATGAAATAAAGTATTTTCTGAAGGGGGGATTTGCGGGATTGAGAATGTTAAATGAATGAGGAAAAATGAATAGAAAAGTACAAATAATAATATACATGAGAGCAATAATACTGAGGAGTCTCTACCAGAGATGCGCAGTGCCAGTCTAAAAACTGGTCTGAGATCCTATTACCTTGTCTATATAATAAAAATAAAAAAAACTAAATAATTGATCACTATTAACATTTTTTAAATAAAATAATACATAATAAATTAATAATAGTAATAATAATAACTATATTCTGGAGAGTTATTCAGCAAACAAAATAAATATTTAATTTTTAAAATAATAAATTAAAAACTTCTCAGTAGTGTATGTCAAAAACACAAACTCCATCACCCACACATTATACTTCGACACTGAAGTCTGACAATACTGAAAAATATGATTAGCATATTGGATGAAAACGTTGTCAGTAATTTGCTCTGCTGAAATGATGAAACTGACATAGGCATGTAGAACTACTCAAATAAGATCAAATAAAAAGTAAGGGCTTGAAAAAAAACACATTCTTTCTGTATGATCTTTCTGCTAAGTTATCAAAGATATATTTTAAATGTAGGTATGTTTGGTAGTGTTGTGCTCACCTGTTGGTCTCCTAAGAAAATATGGGCCTCCAAAGCAAGCAAAAAAAAAGTATACCACATCCCAGTCCCATTAACAATATATGGACAGTAATATGGTATGCTATTATTTAACATTGTTTTCAAGGTCTCACATAACTGGGTACCAACACATTTACCTCACTTTCTTGGACTTTCGTTTGAAATTCAGAACTTCAACTTCCTCCTACTAGTGTCTTCCACTTGGTTTCTGCAATGCAGTTGTCCTATGTGTGTGCAACAATGCTACTCTATTATCAATGTTTGTGAGACCTGTCGATAAACTCTTTGAATATGGCCCCTATGCTAATCGTATATGTAGCTGCAGATAAACTCACTGATTATAGCCCCCATGCTAATTGTATACGTAGCTTTAAGGACCTTCACAGCACCTACTATTAACCTCTATGCCACAAGGCCCTGTAAGGACCTCCGTGGCATCTAAATGTAATCCTCCCTCCACCAGGGTCTTGTAAGGATCCCTGTGGCTCCAAATGGGCCCAATATATAACTCCTGTTATTAACTCTTAAATGACTTACATGGCATCTAACAATTCAATGGGGGACCTCATGGGACCCCGATGGTACCTAAAGGATAACCCCTAGTGTCATGGAGGTCCTTAACGTAGCCGCATGATATCCTAACATTAACAACTATTACCATGGAGTCTATATAGTTAGATGCCACGAAGATCCGCTGGCTTCAATCAAAAAAGAAGAGGACAAGAATCTTCTTTCAAGTCAGATAGCCTGTTTTATTCAGGGCAGAAGATTGTATATCAGGGCATCACAGACATCTCGGGATGAGCATTGAGGGTAGGTAAGTCTGGAATTTTCTTCCATACAGGTTTAATTTATTCTTTTCTTTTCTGCACTTATTTATTTTTACTGTTATTGCATTTTTTATTTTCAGCAAATATTTTCCTTTCTTCTATAATTTATTTTATTATCTTTTTTGTAATTTAGATTTATTATTTTTATTTTAGTTAGTTTATTTCTATGTATTTTTTGATTTATAATGCAGTGGTTTGTTTTTAACTGTTGGGTAAATCTTTATTTACTTAACAAGGGGATCTTTGAGCACATAATGGGTAATTTTATATACTATTAGTAACTTGCCCGTCAAAAATTACAGTATCATAGATTGTTATCTTGAATTGGCTATGCTCTCTCTCTCTCTGTGCGCTCTCTGTTTCTGCCCGTGCACTTTGTCTGAGTGCTGTCTCTGCCTCTGTGCGTATAATGGCCGCTTTTATCTCTCAGGCCCTGCCCCCTGATGATGTCATGGCCCCCTCAATGACATCAGGGTTACATGCAATGAAAACTTTTATAGTGATGGGGTAACATATTTACTCCCATGGTACTATGGGTTAATTTTAGATACCACGGGGGTCCTTTAAGGAATAAGTAACATGGAAATAAGTAACATGTGGAAGATGTAATACAGTTGGGGAAGAAGGTCATTTTTATGGAAATATTATCACCGGTTAAGAGAGACTAAGGCCCCCATTCAAATGGGGTTTCGGGAGATCCGGTAGCTAGTAAGTGAGGTCACAATCTATTTTGCTATTCAATTGGCATCTTGGCTTCCAAGTTTATTTGAAAAAATTTCGATGGTTAAACTCGTAACTTACAGCCTCCAGAAGCCTTTGATCATTCACTTTTGCAAGGCTAAAATCGCAAATCTATTCAATTGCTCAATTTCCCCAAACTCGCAAATGTTTTCACACCCGTAAACAGCAAATGAAGGAGAAAATCCTACAAGTGCTAGAGAGGACAAGCAAGGGGGTTAAACACCTACTCGTAGCCCTGTAAATGCAAATAACAAATCAATACTCCACTGTAAATAACGGGGAAAGCGATGATAGACATTAGAATTAATTGGACAACAGTCTCAAGCTCGCAAATCAGCAGTATATAAGATTTATTTAAATATATATATATATATATATATATATTTCAGGGTTAAATCGATCTTGGGTATCAATGAGTTAATACATATCAGACCACCCATATGGACTAGAACAGTTTTGGCATTCATTTTTCATAATCCTTTATTTTGAAGGTTTTGGGAGTCTGATCGCATATCGGACCCCCGAACCTAATTGATTGACATTTAACTTCCATGTTTTACTGCCGTAATAATGACAGTCTAATTTTCTATTGGCTGACTTTAAATGGGCTTGCTGAATTGATCACGTTTTTGGCCTGAGCTGCTATGACCCAGTGTATGGTTTAGAGTTTTGGCTTTGGGCCCGTAACTTCCGGGCTTAAGCAATTGAATAGCATCGCAATCAGAAACGAATGGGAGAAGATTCGGCTTTCTGCGATCGAGTTGTGGGCTTCAAATTGAATATGGCTCCAAGAATGCAGGACTAACTTTGATGCTTCATTAAATTAACATTAGTGATTGAGGTTAATCGTCTTGCTATGGTGCAAAGAAGGTTGTCTGCAAAACGGCAACATTTATGAAAAATAGTCCCACATGGATATTGGAATTGTCTCAGGGTTTGTTTCAGAGGTTTGATTGCCAAGTTAAAAAGCAGGCACTACAAGGGCCCCCCTGCCTCTTGCGGTGTTGTATTAGTTAGGTGTATGTCACATCTCCTAGGAGTTTCAAAATAGCGTTGGTAATATGTGTACATTTATAAACTCTTCATTGATGATGAATTTTATGAGAACCTCATAACTGTAAGTCCACTCCCCACAATCAAAATCTAAAGCTAGAAAGTAAGCTGGGATTTTGGCTCTGTGTTGGGAGATGTTGGCTATTCACCTTACGTTATATAATGCATGTCTTTAAGATTCAAACCTCACCTGATCCATATGTATAAGTTGTGTTATGAATTGTTCCATTCTGGCAGCTATTATCTTAGCTACAATTTTAATATCTATATTTAGGAGTGAGATGGGTCCACAGTTTTTTTTCCACATCTACAGGCTCTTTATGTTTGCTTAATTCATTTCAGGTGGGTGAGTGTCCCTGCAAAACATAATTAAACAGGGTAGCTATATGTGGGTTTAGAAGGTCAGCAATTTTTTAGAGTGAAAATTTGTTGAGCCATTTGGTCCAAGTGATTTACCCAGTTTTAGACTAGGGATTGTTAAGTTATCTCCTGTAAGAGATAGCAATGTACAGGACTTTAAAATGTTCAAAGTTTTTGAGCTGTCACTTGATTAGTGATAAAGTATAATTTTAGATAGAAAGCTTGACAAATCTGTTATATGTGATTGTGGCTGTTATTGAGCTTGCCTGATGGGCACCTAATTTGATATATTTTTGTTTAGGTGATTCTGGACCTTAGTCTTCCAACTAGGAGGATATCTAGCATGCTGGCTTTAGAAAACAGTTTTTGTTGGCTCACCTAAAGCCTTTTCAGTGTGTTTAGACAGCACTATGTCTAAATCAGGTCATACCTTAATGTTTGCTTAACGTGGGATGGGAATTTGTTTGTTTTGATCTAATAGTTTGTAATGAAGATCTGTCAGTAGTTGAAGCTGTTCTTTTTTGTGACTAGATGCTATTTTAAGGCAAACCCCTAGGGCAGTGGCGGCTGGTGACTTTCCAAGTTGGTGGAGAGGAAAACAGAGACATAGCTCCTCCCCTTACATTGACTCCACTAAAGAGTATAAACCACTCCACTTCACAACATGTTACCTGTATAGACCCTGCCCAGTGACACAGACTCCACCCACAAAAGTTAACCCATATAGAGAGACAGAAATAGAGAGAGACAGAGAGGGGGATAGTGAGAGAGGGAGATAGAGAGAGATAGAGAGGGATATATAGAGGGGGGATAGAGAGAGAGAGGAAGGGATAGAGAGAGAGGGAGATAGAAAGTTAGAGAGATAGATTCTATGCCTTCTATCCTTCTCTATCCATCTCTCCTTTTACCCCTCAATTTTTTTTGTTTCTCCCTCCATTTTAAACATTATTTCAATAGCATGTGGGAGAAGCATCTCAAACCTCCCACATGCTATTTAGTCTATCTTAAAAAAAATACATTTGAATAAATCTATGCGTTTTATTTTTATATTTATTCAGTTTACATGCTTCCTATACATACCGTTAATTAATATTAAGTTGCAAAAAACATGTTTGAGTGGTTAATTAAGCATATGTTTCTAATTCTGTTTCTTCACACACACACACACAAATATATATATATATATATATATATATATATATATATATATCATTTATAATATGGTGGGCAAAAGAGCGACAGAAGCCCTTCACCATACAGTAGTACAGTAAATAAAAAGTACATTCACACTTGAATGTCTAAAATAAGTTAAAAAACCTGCTTCCAGCTTAGAGTTCCGAGATTGGTTTAAACACAGGCTATACAGCTGTTTCAAGCTTACTGGCTATCATCAGCATGGAGCGGGTTCTCAGCCTGTGTTGTGGACTTTATGAGAAGGTAGTTCACCACAGCAATCATTTATAATATGGTGGGCAAAAGAGCGATAGAAGCCCTTCACCGTACAGTAGTACAGTAAATTAAAAAAAAACATTGAAACAGCTGTACATGGATTGGATACTCGGCCTGTTTTTAATCCAACCTTGGCTTTGCATTAAAGCTGTGTAATACAGCATGCATAAGCTTAAACGAAGCCATCTTTGATAATGGTTACAGATTGAAGAGTGAGGCATTTGTGGGCACATTTGCATGTCCCAGCTCAACTTCCCAGAATGCAGTGTGATAACTGTTTTTCTTGCAACTCTGAGCTGGATATATACACACACATTACAAATATCTTACGCATACAATAAGAGATCTCCCCCAAACATAAGTATACCCTCTCCTTATAAATACATATGGACATAGAGACTAAGACACAGGACCCCTTCTGGATCGCTAACTTGTCATAGTGAAGGGGCTTGTTACGTTAATAAAGTTGTGAGCAATATCATGAAGGGTCACCCAAGATGTGCAGGTCATTTCAGAGAGGTCAGACAAAATGCAGTAGGAACTTGCAACCCACTCCAGTATCTTTGCCATGAAAAACATATGGATAAGCACAACCAGGAACACAGACTGATGTACATGCTGTGCTGCACCCCTGAGCTCTGCAGCTGCTTCTGTCCTGGCAAGGGGGTGACAGACAGGTCACAAGCTTGGTGTGTGGAGCAGGGTAGTCAGAATCAATAAGACCATCAGAGTATTGACAAAGATGAAGCATGCACTGTGAGCTGAGAGTTGTTTTTTTTCCAATAAACTTGATTGAGATTGTCAGGATTGCACCAACGTATTCACTTCGGGGGAGATAGAGAGAGGTGCTGTCCCTGGGGGATGCAGGACTTTTCCCTCCCGGCCATTCTGATTGGGTGATGCTGAGTTTGACAGACAGGTTCAGTCCTATAGTTTAGAGCACAAGTCGGGAAAATACAGCATTTTGACAGTTTTTTTTAATTCTCAAATGTACCCTGTTCTGTAGTACTAGACAAGTCACCAGCAGGGGGATAGATGTGGTAAGTCAGTGTGTTTAACTGAGTCAAATAATGCTAAGCCTAATAGAATAGTATATATTATGAAATATGTCTGATAAGTGAGAGAGTAAAAGGTGTATTTCCTATTGTCCTAGTGTAAGGTCCTCCAAATATTAAATAGTTGCAGTTATGTCTTAATTAAAGCAGTTTTACGAGATAAGCATTTATATAAGTATAGTTTATAGTGATCTGGTTTGGGATCAAGTACTAGATTCAGGTCACCCATTAGATTAATATTTCCCAGGTTCATCATTTTTAATGCTTAGCATGGGTAAAAAGGTATCCTGGGGAGACATGGTGCGTGAATACATGACAATATGGGAGAGTTTATATAGGGTCTGAGTACTGATGATTTAGTCGAGGAGGGAAGTCCCTATGTAGGAGGAAAACTATATCAGCTCTTTTGATATTTTGTCCTACAGTGTAGGGTACACCTTGCTAGACATAAAGGGCCTCATTCTATTATCGGCCGTAAATCGGCCGCAAAGCTGCGATTCCTTGCGGGGCTCCCGTTACCTTGCAATTCAAATAGACGGTGCCGCAAGGATATCCCCTTACGGCCGGCTGTATATCTTGCAACCGGCCGTAAGCTCTGAAAACTTTAAAAGCAAAAATAAATTCAAGACGGCACTGTAAAGCTCTGTAAATGCTAGGGATCATAATGGGGGACATGAGGATTAATAGCAACCCCCTCTCAAGCTTGCACATCAGCCCAAATCCGAGATTTAATTAACTGTTTATTTTCCGGCCGCATCGTGGGCGGGTCTGAGGTGCTCCAAGCCCTCTGGACTTTTTACATGGATATGTGACATACATTTTTTTTAAAATTATTTACGGATTTGAGTGTAGGGGAATGTTGTGCTATGAATGCTAACACCTACAATCACTTTATAGTCTCCTCAGAGTGCAGGGTGGCTTTATTATGGCTTTGTGCTTAAATGTGTGCCTGCGGGACCTTTTTGCTGCAAGTATGCTGCGGCTCGGTTTTAGCCTTGCAGAGAGGGTTCCCGGAGCAATTAAATAGCAACCAGGATTTTAAATTAAATGCAAATATAAATTCATGATGGCACTGTAAAGCTCTGTAAATGATAGGCATCATAATGGGGGACATGCGGATTAATAACAACACCCTCTCAAGCTTGCACATCGACCAAATCCGCTATTTCATTAACTGTTTATTTTCCGGCCGCAGCGTGGGCGGGTCTGAGGTGCTCCAAGCCCTCGGGACTTTGTCCACGGATATTTGACATGAATTAAAATAAATATTATTTTCAGATTTGAGTGTAGGGCAATGTTGTGCTTTGAATGCTAACACCTACAATCACTTTATCGTCTCATCATAGTGCAGGATGGCTTTATTATGTGCTTAATTGTGTGCTTGCGGGACCTTTTCGCTGTAAGCTACGGCTCGGTTTTAGCCTTGCAGAGAGGGTTCCCGGAGCAATAGAATAGCAACCGTGGCTTTCTTGCGGCCGAAACTCTTGCGGCCGTTTAAGATCAAAGGCTTTCCTGCGGCGCGTGCGGCCGCAAGGGATAACAAGGCGCCGGCCGCAAGCCTGCCGGAATCCCCGGCCGGAAGGGAATAGAATAAGCAAATAGCTTGCGGACGGTCCTTGCGGCCCGCAACTCCTACGGCCGATAATAGAATGAGGGCCAAAGTCCCTACATTTATGCACAAAGTGGGTCTCTTGTGTAAATATGACTGAAGAATGGTATGGTTTGTAGAAAAGCATGGATTGCTGCTATTTGAACGGGGAATTAAATCCCTTTGCATTATGGGTGAAGAATGTATATTCAGATGTGTTTATCATGGTGTGTGGTGAGGGTACAAATGCTAAGTAACATACCTTATTAAAGAGGATAACGGAAGGAGTTTAAACCCAGTGTCCAGGACCTTGACACCATTGACTCGAGGAGAGAGCATGATATGCAGGCACAAGAGACACATCCTCCTCTGCTGAGTAATGTTCTTGTTAATTGCTGGTCCACAGAATTGTTAATAATAATGGAGCAGTAGATTGTGGGGTCCACTGGTGATCTCCTGCTAAAAGCAGCTGTCCCTCGCGGCAGAATGGTGGCGATAGTTTTTCTTTTCTCCAAAAAATCAATGCAGTCTCATACCAGTTACGCTTAGTATAAGAGCAGTGCCTGGAGGTTGGGCAGAACCTGTTTGAGCTCAGTAAGACAGTAAACTCACAAGGTGGTAAGTCTAATTATTCAAAAGCAATTCAGAGCCCATAGCTGCCTCATATTACTTTATTATATAACCTAAAGTAGATTTTTATTATTGATAATAAAAAAGAAAAAAAGGACCTTCGGGGGATATGAACCTATAACCCCAGTAAATTAGTAAACTTCTGATGTCCGCATACTTGATACTCTATGAGCTAAGACACAGATAAGTAGCTATATTGGACATACACCCTATCTGACTAGGAGGTTGTATACCTGGTTACAATTAATATTCATTAATATTCATTACCAAACACCTGTGTAAAACTCGTTAGTGATTAATGAAACCGCTGACACCTATTAAACTTAACTCCATGAATGTGGCAATCATTTTAAAAAGGAAAACACCCTTTTTCACATGTTTCTTCATCCTTCATCTAATAGTGCAGATTGTATATTTGGTGACTTCAGATGCCGTAAAGGATTATAAGCATTTGACTCTAATGGATACAGATAAATATGAGATAAAGGACCTTTAACAAGGAGGGGGTACTGGGGCATGCATATAGGAACTGTAACGGTGTCAGGGGAATTATCCTGGAAGCATTCAGAGCTCTGCTTACTTTAGTGGTGAGTTCTAAGTAGTGTAAGGAATGTATGTAGCAGTGTAAGGAAAATCCCATTACGGGATGCAAGAAGTTATAGAAGGTGCAAGAAATAGTCTTTTGTAGTGTGCACTGTCAGTTTGACAGCGATAGAGTCATAAAACTCACAGACATAATAGAAAGAAAACATCAACATACAGGATAAGTTATAGTTATATTTCTTTGTCAATTGTAACCCTTTGATTATGTGCTTATATAATTGTTAGGAAAACATATATTGAAAAGTGTTGAACACTAAATATTAAGAAATTGGATTATAATGATATTTAGATCTATATAAAGACAATTATATTATAGAGATATATTCTGATATAATAAAAAAATAAATTCCTGTATGATAATTAACTGATTACATTTAGAGTATACTGCTATATATTTCATATTATTACTACATCCACTCTTCAAAATTATTATAATAATAGTTTTGCCTTAAAATACATTCTTACTATATAGATAAATAATAAGAAGTTTGCACAGCACTTAGTCACTTTCAGAGTAGGTTAGCTTGCCTTGGCATGTTAGATTAGGGGGTAATTGGTGGATCCCCAGTACCACCATCAGGATTAGTTTATTTTGTTTTTTCAGGTTTTTTGCAGACAGCATATTTAGAATTAGTAGAAAGTAGTAAATGGTGGGCTCCGCTACCACCAAACCAGAATAGTATAAAAAATGTCATTGAAATTATCACTTTATAGCACTGTGCACTTTATCACTTTTGATATTTATTTAGGTTATAGTAAAATTTAATTATTTTGCGGTATCTCTATAACAATTAAATTGTCATATTTAACTTTTTTCAGTGTTCTGGTGTTTGTTCATTGCTGCTATGTGTTAAATTTTTATTGTTTTTAACATGTTGTACTTGTATATGTATTGAATATATTGAGAAATTTTACTTATCCAGATAATAATGTTTGAATTATAATTAATCAATGATTACCCTACCTTAGGAGGCTAAATCGGTTTGGATATATAGGTGTTCTTTCTTTCTTCTTTTGTTTATTTAGGCTCCTACAAATGTCTCTTGTTACTCCACATTAACCCAAGCCTCATAAATGCACCTTGTACCTACAGCAATCAAGAAACTTAGGCCCTCATTCTATTACCGGCCGTAAATCGGCCGTAAGGCTGCGATTCCTTGCGGCTGTTCTGTTAACTCGCGATTCTATTATACGGCCCGCAAGGATCTCCTCTTACGGCCGGCCGCATATCTTGGAACCGGCCGTAAGCTCAGAAATCTAAAAACGCAAAAATAAATTCAAGCCTGCACTGTACAGCTCTGTAAATGCTAGGGATCATATTGGGGGACATGAGGATTAAAAGTAACCCACTCTCAAGCTTGCACATCAGCCCAAACCCGAGTTCAAATTAACTGTTTATTTTCCGGCTGCGGCGTGGGCGTGTCTGAGGTGCTCCAAGCACTCTGGACTTTTTACATGGATATTTTACGGATATTAAAATAAAAATATTTTACGGATTTGAGTACAGGATAATTATGTGCTATTTTTTCTAACACCTAAAATCCGTTTATAGTCTTCTCAAAGTGCAGGATGGCTTTATTTGAGCTATTTTATGTGCTTAATTGGTGCTAGCGGGACCTCTTTCCTGCAAGTAAGCTGCGGCTCGTTTTTAGCCTTGCAGAGAGGGTTCCCGGAGCAATTGAATTGCAAATAGGAATTTCTTACGGCCGAAACTCTTGCGGCCGTTTTAGATCAAAGGCTTTCCTCTGGCGCGAGCGGCCGCAAGAGATAGCAAGGCACCGGCCGCAAGCCTGCCGGAGCCTCCGGCCATAAGGGAATAGAATAGCAGAATAGCTTGCGGCCGGTCCTTGCGGCTGCGGCCGTAATAGAATGAGGCCCTTAGTAATTGTAGTACAGGTGACAAAAAGGAAATAATTACATGAATAAACAAAGTAAAAATACAAGTCCAGTCACAATCAAACAGGCCCTATCTAGTGAATCAATTTTGGACAATACACATATTTCTTTAAAGAAATACATTTTATAATGTTCAAAATATTTTAGAATATGAAAAATATAAACGTAGCTCAGTTATGGTCCTCATTCCCTCCTCCTATTTAAGAAGACTCTCTTTAACTGATTTTAACAATAAACATTAATATAAAAAAATACTGATTTAAAAAAGAATATAAATCGAAACTCAGTACTTTAAATAATCAATATATTATAAAGCAATTACCATTAGTGACCAGAAGCTAATGATCTAATACATTTGAGTAGATTTAAGTAAGTAGATTAATAGTAATTAACACTTGTTATTGAGATAATAAAAAAAAATTCAAAGCCATAACTACAATTTTGGTTAAATATATAACTAATAGACTAATGTCTCCATTTAAGAATTGCAATAAAAAAGAAAACCACTTTCATTAAAAGCCTGTAGTTTGGTAAACTCCATAACTTCTTAAAGGATCACGCCTCAAGTATAACCACAGTTAACAGAGTAACAAGGTTTGAAAAGGCAGAGATATTTTGGTTTGGACAATGTCTTCATTTAAATATTTCATAACATCAATAGAAAAAGAATAAAACTTGAAAAAAATGACATTGCCACATTTAGAACTCAATTAGTATATGTTGAATCATTATTACATATGGGTAGATGATCAAAGACGATACAAAATGGAAGGACCACTGTTGCCATTTTGTTTTCTATATGGTATTTGATAATACATAAAATGCTGTTAGAAAGTTAAAAAAAATTATGTCAGCTTTCACATTTTTCAGTTTTAGAAGCAATTATTTATAACTGCAAACTTCAATTTTCTTTACTTAGTCTTCTTTTTGAAGCTTCTGCTCAACGGACTAATGAGATTTAGAGGAGAGCTAATGAAAGCACTAGCAGATGAATCTGCCACCATTCCATTGTGCAGATGCAAAGCTTCCTGTGGATTCTCCTCTCACCTCAGAACGTAGACCACTGGAATCTAAAATGGTACATGCCTCAGCAGCATAATAAGAAGTTGTATTATGTCTTTTTTAACATTCTAAAACCATGTTGCTTATTTTCAAGTGTAGTTCCTCCAAAGGTGGCTATTCTACTTTTTTGACTACATTGGTACTTTAATTTTTAATTAAATAATTTAAAATAGGAACGAGACCCATGCCTTTAATGAAACTTTCTACAGAGGATCTGTAGATGTATAGATCTCTACAGGGAAGCTAGAGTGGCCAGAGAGAGAGAGTGCTCCGAGAGGGAGGAGAGGGCACACAGGTAGAGAGAGAGATAGTGCACAGAGAGAAAGAGCGAGAACACACAGAGAAAGAGCGAAAAGAGAGAGAGAGCAAACAGAGAGATAGACAGCGCACAGAGAGAGTGCACAGAGAGAGAGTGCACAGGGAGAGATTGAGAGAGCACAGCATGAGCGTGTACAGAGAGATAAAGCGCCCAGAGGGAGAGAGAGAGTGAGTAGACAGGCAGAGAGAGAGATAGCGAAGGTGCACAGAGAGAGCGATTGAGAGAGGGCACAGAGAGAGAGCGCACATGGAGAGAGAGAAAGCACACAGAGAAAGAGCACACATAGAGTGAGGAAGCACATTAAATGTATGGACAGACAGCAGCAATTGGTACAGTATATGTCAGTTTCAATGGTGAAGGTTGGTGAGGATAGTACACTGCACCTCCTTGTAGGAAAATTAATGACAATGTGGATCTGTGTGTTGTTATGACAAGTGTTTTTGCATACAATGAGTACTGTATTAGAGTTTTTTCAGCGTGTATCTACCAGAAAGCTTAAATGTGTATACTGTTATGTGTGTTTTTGTCATATTGCCCAGTTTAAGCAGTTAGAAGTATGTATGATTTATTTTGTATCTTACTTGGATGTACTTTTATTTCCTTCAATGTTTATTTCCAACATTGACTACTGTAATTCACTCCTAACTGGCCTTATTAGACTCTAGACCGTCTTAAATACATATGCTTGGACAATCTGTTTCACCAGTTGTTTCTTATCTGCTGCTCTACTCTGATAATTCTGTCACTGGCATCCCATTTCCTCTAGAATAAAGTTAAATTTACTGACCAACACCTACTAAACCCTCAACAAAACTGCACCCTCCTTCATATTACATTTGATCTCCAAATACTCCCCAACTGCCCCTCTGCTCTGCCCATGACAATTCATTTTACTCCTGGCTCTCTGACTTCTCACCTGCTGCCCCTACCCAAAGGAATTCCCTACTTCACTCTGCCTCATTCTTCACAGATTCATACAATCTCTGTGTGCCATTAATACAGTATTTTAAACTGATTGGTTTTAGTTGTCTGAGCAGTCTTAGAAGAAATATTAACTAACAGTCTCTCCTTGTATCCTTTGAGAGACAATTATCCAATAACTAGTGACTTGCCCGTCAAAAATGACGGCAATAAAATTGGAAGCCTTGCAATGCTGTTTGCCACACATTGGGAGCCTATCTACCCCTGTACTTTACGGTCCTCGCAATGAGCACCTTTGGCGCTCATCGAGGACCCCCCTGTGTCTCTTTACCCCTTTCTCCCTCCCCTGTGTCTCCTTTATCCAACCCCCTCCCTCCCCTGTGTCTCATTTCTCCCTCTTTCTCCCGATCCCACAGCGCAATGAGCATACGTGGCTAACTCCGCGCAGTGCGCATGAGCACCCCGGCGCCCCATCTTGCGGCGTAATGCGCATGCACGGGCTGCGCATGCGCAACTCGCACCTTGCGAGTTAGATAATTGTGGTAATTGTGAGTTGTAGCAACTTTTAACATAGAGTGACGACAACTTGCAATTACCACAACTATTATAGTTGATGGTTTCTAACAATGCTTTCTGACATGCAATGAAGTTCCTATTCCCATAATTATGAACAATGTTATAATTGTTTTTATCCAGTGACCTATCAATCAAATATTATGAATGTGGTTATTACTGTATTTTATTTGCCATTGACTGCCTGATTCCTGTTTTGATAGATGATACTATATAAAAATATGTATGTCTCTATTTATGTCTCTCCAGCTTCAATTAAAACAGGAATTAGGCAGTGAATGGTGAATATAATATAGTGTTTTCAGTTGGGCCAATGCATTAAGACTTACTTTTCACCTTTGATGGAGGTATATACACAATTGTAATTGTTACAGAGGCAAAATAAGAAAGTGGGTGCAAATTAGTGCAAGCATTGCAGACCTTATTAGAATAATTGTGAACATGGTTGCAGCAAAGGACTACATACAGCTTCTTAAACCACTTTTTAGTGAATCAGCTCCTTTGTTCTGTTAAGATAAAGTATGTATACATTTGAGACATGTTATTATCTGTTAAAAAATCTATGTTTATGTGTATTGTTTATATTTTTATATATACTATGATAATTGATTAATGTCAATTGATCATTGATCGTATGAATGAATAAGTTATGTATGTTGATTTCCTCACTATTTATTCACTTACTGATTACTGTGTGAGTTGATTATTTTCTGGAAGTCGTATCTGTTTTATTTTTCTTAAGAAGGGAGGCTAGGTAATATGAACAAAGGCGGAGCTATAGCTAGTATAGCAGGTGCAAATCACTTGGGCCCACGACATGGCAGGGGCCCTTTGCCACTGGCCATGGCCTGGAGTAAAGAGATTCATATTTTATTAGGGAAGAAAGGCAGGTAATTACTTTTAGAGGTGATCTGACCAAGCACAAGATGTGGATACATTATTTACAGAAAGTGCAAGGGAAGATAATTTTGCACCAGGGCCCTCCTTTCACTAGCTTTACCACTGAATATAAAAGTATGCATAGTATTATTATTATTGCTTCTTATACCCCTCAATAAACCAAGCATTGAATCCCCTACTCTGTTTTTGGTCCATTGAAAAATGGTTTATTTCGCAAACAATTTTCAAAGGTTGCTGGGTGTGTTCACAGGTGTGTCCAACTCTCCATGACTCTATGGACCACCGCACTGCAGGTACAGTCGTTATGTCTCTGATTGTGCTTATCCATATGGTTATGTTGGCAAAGAGTAGGTTGCCAGTTCCTTCCCCGGTGGAGGGCAATTTGTCTGACCTCTCTGCCATAACCTGCCTATCTTGGGTGACCCTACATAGTATAGCTCACAGCTTCATTGAAGTACACACACCCCTTCACCTTAACAAGGTAGTGATCCAGAAGTGGTCTGCTGGGTTACATACCCTTAAATTATCATTTTGATTTTTCTGAAACAGGTTTTTGATCATGGATGATGAGACTTAAGGAAATTGAACTGAAGGCTTCATAAATACATTAATTCAAAACAGATTATGTTACCAACATGTGTATTATCTTTAAATATATAATATAAACTTTACATTTCACTTCTACAAAAAAGGGCATTTAGTGTTAAAATATACAACAGTTAATTCAATTAAATGAAATTTCCTTCCGTCAGTGTTAAAACCCAATGCACTATATTCAGAAAAATGCTTTTGAGATTGTCACTTTAAGACTTCCCTTTTATAATATGTTTATGAAGTGAGTTTAAATGTAATTTTTTTCAGCATATTAAGCTGCATATATTGCTAGGAATATTCTGTTTTTGTCAGTGAAATTCAACCAATGTAGTAGATGAATTTTGTCTTTTATATTTTCCATTGTAAGAATTCAGGATTTGCGCTTTGGTGTTCCTTTGATTCTGAAACAATAATCTGCACAGTCTTTGTAAATTCTCCTACAGGCTATATAAGAAAATCAGCTTGGTGAAGCACTTAACATTTTCCCTTTGGTTCTACCTTTGAAGATAAGTGCATTTTGAGTGTGTGTCTTCTGGAAGGTTGCCATTTTTTTTGTTTCTCGTGCCACATTACATCAATGAGTTGCAGATATTAAAGAAGAAATCTTGTGCTTAGAGAACATTTGACTTGATAAGCAAAAACTTGGTGATTAAATTTATAGATTGACATAATATGTTGTACAATGCTGTTTAAAAGGTAACATTACATTAAAAGTGTACATAGCACTACTATGGCTACCCTTGTCTACACATTTTATAATGAAACAAGAGCATCTTAGTTTCCAGAAGTTGATTCCTACAGAGCAATAACTAAAACATACTTCAGGGATAAATCTGCAGACCTGCACTACTTATTAATTATTATCAAAGTATACATGTACAGTAGAATCCCGGTAATCCGGCACCCTACTAACCGGTACTCTCAAGCAACCGGCGCCGATTCCCCAAATTCAAAAAACTCCCGCTAAACCGGCATAACTGGCACTATCCGGCACTATCCGGCAGTTTCGAGATTACAAAAACAATGCTTACTTTTTTCCTAATTGTTTTTTTTGGGCCCTGAATGGCCTGGTTTAGGTGCTAATGCCTTTTTAAAGGCATTTTGAGGGTTTTTGGGAAGGTTTAAGGGTTGTTTAGATTAACCGGAAACTACACATATCCGGCAATAGGGAGTCCCCATGGGTGCCGGATAACGGGGGTTTTACTGTCTATCTATATATATTATACAAGTATATATATATAATATATATATATATATATAATATATATATATATATATATTATCCTTCTCATGGTAGTATTTGCAATACTGTAAACCAGTAATAATATTTTAACAAATCTGTCTTTATTTCTTATTGAAGCATAATTACATGGAGTCTGCTTTCTAGTCATGTAATAAGTATGTTATAAATAATAGTGGTTTCATAGAGGACATTAAAGAATAAGTAGAGATCATAACAGGAGTATATTAAAAGACCACTATGGTTAATAATGCTAAATATCTTGTTTCTGAATAACCACACTTGAAGATAGTCAGCTTGTTTTTAAAATGTAAAAACAAAATAATTACAAAACTATTTTATTAGCTTTATATGCAAATATGCAGCTGTGGAATCTACCATTTTAATTTCCAGAAGAGATGTGCACAATGGGAACATGGCAGTTACAACTGCTAGTTCACTCATTGGGTCTAGGGGAAAACGTATTAGTTTAGATGCACACACTTTGACAAGATAAAAGAAGCAGCCTAGTGAAGAATATGAAGAACTGCATATTAAATTGATATATTGTAACACTAGTTTTTTATTTGGTTATTTATGAATCCCTCTTCTTCAAAACATATTGTTCCATATTTATCATCTAAAGAGGTATCACAGGATAGGATGTCAGTGGTGCTCTAGTTATGCTCCACTCTTTAATGAGAGACTTGATAAATATGCTCTAATACATGTTAAAATTGATATAAATTCAGTATGTGAAAAGATGCCAACAATCTATTATTATACCACACATTGTTAAACTTGCTGGAAAGTCAAAATATGGACAAGATTCAATAGTATGAGGTACTATCAAAGCCCATTAAGGGCCATCCTGTACCAAAAACAGGCATTTCAGTCACTTTGCAGAATTTACAGGATGTACTAATATATATTTTCATTTTATTCTTCATAATATTTTCAGAACATATAAACTGCTGTTAATATGTAGTTCAACCATACCAATAAAATGTATTGTAGTTGCATCATTAACAAGTACTAGGCTGAAATCAGTCCTCTCAGACCTCTGGAATAAAGTAGAAGATTGAAAAAACATACATGATAGGTTGAATTAAATATTTCAAATATAAACTTTATCATAACCATGTAACATGTTTGTATTTAAAAACTAAACCAACTCACTTCACATAAGCATTAGAAATATTATTATGCAGTGTTTGGTATTGGAACTCTATTTTGTTGTTTGAATTGATTATTTGTTGTATAATCCCAGTTAATATATTGCTAAAGTACAGATATCCCCACTTCTTATATATTTCTTTAGGGATAGATTCAGTGCCTTAAACACCAATATGAAGTATATTCAAAGAAAAAAAAAACACATATAGTCCCTATATCTGGGTGACCATTACAGACTTACATATAAGGACCAATAAAAGGTAACCTTTATTAATATAACTTAATATGAATCAACATTCACGACATTTAAAACTTAGATCCCAGTTAACTTGTTAAGAAACATATTTAAAGGTGTATATAAACATTACTACAAACTTCTATTCTGAGGCCTAATGAAGCACTCATTTTCCCAACCAATAACTGGCAACTGTAGTATCGGGTTCAGTGGAGTGGCACTCACATATTCTAAAAAAGACTCATCTGAGAAATCAAAACCTAGCATTTTTTGGGGGGCAAATTTGCATAGGCTTTCTGAGGGTCTCAATAGATACCTGTAACAATCACTTTATAGTCTCCTCAGAGTGCAGGATGGCTTTATTTAGGGGATTGTATCGGTCTTTAAGTGAGAGGAGAAAATGACAAAAGAAAATTATAGTGACCACAATATCCGTAACAAGAAAAAGTGTCAGTTGTAAATATGTCAATATTTATTAGCAAAACTACATTAACTAATAGTTAGCGTTGCAGTGCAGTATGGGACAACTTAAGGCTGGAAAATTACAGGAAATGTGGAAGTTAAGGTAGTATGCAACCATATCATCCTTCCCTCTGCAAAAGTTTTTTTTTCTGATGACATCATTCATTACATCATCTGTGAAATTAGTTTAATCATTAATCATTCATGTCATCATATATGATATAAATAATTACATCAGCTATGACATCACTCATGACATTACATATACAATATGAAAAATGGCATCATCCATTAGTGTTTCATATATTAGTAGTGTGTATATTTGTATTTGCTCACCTGTAATGGCAAGTGAATGTTAATTTCTAATAATTAAAATGTAATATTGTTTAAAGCAATATGTGCATGACGATATGCACCAATGAAATTGTGATTTGAAGTATAAAGTTATGACAGTGTCACAGGCCTCTAAAGCCAAAAATGTGCCATTCAATAATGGCTTAATCTATCTTAAAAAGCTCCCAAAAGGTATGTGGTCTTTTTAGCTCACTATTTCAGTGCCAAGTTTCAAACAGGTCCATTCAGCCAATTTTTTGTCCTTCAAGAGAGCAGAAATTTCAAGGAATTCCTAATGGAAAAACACCATGGGCCTCATTCTATTATCGGCCGTAAAATGGCCCCTTACGGCCAGCCGTATATCTTACAACTGGCCGTAAGCTCAGAAATCTTTAAACGCAAAAATAAATTCAAGACGGCACTGTAAAGCTCTGTAAATGCTAGGGATCATATTGGGGGACATGAGGATTAATAGTAACCCACTCTCAAGCTTGCACATCAGCCCAAATCCGAGTTTACATTAACTGTTTATTTTCCGGCCGCAGCGTGGGCGGGTCTGAGGTGCTCCAAGCCCTCGGGACTTTTTACATGGATTTTTGACATAAATTAAAAAATAATTTATTTACGGATTTGAGTGTAGGGGAATGTTGTGCTATTTTGCTAACACCTACAATCACTTTATAGTCTCCTCAGAGTGCAGGATGGCTTTATTTCGGCTTTATAATGTGCTTAATTGGTGCTAGCGGGACCTCTTTCCTGCAAGTAAGCTGCGGCTCGGTTTTAGCCTTGCAGAGAGGGTTCCCGGAGCAATAGAATAGCAACCAGGCTTTCTTGTGGCCGAAACTCTTGCGGACGTTTTAGATCAAAGGCTTTCCACCGGCGCGAGCGGCCGCAAGGGATAGCAAGGCGCCGGCTGCAAGCCTGCCGGAATCCCCGGCCAGAGGGGAATAGAATAGCCGAATAGCTTGCGGCCGGTCCTTGCGGACCCGCGTCTCCTACGGCCGATAATAGAATGAGGCCCCATGTCATCATCCCAAAATTCAATATAAATCAACTTTTGTTTGGCTGGACAGAATTCCATGAACATTGACAAGAAAATCCCTCCTAAAATATAAAACAAATATTATATAGTAATACATCAATTAATTAAAACAGAAATTTAAAATTAAGGCAAAGTTATAAGCTCATGAAAATGAGATTATGATGGAAAACCTTAACTATGAGAGCACTACTGTGCTCTAAAATATCATGAATCACAAAATTCTCACATTTTTGTAAAATATATTATAAAAAAATATATACAGTAATATGCACATTCAATATACTACTGATTAATAGAAGATTATGACTGATATATTATATATAGTATATATAAGAAAGGGGTATTATGACCGAAAAACTGTGTTGTAATCACACACAAATTATCATCATATGTAAACACCTCACCCAGACCATCAAAATACAAAAAATATCAGCAATTGTGTAATGTGTGTACTGTAGGAATAAATATTACTTATAACATATTTACATAGTTACATAGGGCCTCATTCTATTATTGGCCGTAATTCGGCCGTAAGGCTGCGATTCCTTGCGGGGGTTCTGTTACCTCGCGATTCTATTATACGGCCCCGCAAGGATCTCCCCTTACGGCAGGCCGCATATCTTGGGACCGGCCGTAAGCTGTGAAATCTAAAAACGCAAAAATAAATGCAAGCCTGCACTGTACAGCTCTGTAAATGCTAGGGATCATATTGGGGGACATGAGGATTAAAAGTAACCCCCTCTCAAGCTTGCACATCTGCCCAAACCCGAGTTCAAATTAACTGTTTATTTTCCGGCTGCGGCGTGGGCATGTCTGAGGTGCTCCAAGCACTCTGGACTTTTTACATGGATATTTTACGGATATTAAAAATAAAATATTTTACGGATTTGAGTGTAGGGGAATGTTGTGCTATTTTTTCTAACACCTAAAATCCCTTTATAGTCTTCTCAAAGTGCAGGATGGCTTTATTTGAGCTATTTTATGTGCTTAATTGGTGCTAGCGAGACCTCTTTCCTGCAAGTAAGCTGCGGCTCGCTTTTAGCCTTGCAGAGAGGTTTCCCGGAGCAATTGAATTGCAAATAGGAATTTCTTACGGCCGAAACTCTTGCGGCCGTTTTAGATCAAAGGCTTTCCTCTGGCGCGAGCGGCCGCAAGAGATAGCAAGGCACCGGCCGCAAGCCTGCCGGAGCCTCCGGCCGTAAGGGAATAGAATAGCCAAATAGCTCATTCTATTAGCGGCCCCGCAACGGCTGCGGCCGCTAATAGAATGAGGCTCATAGTAATTAAGGTTGAAAAAAGACTTTCAGTCCATCAAGTTCAACCTTTTAAGATCTCCTCTGATCTACAATATGTGGATTAAATGTTAATTAATTAGTTGTTTATTAATTATTAATCTTTTTTTTATTATTAATTAATTATTGATTTATATAAATAGGTATTTATTCTGGCTTTATATTAATATATATTTTGTAAACAAAAAGATTATTATACTATTATTTGCAGTAATCATTAAATATCAACTGTCAACATTTTGAATCAAAATTCAACTTTTCTTATGTCTTATCAATGTATCATTCTGTTTATGGGAACACATTTTAAACTTCAACAATGGACAATGTACAGTATAATTGCTTACTCATCTGTATGGTTGTTCAGTCATTTACGACACTCCGTGACCCTATGAACTGCAGCACGTCAGGCACATCTTGTGTCTGGTTGTGCTAATCCATAAGGTTTTCATGGCAAATATACTGGAGTGGGTTGCCAGTTCCTTATCCAGTGGGCCGTAGTTTGTCTGACCTCTCTGTTATGATTTGCCTATCTTGCTTGACCCTACATGGTATAGCTCACAGCTTCAGTGAGGTACACATGACAAGGTAGTGACCCAGAAGGGGCACTTACTCATAGGAATCCAATTAACATCAGTTTGATTTTTCCATCAATAAATATGGTACATTTTCTTTCCATCATATTTGCAGCACGCAGACAAACACACGCAAATGCACATACATCACATTCATCTTTACAATAGTTTAATTCATTTGTTGTGAATTGCCTAAAAGGAATAAAAATTAATTAGCTGTTGTTCTTACAACAGTACGGACTCCTAGAAGTAGATTATTTCAGTTTGTTTTGCATTAGTTGTATGTATGCTTGTAACTTGGTATTCAGACAACTATAAATCACTAAGCAAACAGAAAGTAAATATTTATGCATCTCATTGGTGTAGCTTTTAAAAATAAATGTTTGTTTAAATGATTAAATAATAATAATTCATCCTCATCCGTTGAAAAATCAAAAGTAAAATTGTTAAAAGGATTAACAAAATAAACTATTTGGAGAGATGTGCGGCAGCAGTGAGAATTAATTTGTTTAAAGGTGTTTTATGTAATTATAATTTATGATATAACACTTCATTTGTCTCTCTATAACTACTTATTCACAGACACCACTCCTTCATACCATTCTCAGTTGAGGCACCTCAAGGTTTAACCCATTGCTCATCTACATCTTAACACCCTCTCTTGAGAAGCAAATTATCACTTTTGGGTTACATTACAACTTCTTTGATATCGTACCCCCACCACCCACCCCAGTGCTTCCCATATACACCCTCTATCTCCTCCAATGTTACATGGACCTTTTTTGCTTTAAATGAATGCTGACCTTTTCCCTCCAATCCCAATGGCCACCATCCTCTCACTCATGTGCGATAACCACCAATCTTTCACCCCCTTCCTACTTGCACCACATTCTCCATTTTTCCAGGTAATGTGCATATTGTATAATAATATTAAATATCCAAAGACTGATAATAATTAAAATGGGTCTGTCGTTGCAGCTCATGAACATCATGAATAAACAGAATCTGAAGTGCAGTATTTCAAATTAGCCAGTCATTAACCATCTCTCAAGCAGGGGCACATTGCTTGAATCTTGGTTTTTGATTGGCTACTATGAGACACTGCACACCCAGTATGATCCTACTGTGTCTACATGAGCTGAATAAGGCATATTTGTATGATTTTAGACTGAAAATAAAATAAAGTAGATGCTGTAAAAGTAAATAGATACATATGTATATTATATCTCTTGTGAAATCCAGAAACCTTAAATGTTCCTTTAAGATATGAGGCGGAAGTTACAGAGCAGGGCAAGCAAGGCTTACAAGTATACATGCAAGCTGCCTGTACTGAGCCTATGGAAGGGAAGGTGAAGGGTGTGCAGAAATCTTATCTAAATACACAATTGAATCAGCAAATACCCTTCATCTTCCCTTCCTCCTCCATTCAGTCTTGAACAGATAATCAATATTAATAATACACCCACTCAGTCTTCAATGCAGCATGAAGTGACTAGGAAATAAACATGGCATCGCGCAGGCACAAGCAGTGTCTACTAAAATAAAAATAAATGTTTCTGTTCACAGTTTTCCCAGCTGAAAATGTTAAGAATTTGTTACCAAGTTCAATAGCATGTCCTTTAATTGTCTTCAGAAAAGTATAGAAGCCAAAATGTAGCAAAACTCTTTAAGAAAGGCAGGTTATTTTGGAGATAAGGTCTATGTTTGTGCTAATATGGACACAATTTCACAATTTCACTGTGAATTTCTATATTTTGGTTTCCTAATGCACATGCTTTTTTACTGACTAATTAAATAAAGGTTGTTCCACAAACAGAAATACAGAGCTGGTATTGCTCAAAAGCCTACTCCAGTGCTCAGGCTGCAAGGAACTACAGCGTTCTCCAGTATCTTGTTCTGTTCTGTCAAGCAAGAGAAAATATGTTGCACTGATCAGTTTTGGGAGATACTCAACTTTTGTTTTTCTAACAGTTATGACTATTTAGGAAGTATTTACTTTTAGAACATATAAACTTTAATGCTGGCCTCCTGTTGCATGGATAATATCAGTTTACATTGTAATAATACTCTTGCCCAATTTGATGTTGTCATAGTGGATAGTGCTTGATGGTAGCATGACTTCTGAGCACATGTCTTGTGCTCTCCGTCATGTGTGCGCAGAGAAATGCGCGCACCAACACCAGCGAGCTGGAAATCATGGCGAGCGACAATATCGCGCCCGACAATTCTCTGACAGATAATGGGCTCCTCCATGATGCCATCTCGACGTCTGTATGCATCCTATACCAGCCAGGTGGCACAATCAGGTGTAGTGCCGTATATGTACCCATCAGAGGGACTGGCATTGCACATTATAATCAATACTTGACATACAGAAGACGCTATGTGTAACTAGCCAGTGTAATAGGGCCAATGTCCCCTACTACACAGAGCATCTTCTGTATGTCAAGTATTTATTATAATGTGCAATTATTGTGCCACCCATGCACCTGCTGTATAGGATGCACACAGAAGTCGAGGTGCCGTCATGGAATTGTCATGGGGTAACTACTGAAATTCTCCAGGAAGAGAATTGTCGGCCGCGATACTGTTGCGCACCCTGTTTTCGGGTGCGCTGGTGTTGGTATGCGCACTTCTCAGCACGCATATGGCACAACGCACGAGACGTGCGCTCAGAGGTCAGCATGCCGTGCTTGATATATGCTATATCATGTCTGCAACTGAACATTATAACAACCTGATCACTGGAAGTGTTGCATTGTAATTCATTGCACATTATCATAGCAGGATCAGACCATGTTTGGTGTTTATAAAATGTAGGGTTACCACCAGGGCTGGATTGACCATTAAGCAAAATAAGCACATGTTTAGGGCATCAAGAGAAGGTGGCACCACAGAAATTTTCCATTGCCGGATTTACTATGGACTATATCATGCAAAACTGCAATTGGTGCAGCTGAACCAGGTTCCACAATAAATGAAAAAAATACAAACATATATATACGGTAATACAAAAAATAATAAAATAGTAATAATAGATGCTAGTGATTTACATTGCAATGGTTTATTATTATTTATATTTTGAATTAGATATATATGGAGGCACCACAATCTTAGTGCATCTAAAGGTCTTAATCCGGCGCTGGTTACCACCCAACATTTTTAAGAGAGGGTCAGACAGTGCTAGATGTCTCTCTGATAACCTCCTTACTGGGCATTATAAGCACAGTCTACTACATTGTTAAGTGATTATCGAATACACTTTATCTGGACATATGCAGTCTAGTAGGTTTTCCTCAGACATTTAAGACTATTGCATGTTCACTCTTCACGCTCACTCACTCCATATTACTGGGTCCATCTCCAACAAGAGACCTCCAGATTTTTAGAACAAATTGTCTAATGTAAGGCAACTACCTGCATATTATAAGGACATACTCAGGCAATGCACAATATGTTCTAATATAGTGTTACCTGAGATTTACAGAACATAATAAACACTCTCTCACACTAGTGCTCACCAATACTTGCAAACTCACCCATTCACTCACATTCACTTGACACATTAAAGGGTGTTATTCAAGAAAATGATTTTACCATTTGTTATCTCATCTTTTTAATGATGGATAAATATGTTACTATAATAATAAATGTCAAGACTATGGATTATGTAAATATTGTTTCTTATGATTGGCTAAAACAAAGGTATTAATAAATAGTAGTGCATTATACAGTACATATTACCCTAAACCATACCCACAATTAGCTAGATCACTAAGGTGAGAGCTTTTTTCCTTTTAATACATATTTTATTTCATGTCAGGCATTCACTCACACATACATATCAATCACTTTAACATACCAAAAGACACAAAGGACAACATAGTATTTGGAAGTATTACCTTAATAAATACTGACCGATTTATTTGTAGTTTTTCTCTACTGGGCATTAGGACTGAGGAGTAATACAATTCAGCAACAACTCCCTTAAACTTTATTGCAGTAAATTCTTTGAATATTTCATTTAATAAAGTAATACTTAACTGTTATTATGATATAACTGAATATCAGATTGGGAAAATAATACTTGGTTTTCATACACTGAATATCAAAAAACAAAAAGTGGCTGATGGCTCTGAATATCATGTAAGATAATGTATTACAACTGGCTGTGAGCCAGGAACATTGTTTGCTTGTGTGTGACCATATACTGATGGCCATTTCCATATTTTCCTTTGTCATTATTTATATGCATGACTTCTTAAACGGTAAACGCTCCTATAATCCTTAACCACTTGACTGTTTTACCTCATTTTCTAAAATCATTTCATACTGTTGACAGTGCAACTGATATGACCCTCTAATAAATGGATCAGGATTATCCAGACCCTATGGCAAACAACAGCTTATTATAAGCATCACATAATTTCCATTGAACATTCGAGGCATCTTTGCTTTCTGTGACACAAGGATCTTGTTTAAATTTCAAGTCTAAATTTCCCTTGGTATTTCATAACTTTTGTAGGAAAACTGTGTGGGATGTAAATTGCTGGTTAAAATTGGGATTCTCAGATATGATAGAAATCTACATACATACTGTATTTGTGAATTCTGTGTTTGCCTTTTATTTTCTCCAGTGCAGTGTGATATTCCACTGCTTTATGAGTTTACTTAATTCATTAGTTAGCATATTGCATTTGACAAATACATGCATCAGTATATATTGCCCAGATATTGTTCTCATTGTATGGTAGAGTAAAAAGAGCAATTTTTTTGCATGTGTAAAAATAGTGTGTTTTTTTTGCTGTCCATATTTTAGTTTGAGCCACATGCTCTATTAGTTATTTTCACATTATCCATCTACTATTACTATTACTAGCTCAACTATTGGCACAAACAATTTTTTTGTAAATGCTTCAACCTTATTAAGATTACTATTGATAAACACCACAAGTGGCTGAGATTTGCATCCCTGCATTTACCCTTTAGACTGTAAGTTTGTGAGTTTTCAAAATTGCATGGTGCTTTGGGGAACGCTCTATGGACACTGGATTCTAAGCTCAATGACAGGGCCCTACATCCTGTGTAGTGTGTTAATACTGCTATTGTCCTTGCCTTGATTATAACCCATGTATAATGCAACAGAAAATGTTGGCACATTACAAATACATTATTTTAATAAATAATAATAAAATAGCGAAACATTGACATCATAGACATTCTCACCTGATCTCTGTCACTTGAAAAGCTTAGTAAGCTCCCTGTATTTTGGTAGATTCACTAAAATTGTATATGAGGAGCTACAATAAATGACAGCCTATTAAAGCTCTTTATAATATTTATAATATTTGCAAAAAATGATTTATAATTATATAATATAATTATATATTAGTTGCAATAGCTCATCAGCTATGATCAGCATTGAAAAGTGTCAATGTGTATGCCCAACTAAACTATGTTTTATTGATACACTAGAATTTTACTTGCAAAATAAAATTATGTTTATTAATGTATTACATTCTCCATTTACCGTCACTTTCCTGTTTTAAGTTGCAAATTCTAAAAAATGTTTCATTTGTCATAGTGCCTTAAAGTGTCTTGACAGAGATATTTTTTGTGCATCTGTCCTAATTTAAGGTGGATATAATTGTGGCTTTCAATAGAACTGAATAGAGATGATACCATGGATGTGAATAAAACCATGTAACTGACCTGGGGCCATATTCAATTCAGGTTTCGGGCGATCCGGTAGTCCGTAAGTGAGGTTGCAAGATAATTTGCTATTCAATTGGCGTCTTTTTGCTGGCTCCAAACAGGTTACGAGTTACGGCCTTGAAAATATTGCGATGGTTAAACCTGTGACTTACAGCCTTCAGAAGCTTTTGCAAGAGTTACGATCGCTAAAATCACAAATCGCTATTCAATTGATCAATTTCCCCAAGCTCGCAAATGTTTTCACACCCGTGAATGGCAAAAGAAGGAGAAAATCCTATGAGTGCTAGAGAGGACCCGCAAGGGGGTTAAACACCTATTCGTAACACTTAGGGAAAATAACACAATATGCATATTATTCACAAAGCTCTGTTCTTTGCCTCACTTGCACATCATTACTTGTTCTCACTACCAGCAAATCTCCTTCCTTTTCAAAGTAAGTGACAGTGAGACAGATCCAGCTTTGCAAACCAGGAATAGAGCACAAGAGTCAACACATGGACATTGAAATGTTGTGTTCTATATATATTTTAAATCAGACGTAAATAGCATCCTAACCACATACAACCAATTAAACTATCATACAACCTTTTTAATAATTTAATAATTTTCTTTCTGCTTTATATTGATAAAGTTATCATCGTACCTAAAAGTCAGATATAAACTTATGTTAAAAGGACACACCAAAGATCCAAATGGTGCTGAAGGGTAGCAATGCAATTTTCTCATAGGAAACAGACATTGCAGCCTTCACTGACTTGTGTTACAATCCCTGTAAATTTGTGTATTTGCGTGAAATTGGCAAGCGCATTTTCTTGCCGCCACTGTATAACAATTTCCTTTCCTAGAATTATAATGTTTTTAAGCACTGCATTCATTGCTGGTGTTAGGTAGCTAAGTTTTACATATTCAAGTTATAAATGGATTGTGCCCTACATTTAATTTTAGTCCTCCAATTTGCATGCATTTCTGCCTAAATCCAAGGCTAATTATAACTTGTTTTTAATTAATATCGCCGACAGCACAAAATGGAAGCAGAAAATAAAAAGCCTGTTTTCCCATGCCATGGATATATGATAGGTAAATCTGGCTACTATAGGACCCAGATGGCATGGAAAACATGCCTGTAGTGGGCAAGTCTGGCCATTATAGGACCCAGATGGCATGGAAAACATTTCTGAAATAATAGCATCTTGCTGCTTAGCTGGTTGTCTTCACAGGCATGCTGATGGCTTTGGCATTCATTCATATTTACTACAGGAGTTACGTTGCTTTAGGGCTGCATGAATTGTCTAATCTTCTGAAATGCCTTTTGCCTTTGGCTCAACTTTGATCTGGAGGACTTTGTCCACAATCTGTTTCTATCAAAGTTTTCTTGTGATCTTGAATTTATTCTTTTAAAGAAAAAGTGTGAGACATTTTTTCATGTTAAATCAAACAGGCATCTTTACGTGAAGGAAGACCACTGTTTGCTGAAATGATGAACCCACCCCTTAAGCAGAATAAAGGCGGTTGGTACCACAGCTTAAGGGACATACATAAGGTGAATAAATCAATGATATAAATATCAAGTGTTTGCTAGAAAGTACACAAGAATAAACCAGCATTATAGCCGTTATTTTAATCACAACTATTATCATTATTAATAATAAAATAATAATAATATTTGCTGCCAACAATGTACAAGTACAGTAAATGCAATAAAACTTATGATATAGATATAAAAATGATTATACAATAAAAGATCCCTGGTAGTAAGAGTTTACAATTGATATAAAAATGTATATTTCTATTTATAGTATAATATATTATTCATTCTCTGTTAAACATGCAAAATATAAAAATAATGTTGCAAAATAAACTTCAGAAATCATTAAATCTTTATGCATATATGAAGAAATTATATCTAATAATGTATTTTGTCAAAGTTAAACAACAAAAGAGTTACATTCACATTTAACACATAAAAATGTACGGTAATTAATGCAATTATTTATCATTGTGGTTTCACTGGACAGAGTTTGCAAGCAGTATGGAGGCTTTATTTACAGTTTATGTAGAAAATGTATCCAATTTATGTATTAGAAGACTGTATACAATTTAAATAGTATAGTAAGTCTACCACCTATTTACAGATTGAAGCCAATATATCTAAGAAATATTTTTTTGTTGCATATATTCTAATAAATTTATTATAGCCACCAAAATAACTGACCAGCTGTAATGTATTGAAAATAAAGACATTGGCATTATCCGGACTAGCCAGCTGATGGTTGATATCCTCATTAATCTGGCTGTGTTTAATGTTGGCAAAAAAATATCACCTTAAATAAATGATGAATAGATGTAATATGGCCTGAAAGGGACAGAGCAAATGTCATAATTATGGTGTAAATAAAAACTTTACCTATATATAAGGAAATTATTATATGATAAGTGTCCTTGAATGTTCTTATATTTGTCACACAATTCCTTTTAAAACTCCCCTATTTGGCTCAGGCTAAGAACATGAATTAACACTCACTGTGGAAGTAATAGTAGGAAGAGCATGGCCAGTATAAAGGTTGTTCTAAAGGGAAGCTCAGTTTATAAGGAGACAATAACCTGAGAAAGTAACCAACAGCAGTGCCAAGAAACATGGAACCTTGCAGTAAAGAATAATTACATATAAAAATGCAAAATTAATGGTTGTGTTTATATTTTTGCTTTAGCATTTTGTAGATTATTGTGTTTAGTTATTCACAGGACTATATGAAATTAAATTTGACCACAGCAGTCCTTTAAATGTATATATAACATATTTAATATGTAAAAGAGCTGACAAAAGTTTTTTTTATTGCATGAAAATGTATGTTGTCAAGGTAAAACATGTTTTTCTTGTAATAAAGTGAATATGTATTTTTGCATCACTAGAAGACTTTAACTTGAAGCATCACTTGCCACCAAATAAGTAGAGGAAACTGTAATTTTCTATAGAGCTCATAGCACACCCCAAACAATCCCTAATTGGAGGGTGCAAAAAGATTGTGCAGACCTTATTAAAAATTCAGTCTTCAAATAGTTTACCTTTTGCAGTGTTTATTTTTCATGCAAAACTATTTGCAATCTTTAAAGTTTGTTTTTTGAAATCATATGTGAGCTGTAAGTGAGATCTGTGTTCTCTTATATTAAGTGTTACTAAGTACAATCTTAATTGCTTTATAAATCCCCCCTGTGATACAATCATTGTGTGCGAGATAAGAATTTATTAGGGGAAAAAAACGTAGTGAATAGCATGGAAGTTGTAAAGTGAGTTACATGATTTGGTGCAAGGCATTCCTTTCACACAATGTTAAACACTAAAAAACACCAGGCTAAACTACGATTAAACACTGTCATTATATATGGGAAAATATCACCTACATAATTTTAGCCCTACAAACAAAAACCTAGGATCAAAATCATTATACACCACTTATGGCATAAAAACATTTATTATCAAGCCATACACTATGCCTGGGTTCAGACATTCCAGCATAAGCAAAATAAAGGTAAAATAGTCTTGTGACTAGTTGGATATCTAGGACCTAGGTTATTGTGCAATGAATATAAGTTATGTGTTGTGTTGTTGATGGACTAGGATACATGCTACAAACTGTATTTCATTGTCATTAAATGATTACAGTTCTTGATTAGGTCTTTTTATTTTTTTGGTTTGTGTACAGAGTTTTATATAATTTCTGCTTGTAAGGAGGATATAGTTTAGGTCTGACCATGTGTTAGATAATATTACTTTATCATTTATGCAAGTATCACAACAACAAATTGGACACCTAAATATGGAATTGAGAAAGGATTTGTAAGGCGGGTCCAAAGTTATCAGAGCTATGGCTCAGGCAGTCAGAAGACTGATCCTCATATGCTAGAGAGCTCCTTATATCTGGAACTGCCTAACTGAACTAAAATCTTTCCAAGTTCCATTGACCATCACCATTGAAACAGTCACTTCTGAAGGGGGTTCAGTCAGTGACACTGTGGCTCAAACATCCACCTAAGCAAAAGCATTCACAACTGACATATTTGCCAGTTCCATGCACCATCAGGACTGAAACAGTGACTTCTGCAGGGGCTCCCCAGTGATGCTGGACCTGATACCATCAACCTGAACTGAAGTATCCACCAACTGCATGGGTGTAGGATTTTTCAATGTGCGTGTTTATGTGTAGAGAAGCAGTTGTGTGGTATTTTTACACTAAATGTGGTATCCCACCTCTAGATTTTCTTTGGCTCCTATACCCACGGCCAACTGACATCTTTCCCAATTCCATTCATCTTAGTTTCCTTTACCTCCAGACCTCGAGCCACACACCACCACTCTACCTCTGAACTCATCTAACACGTCCTACCACCTACCCTGTCCAATCCTACTGACTTATTATTTATTTATTTTACTAACGCCTCTGTTTATCACAGACCCATATACTTAATCACTAATTAACCCTGTACTCTCTTTTCAATTAATTGCCTAGCCCATATTTCTTCCAATTAATGACTTCACCTTTTATTGTATTAATCCTTTAGGCTGTAAACTGCAAACTCACTACATATAAACGTGTCATTTGTATGATTCTTAGGTCAAGGGCAGGGACGTCAACTCCTTCTTTACCAGTCTGTTAAATGATGTATTCCCATACCCATGCTTTACTGTACCCCAACACTATGGAATGTGCTGGCTCTGTATAAATGAGAGATGATAATAATTAAAGTGCTATATAGTGTGGTAGTTTACTACACTCCAGTCATTTAGGATTATGGCATAGCTAACCTCTTGCCGTGTCAATCCATGTAAGAGATTAGAGTTAAAGTGAGTCGGAGGGTTATTCATTCATATGGATAATACATTTAATGAAAAGTTATATGTATACACCTGTATCTTTATCATTGGCTTTATAGATGTTTGGCCCCTTACAGGTATTTAAAATAAATGTATTATAGGCATATAGAAGTATTATCTTATTACAGGTGTGCCTTTTTCTCTTTCTGCTAGTTATTCTTTATTAATTTGCCAAACTGGAGGATATACTAATTTCAGTGTCTGTGATCACGTTACATGAAATGTCATGATGAGGCAATATTAGCCCATGTTTTCCCATGGTGTGCTATCTCTATTAGACTTTGTCAACTGTGTCAGTTTGAGCTCTTTAACCAGCCGTTACTGAAAAGCATATGTTAATTGTGGCAGAGATCATGAGCAGGTCAATTAGGATGCAATGTGTGAAGCATTCAGCTGGAGGGAACATTCAGGGCAGGTGTTGGCCAGCATGGCGTTCTGCCCTGGCAGGAGCTCCAAGCATCTTGGGTAGAGCTCATTTAACGCTTTAATTCCGTAAATTAGCATTTCAAATTTCTTTCGTAATAGACAATATAGTGAATTTTTGATAATGAGGATTCATATTACGTGAGCCATAATAATTGGTAATTAGCAGGCCAATCTCATTTCTGAACTAACTGCAATGCTGCTAAAATATAATTTTAATTTTCTAATGCAAAGTAATGAAATGCACTATTCTGTTTAATATGTGGATTATCTTTATCATTATCAGAATATTTTGTGACATGTTTTACCTTTAATCTGTTTTTAAATAAAGGATAATATGGCTAACATAAAACAAATCCATGTGTTTAATTGAGTAAGCCTGAGAACATGTTTATAATTGTTATGCCATGGTGTTTAATCAAGGCTGAAGATATTTCCTAAGGGTTTGTAATCAGACTTGATTTTCAAAACACAGCATTAAAAATTAGAGTTTAAATAATAGTTAGCACTTGTACGTAGCACCTTACAAATCTTGTACATATTCAGACTACAGTAGATATCAATTACATTTTAATGACATATTTTAGTATTAATGAACCTATGTTCTATGTGAGTCAGTTTAAGGAAAATAGTAATTTAACAGATTAAAAAGAATTTTATATGAAACATAATTTAAAAAATACCTAAGCAGTTAGTGATGAATTATAGAGGACACTTCATACAGAGATCTTCTGAAGTATTGTAACATATTTATAAAACAATGTAAAATGTGATAGAAATAATAGGAAGGGATGACTGTTTTAAACTTTGCTTAACTCCCCTTAATCATACTTATAGAACCACTGTAATAGTCTTAATAGACGCTCATTTCTTTTTTTTAACAACCTATTAGAAATATATATGGGAAGGAAAAATAGCCATGCAGTTTATAATCTTAATGGAGCAAATCTAGGGGTATCTCATATTGAAAGGGATTTGGGAGTGCTTGTGGACAACCACCTAGGTAACAGTGCTCAATGCCAAGCAGCAGCTGCAAAGGCAAATAAAATATTAGCATGTATTAAGAAGGGTATAGAAGCCAGGGAAGCAAATATAATTCTGCCACTATACAAATCTCTAGTACGCCCTCATTTGGAATATGGAGTACAATTTTGGCACCACTTCATAAAAAGGATATTTTAGAGCTGGAAATGGTACAAAGGAGGGCAACAAAACTAATAAGGGGAATGGAGGGGCTAAGTTATGAAGAAAGACGAACCAAATTAAGCTAATTTTCTCTAGAAAAAATGTGTCTAAGAGGAGATATGGTTATCTTATATAAATACATCCAGGGTCAGTATAAAGATTTGTCAAGGGAGCTGTTTGTGCCAAGAGGTTTTCAACTGATAAGAGGACATCCCTTGAGGTCAGAAGTAAAAAGATTCCACCTTAAAGAAAGAAAAGGGTTCTTCACAGTAAGGGTGGTTAATCTGTGGAATTCTCTACCAAAGGAGGTGGTGACAGCGGATTCAATAGATAACTTTAAAAGGGGATTGAATTTATTTCTAATTAAAAAGGGCATTCACGGTTATCCTGGATAATTAGAGAGGGAGTATTGATCTAGGGAGGAATCAGATAGCCAGTATCTGGGGTCAGGAAGGATTTTTTTTTTCCTGTGAGACGATTAGCTAAGTTTCCCTTGTTTTTTTTTTTCTGTTTGTCTTCTTCTGGATCAATTAATTACCAACTAATTAATTAACAACTAATCAACATATTGCAGATCAGAGGAGATCTTAAAAGGTTGAACTTGATGGACTGAAAGTCTTTTATCAAACTCAATTGCTATGTAACTATGTAACTATATATAATCTTTATATGAAGAAAAAATGCAATCCAGCTTTGAATACTTATAAGTATCTCAGAATTCAGCAGATATGCTTCTCTTCACTCTCAACGAGGTAGAATCTGCCCAGGAGGTTGTCCATGAGGTAGAATGAGGTAAGATCTGTCCATCAGATAGGATCTGCTCAGGACGCTGTTTGGATAGGCATCCTTATCTGCCACCTTCCCTGCTGGAAAGAGCCTCTCTCACCAACTAGACACCTAATAGGGGTGGTACGAAATAGCTCTGCTAGATCCTGAGACTATAAGGTTGAACTGTTCATTTTAAAAGCTACACTAAATTGTTTTCATTCAAATACCAATTTTATTTCCAATGAATTACTAAATAAACACATGAAATTTAATTCTGTGGTCTCTTATCCTGATTTTTGTGCAGTTTGGTTAATTGTTTGTATAAATATATATATATATATATATATATATATATATATATATAGATATATATATATATTTATTTATTTATATTTATAGTTCCTGACAACAATAATTTAATATATGGTGGGCGAAAGAGCGATTGAAGCTCTCCACCATACAGTAGTACAATATATAAATAGTACATTTGTATTCACATTTGAATTTCTAAAACAGGTTAAAAATCCTGTTTTCAGCTCAAAATTCTGATAAATACAGTTATTACTCGGCATTCTGGGAACTGAGCAGGCACATGCAAATGTGCCCACAAATGCCTTACTCTTCAATCCATAAACCATTTTAAACATGGCTTCCTTTATGTTTATGCCCGCTGTATTACACAGCTTTTATGCAAAGCCAAGGTTGGATTATACACAAGCTGGGAATCCTATCCATGTACAGCTGTTTCAAGGTCACTCCCTATCATCAGCGTGGGGCAGGATCCCAGCTTGTGTTGTGGACCTTATGAGTAGGTAGTTCACCGCTACAATAATGTAATATATTGTGGGCAAAAGAGCGACAGAAGCCCTCCACCATACAGTAGTACTCCATATATTGAATGATAGTTCTGGTGAACTACCTATTCATAAGGTCCACAACACAAGCTGGATGCGTGAATGAGTGAATAGTGAAAAGTATTTAAATGGTCATTGTAATGCTCCAAGCTTCTTAACATATAAGTAGTATAGGTCTGTACAAACATCTTTTTAATTTTTTTGAATAAAATTTTTTTCTGAGAAAATCACTAAATTTAGCTGATTTCCCCACCGCCTTTTTCCCTTCTTTTTTATACCTTGGTAGACCTGCACAGGGTTACTGATTTGCAGCCTCATTAAATTCAGGCTACGTTTTAGAAAGTTGCCCGTAGTGAAAAAATGAGGGCTGGAGGCTATTAAATTAGCCTTGTAAACCTCTACATTGCCAACCTACGTGTAAGAACACAGGCCGGCCGAAAAATGCCTACTTTTTGTGCAACGTGGAATATTGCAGCATGCAACCCTTTGATCTGTCCCGCTACATTCTAATCATGCTATTAAATTGCCATGAATTCCCCCCGCGAGCTAGCCAGTACCACACAAACGGGCCAAAAGCCCAACGACTGCCGAAGAAAACTCACAAAGGCTGCAAAAGCCCTTACGTTTGCTGCATGAGCAGCACACAAGACCCCCAATCCAGCCCCCGAACCTCTCTACAGCCCCTAAAGCTACCCCCTGCTCCCAAATAAATCCCAATCGGGACCCCCGCAACCTCCCAAAATTCGGAACCCCCGCAGTGTCCCCATATCACCCCTTGCAGCGGGGGACCCCCGCTGCATTTCAAATTTCAAATTTTCTGCCACAGGTCCTGAAAGGACCTTGAAGGTCCTTAAAGGACCTTTGCTAAATCAAACAATTAACTGCTGCTGCAGGGGTACTGTAAGTACCCCCCCAAGGCATCTAAAATGAACCCCATCACTCAAGGGGGTCTATACAGATCCCCATGAGCCTCTTATTAACCACCTCAGTTCCATAAGGGTCTATACAGACCCTTATGGGACACTAATTAACCCCTTTCAGTCCCATATGTGTCATACAGACCCTCCTGGGACACTGATTAACCCCATCAGACCCATAAGGGTCTATGCAGACCCTCATGGGACACTAATTAACCCCAATATTAACACCATAAGTGCCATGAGGGTCCTCCAGGACCCTAATGACACTAAGTCTAAGCACTACCCTACACTACACTATTAGCCACCCCAATAAACCAATAAAACAAAATTAACCCCATCTAAGTAATTAACCCTATTTAACCCTCACCATCCCTAATTACCCATATAACTAACCACTTACCTCATCTAGACCTATTTAACCCGTCTAGTCCTATGTAACCCTAACTAGTCCTATTTAATCCCAACTAGTCCTATTTACCCCATCTAGTCCTATGTAAACCCAACTAGTCCTATTTAACCCCATCTAGTCCCATGTAACCCTATCTAGTCCTATTTAACCCCATCTAGTACTATGTAACCCTAACTGGGCCTATGTAACCCCAAATGTACCCAGTAAACCCCATTCCCTGTTAAACCCTACACTACCCACCTAACACCCTAATAAAATCCCTATTTCCCCACTAATTTCACAAAATAAAAAAAAAAATAGAATTACACAAAATAAAAAAGGACATTACCAAAAATTAAAAAAGAACATTAACCAAAATAAAAAAATCTAACTTACATAAAATAAAAAAATACTTTACATAAAGTAAATAAACCTACATTACATGAAAATAAATAAACCTACATTACATGAAAATGAAAGAAACATACATTACATAGAATAAAACAAACAGTACATAAAATAAAAACCCTCAATACATACAATTTAACCCCTCAATACATACAGTTAACCCCTAACTACATAAATGAATACCCCTTAACTACATACAATTAAACCCCTAACTACATACAGTTAACCCCTAACTACATACAATTAAACCCCTAACTACATACAATAATAATCCCTAAATCTCACATAAAACAACCCCCCTTACAATATGTTCTCCAGAAGAATATTAGTTGCTTATGGGATTTGTTTTAATACATGCTTTAATTAATTAACTTTTACATTCAATTATTCAGTAATGGAAGCCACCAACTTAACCTTGGATGAAAAAAAAGCAGACAATCCAATGTGTCAGTGCTTTCCATAGGACTAATGGCAATTACAAGTTCTGTAAAGCTTCTTCCAGTTAGGAAAGCAGCTTGTGTAAACATATAAATCAAGGCAACTGCTGCACTTGGTAACACATAATATTATACAATAGTACTTGTTTTACCTAAAATGTATTTCTATTAAGTCTAGATAGATAGATAGATAGATAGATAGATAGATAGATAGATAGATAGATAGATAGATAGATAGATAGAACTTGGTAACACATAATATTATACAATAGTACTTGTTTGACCTAAAATGTATTTCTATTAAGTCTAGATGGATAGATAGATAGATAGATAGATAGATTGTGAATAAAAAAAAAAAAACAGAAAATATCTATAAAATATATTCTTTTGAGTCAACACTAGCTTTATTTTTTTCCAGGAATAAGATTACAACAAACTTTGCTGTTGAGTTCCTCCTGCAGTGATACATACACAAACAGGGCTAATTAGTGGATGTTCTTTATAGGAATAGAAAAAAAAAGGCTGCACTTTTAACTACTTCAATACCACTGATTTCATTACCAAATCAATGCACCCTCAGGGCATCTTTTTATAAGGACTAAAGTTGCGAGCAATATTTCCTATTTGCTGATAATGTGTATATAATGTAAAAGGCTGAGGCTTTTAAGAATATAGAATATGCCCCTTTGTAAAAAACAGTAATATATTTCAGGGGCCTAATGGATGAAGGTTATTTATATTGTTAAGCCAGGCATCTATATCTTTGTGTGCTTCTATACACACTTGTTTCGCAACAAGAAGAAACAAGGTATGATATAAATTTGATGGGGAGGGGTAGCAAAGGCTATGACATTGCATACTAAGTCATAGTGTAGTTGTTATTATTTATACATGAGTAAAGATTACAAATGCAGGCACTAGCTCAGATCTCTCACCCCCTGGATCTGTGAAACCTGTCACTCAGTCTCCTGCAGTGTGTCTTCCTGTCTCTGAGCCATTGGACCACCTGCTGCCATGACTCTCATCTATTGCATAGCCTGAAGGCCTCCATGATAACAGCATTGATTCCAATGTACATCTAATTACTCCTCATAATCTATTCATTTCACAATAGTGCAGTGAAACATCTGTCACATCATAAACTCTTTAGTATCCATATCAAACCACTAAAACATACTAGGCTGCCAATTGGAAGCCACCTTCTTATTAATATAATGCAGGCATGTCTATTTTTGGGGACCTTAACTGAATTTCCCTGGTGACCAATGAAGCAAAGCTAGGAAAGTGGTTTGAAGATTTAATACATATAAAATAGATTACAGTTTTGTGTAGAGCTGCTAAATGATATATACATTGGTTAATGAAATAAACTTCCCAGCTAGTATGCTAACAATTATAGCAGGTTAACAGACATCTCCTACCTAAGCACAGTGCGACTGATTAATTTACAAAATCAATTATTTCAGAGATTATTGCATTACTGCAAAATATTCTACAAAATACTTTGTCGCTTTACAGATTTTATTTTACCTGAGGGTAAGTGTTTACAGCTTCCTAGTAAGAAAAATTGCATTCAATGATACCCACGTACAACACGTTTTTTTTACCTTTCTCTGCATATTGCGTCCGACCCAGTAGGATTGTGAACATTTATGCTTCATGGCATAAAAAATGATTAAGCATATAGCCTGCATTAAGAAAACTGCATAAAAGCTTAGTATTGTGACAGCTGTTTCACAAATATTAAACGATTTGTTTTAGGTGAACTTAAGTGATTTTTTAGGGGTAAACATGATACATTTAATATATACAATTCTTTTATTATATCACTGTATATTTATCATGTCTTATTTTTTTATCCTATGTATATATGATTTGTTTTAAAGATATATATCTGCTGCTGTCTTAAGTTTCTGAACCACAATACTAAGGCAACATGCTAAAAATCTTGCTATATTGTATGCACTAGTTTGTATGCAAATGATCTCCTGGTCATATCATATGTATGAATATTCAATTAGTCAGATATTTGTTCACTTAGCTGCTTTATACATAATCAGCACAAGCAGAAGTGAATGCATAATGAAATTGCACTAATGTGAGTACAGTCTCCATGACCAGTGGGTATTAAATACCATACCTTGTGTCAGCTGTGAAATGTAGGTCTTTTCATTTTTGTAGGATATTTTATATACATATATATATATATATATATATTTTTTTTTTTTTTTTTTTTTATTATTATTATTTTTTACACACACTTAAACCTACTTTTCTGGAATCTCTTTTTACGGTATACAGATACAATGATAGGTATATTAGATTTTAGCATTGTGTTCATGATATAACCTAATACAAAACATATTTCAGCAACCCTCCTATTATTAACTAATAACCTGTGTGAAACTGCGAATACTTTTACCCTCAGCTTACAAGTATTTATGAGTTTATAAAAACATAAATATGTGTTATGTTTGCTTTTCGGGAAAAAACTAGTCACAAATAAGTGTTCTCTTGTCAGGAAAAGAAGAATTTTACTCTTTATTCATTTTTATGCCCAGTTCTCCATTCATCACTTTAGCTTCCTTTGTACATTTTCAAAGGCAATATCTACAAGAGTTTTGTTGCAAAAATATATAATATGTTATTTTTTCAAACTTGCATTACAGTGTTGTCTAGTATAATAAAATATTTAATAATTAAATTAGTGTGATGAATTTAGCCTCTGGCAAAAATGTAAATACTTTAAATGGTAGCATAGGACGGTCTATACAGAACTGTGAACATATGTTGTGGATCTGTTATATGTTCCAGTTGAATAATAGTTAAAATTCAGTACTTAAATTAAAAATTTGCTTTTGAAGTTGACACATTAAGCTTTGTATATCTGTAATATGCTGTGCAGGAGGCTGCAATGTTTATTTCCAGGTTCATTTCTAAGTGGGGTACTATTACAAATATATGGGGACCCATAAAGATGAGGGCTCTATGTGCTCCTGATTTATTTCATGCATAATTTTCCACTTCTTTTCCACTTCTTAAAAAATAAAACTCATAACATCCAAAATGAACTCTCCTCTTAATGTAGCTTAAACACACACTCCTCTCAACAAACCCTTAAAAGACAGCCTTTTCCCTTCACTTATCACACATAACATACATATAATGGGCTCCTTTGACCCTGTAACTGAGGAGGAAATGTCTGATCTTCTATTAACCTTGCACCATACAATTTGCCCACCAGATACTATTCCATCACAGTTGATGCCTTCCCTCTCTACTGCACTTATTCCAAATCTCACACACAGGCAAGTTCCATCATCTTTAAAACACAGAATAATTACACCCATTTTTAAGAAACCCTCCTAATTTTCTTGGCTACAAAACTGATTGAGCGACTGGTCTACAACCACCTGACCCAGTTCCTTTTCTTAACTCCTTTTTTGCCCCCCCCCTCCAGTCTGGCTTTAGGCTCCAACACTCCACAGAGACAGCTCTCACAAAAGTCACTAATGACTGCTTACCCCAAGATTCAGTCTTAGCCCCCCTCCTCTTCGCCATCTATATATCCTCCCGTTTAGTATCATCTTTATGCAGATTACACGCAAATTTACCTATCAGCACCAGATCTTCTATCATTTTGGCAACTGCATTTTAAGCATATGCTCCTGGATGTCTGCCTATTAACTCAAACTCATTTCACAGACTGAGCTCTTAATCTTCCCACCCTCTACTACAGCTTCCACTCGTAAAATATCCTTCACTGTTGATGATGCCATCATCATTCCTACCACTCAGGATCACTGTCATAGAATTCAGTTGGGCCATACCTTCTCTTTCACTCTTCACATACAATCAATAAAGAATCATCTGTGCCTTACACAAAAGAAATCTACTGCAACTCGCTCCTAGCTTCTATCCCTATCAATCATCTGTCTTTATCCCAAGTCATAATGAATGCCTCTGCTAGACTCATCTACTATACTCAACGTTCAGTTTCTACAGCACCTCTCTGTCAGTCACTCCATTGGCTTACCGTAGCCTCCAGAATAAAATTGAAAATTATGACCCAACTGATAAAGACTGTATCAACAGTGCACTCCCTTATAGTTTTTTACAAAATACTCCCCACATTGCCTTCTTCACTTCAGGTCTTTTCTTGAGCTGCCCTTACTCCGTTGAACTCCTTGCTCTGCTCCTCCAGGTTATCTTCCTGACTAAAAAACATCAAAAACTCACTGAAGACACCTGATCACTTTCACACAGCTGTATACTCTACAAAATTACTTACACACATAACCTACAGTGTAACAAACAACCACCACCACTTGCATCAGCCTACTGCCTTTTTCATTGACATCTTGCGCCTCTCAGTCCTACTGTCCTACAATCACATCCTACCTTTATCTTCTAGATTATTAGCTCTACAAAGTAGGCATCTTGTTTCTCTTGCACCAAGGGGTCTGCTGATCCATGTGTATCACATTTGTATTGTTTGGTACCTTTACTAGTAATTTGCTATTTGTACCCACTGTACTTTATTCTACTTCTACACTACAGAAAATGCTGGTGATTTATAACGAGTAATAATAATAGCATTTTCAAGTAATAGCTGAGTGAAACTTTCCATCCCTGCTTATTTCTAATGAGCAAAGTTGCCAGTGCAAACTCAACAAAGTACTTCACATCTCCTACAAGGATTAATGGATGTGAACCATAGTGTGTAACAGGACAAGTCTGTCACTCTATTCTACATTTTAATGATGGGATCCCAGTTATTTAAATGGATTTTACACCCTTCCCAAAATACAGACTGAGTTAAATTAAGTCTTTAAACAAAAAAGTTGTTTTATAAAAATGTTTAACTAGGTGACTTAATTTTACACTCTTCAATTAAATAAAATGTACACTTCATTTACTTAAGAAAAGCCTCCAAAGAGTATTCTTATTCTTCGGGACTTCCCCCTTTCTTCCTATCAAGCAGACATGACACCACGAGCACCATGAGACACTGGTAATGTGAAGCCCCTCCACTAGAAGTGTGGTCTTTGGTCACAACTGTGGAACATGGCATAAGAGAACAGAAAGAAAGGGGGAGATTACAGAAAATGAGCATATGTTACTCTGGAGTCTTCTTAGAAGTTTACATTTTATACAATAAATACCACGAGGAAGACAAAATTAATGAAGTCACCTATTTGAAACATTTATATAAAACAAAAATATTTTGCGTTAAGAGTCCTTTTAATGCAGTTGTACATAAAAACGCTTTCTTCAGTGGGGCAATTTTCCTCAAAGTAGCTGCCATAGCCTTCACTAGCCTCTGTGAAACTTAGTGAATCTGGAAGAATGTTTGAAATAATTTAAATAATTTCAATTTTTTCAACAAAATTGGCCTACAAGTGGCACAGCAAGGTAGGACATTTTTTTTATCTGTCATATAGCCCTTTCTCTACACGAAGGCTCCAGGAAGGCCTGTTGTGGACAATGACAACTTTTTCTCACTCATTTTTTATGTGTTAATTAGGAATACAGCCTCTGTCTATAGGTATGTAGTTTTTTATTTAATTGAACAATACAATAAATTAATCGTTTCATATTGCTAGTTGATAAAATATGGATTATGAGAGAAGTAATTTATGCTTCTGTGTTTTACACCCATTAACCAGATGGTGCTTAAAAACCCTATGCAATTTTTTCAACATTAAAGGAGAAGATAAAATACCAAAAGAAAAACCTAAGAGACACTGTTTTCAACTTTTTTCACCTTAGTGTACTCTTCTCTAATGATTACAAACACGCATGTCTTCCTCAGAGCCACACGTGACAGGTATTAAAACAGTAGGAAGTCACAGCATCTCCAGGATTGTTTATGAGCTATCTAGGGCTACTATCCTAATATCCAGGAATTACCAGGATATCTCCATGTTTATGGGCTTCTTTCACGTTATATAAAAACTACTGGGGGTTGTTTCTCCTGACTGCAAGTGCCTTAATTGCAAATGTATTTTGTTCTATGTCTATGTTCGTATGTATCATTATCTAAATAATTTCCTTAAAACTCATGTCCAATGTAAAAAATAGGCAAAATTCACTGAATTCCATATATTGCTGCACAATATTCCTTCAATATGCTACATTTAAAAGAAATATATATAATATATTGACGTCATATATTGAACACTGAACTACTAAAATACATACATTGGGCCTCATTTTATTAGGGCTCGCAAACTGATTGCAAATTCCCGATTCTCTATGTTCGGGTACGTGCTCTAGTAGCACTACGTCTATGCTGCTATTCAACTGGCCACGGTCGCAAGTTAGCCCTCCTTTACTGCTGATCGCATACCCTGCTGTCGGCAGTAAGCATCTGCGGGCTTGAATATGATCACGGACGCAAGCCTGTGAATTGTGGTTCAAGCACAAAAAGTGGAGCACTGTAAATGCAAATATAAAATCAAGACAGCACTATAAAGCACTGTAAATGATGGGGAACACAATGGGTGACATTACAATTAAAAGCACTATATTCTCAAACTTGCACATCGCCAATAGCCAATACTGTAGTTTCTGTCAAATGTTCGACGGGCTTGAATAACGAGTTACGGGCTTGTAGGTCATTCAAGCCCAGAGTACTAGGGACCCTTGTGAAACTAAGTACAAACACTACACTACACTATCCCCCCAATAAACCAATACATCTAAATTAACTCCCCCTCTAACTAATTACCCCCCTCTACCCTAACCTATTAACCCCTCCCCTACCTACCTAACACCTACCCTAACCTATTAACACCTACACTACTTACCTAACACCTATTAAACCTGGAGGACCCTCATGGCACTCATGGGGTTACAGTTAGTGATCTCATTGTCCCATAAGGGTCTATAGCAACACCTTTTGGACTGATGGGGTTAATTTTTGTCTCATTACAGTCTATATTGACCCCATGAGTGATGGGGTTAATTTTAGGTGCCGGGGGGGGACTTATAGTACCCTCGCGGCAGGGGTTAATTTTTTTTATTTAGCGCGAGTCCTTTTTTGAAATTTTAATGCAGTGGTGGTCCCAATCCAGACCCCCTGCTGCAAGGGTTAATGTGGAGACCCTCCAGGGGTCCTGATGGGGACCCCACAGCATGGGGGATTAATGCTAGTACTTTCAGTACCCGCATGGGGGTAACCATAAGTGTGCCGCGGGCCCTTTAAGGAAAAGCAGCAGGAATAATAAAAACGATCGGGACACCTGCGGCAATAGGTTGATGTGGGGACACTGCGGGGGTCCCGATCAGGACGCCTGCATTATGGGGTTAATCTGGGGGTTTGATTTGGGAGCAGTCAGGATGATATGTAAGCGTTTTGAAAGCCATTGCGACATCTCCTTGGTGCAAGTAAGCTCAAGTTGGCTTTTTGCCATTTATGGGCTTGACGGGGTGGATCGGAAGGGTCAATCAGAGGAATTCAATAGCGATTTGCGATTCGGGACCTGCGTCCTTGAAAGATCAAAGGCTTTTGGAGAAGTAACTAGCAATTTCTCAAATCGCAAGGGATCGGAAGGGATCGCCGGTCGCAGCACGTAATGCAATTGGAGCCTGCGAACGGAAGGCAATAGAATAGCAAAGTAGCTGCAATCACTGCTTTCTCAAAAACGTAGCAATAGAATGAGGCCCCATGTGTTTATGGATAAACCATATTATGGAAAAAGTCACCTCCTCTGAAATTGTGTGTGTATGAGTATGTCAGTGGTTGTTTTCAATAAAAAATCTTCACTATTTTACTTTTAAGATCATATCAGCTTTCCAAAACACGTATTTTGTAATGCCATTCACTAATTGTATATACAAATGCAACATTTAGCATGTTTTTACTCTTTGTTGAGTGTATAAGTATAAATATGAATCTGAAGTATTCACAATTTTGAAATATACCATATTTTAGTATATATCCTCTGACATAACATCCACAAACATAGTCAATCTCTGGTGACAATGTTGCACCCGATCAGATATTGTGCTGATTAAAAGGAGGACGCTTACCATTTTATTCTGTTTCTGTTTTGTTCTTTTTTGTTTTCTTCTTTTGGGGGGTGTAGAGATTGAGGAAGAATGGGATAAAAGCCTTCTAAAGCCTCTAGCAGTTATACTTAGTTGATTGTTATAGGGTCTTGAAAGAGCTCAGTTCTCTTACTGGAACTTAGCCAGAGTCTTTATATGTGGTACATCTGATTTGGTATAAAAGGGGAGAATAACGGTTAACACCACCTTCACTGCTGTACATTGCAGCTGCATCCCTACCGAAACCCATTTAAATTAGATTTTAGAAATGATCTTTAATGTGGCTGTTTAGTAAATAATAAAAAAAAACTGTTACATGAAAAGAATTCCATTTCTGGATCCATGCTTGAGTGATGATCTACGCCCTCCTGTGGATATCAGAAGGGATAATAGTCTAAGTGGAGAATTTTTGCATAGACCCTATAGTAGGGATGGGATGATGGCTCATTTAATTGTCAATGTCTGTTGACACCAAATTCCATTTTACTGTGGTGCATTTTTTAAATTTATTTAGAGGGTTCATAGATCCCACTAATAGTTCATAACAATCAACCAGCCCATTTTGCCACAATTATCTGCCTTAAATAGTAAATGTGATATTGTATACATATTCACACATACAAGCAGTTGAGTAAAGACTAATTGAGCCATTTGAAAAATCATCGATCTCTGAATGTAACAAGAAATTGCAGCTGTTTAAATATCTCATACATGCTACAGATCTCAACACACACTCATTTACTTATCTGCTTGATACATAAACATATTACCATTTTTACATTGCAACACTCACTGATATAGTGCCCTGGGCCAACAAGGGATCAGGGGGCCGCCCCTAACTGCTAAAATAGGCCATATAATAGTACATACATTGGTTCAATATAGATCTTGTGGATCCTGTTTATATGTGATCTTTTTTAAAGTCATTGTATTAAATCATACCATCATTTTTAATTTTCTTAGGTATTGGCATATTTTACATTTAGCCCTCTTCAAACTCTGGCTTCAGGGATATATTTTTAAATAACATTAGACATCACACGTTTTTCAGTAACAGTAAACATTGATCTAGTTCCAAATTTTCAATTCTTGTTAGCCATTCACAACATGCTATTGGTATGTATTCTGACTTATCTCTAATGGTCTTCAATTAATTACTAACCCACAAAGTAACATTTTCCAACATTTTCTGCAAGCTATCACTGTATGCAAATCCATCTTTATGAATCCAATGAATCCATATAATGGATTGATCTAAACATTTGCGTATCAAACTCCTTGTGGCAAAATTAACTGATTTACATTGTTTAGAAAATGTATCAGATTACACATTTCAGTTATCAGTTATTTGTAGTTATGCCCATGCAAAAAACAGTAGAATTGGAATAATAGAATTACTGTACACACCAGATTTGTGTATAACACTAAAATAATAATAATACATAGTAAAAGGACACTGTAATCCCATGCTTAAAATATATTTTTGGAAAAACTACACTTAAAAATAGGCAACTCGTTTTTAGAATGAAAAAAAAATACTTTTTCACTTTTTTACCATTTATATGCAGTTATACTACTGTGGTGCTTTAAGAGCAAGTTGAATGTCAATTTCCTCAGAATAAAAAAAATACTCAATGGTGATGTATATATAGAGCATGTAATGTACTTAAAAAGGAATATTGCTAACAAAACCAGTGGAGGCTATATGTTAAAAGAATAAGATCCTATAAGGTGCATTGACATTACACAACATAACAATCCACATCTAATCCCAAGCAATTTCTTACAAAATATATTGTCATGAGTTGCTATCATATCAAAGAGTAGAGCAAGATCAATAAATATCAAACTCACATATAGATTTCACTGGATATGCTGTCAAATGAAAGGGTGAAATGTCAATGGATTGAGTGTGGGGCATACTGATTTTGCTCTATTTTATTGAATGACAACAGCCTACAGCTATTGTTTTTGCTTCCTTATGGTGTATTTATTAAGCTTGTTGATCAAAAAATCCTATAGATGACAGCTACACTCATCCAATTCAATGTTGTGCACATCGTCTATATTAGTTGTATAATGTATTCATCTAAGAGTTTGAATTTTAAACACAAAAATGAACCACTGTGCAGCTATGTGTCTGATTAGTCCCAAAAGAGTATGAAGTAAGTTGTATACATTTGCAAAAAGAGAAGAGAAAAAAGACTGTAAGGCAAACTAGATAAGTGTAGTATTAATCCTTATTAATTATAGAAATAATTTAAGCAATGTGAAAAATGCATGAAACACAAATTCATTGGAAACACTGCAGTTGAACATATGCATTCTAATAAATCTATGCATTCCTATGTTAAACAACATATATAGAAATAATAGCTATACACATTCTAATATTGTGTCAAGCCATTGGTAATGGGTCAACAGAATCGAACAAAACTGAAATCTAACTTGCTGATGCTCATAGACAAGGGCGTAATTTTTGGATTATGTCCACATATAGATATATTAGAATTCACATTATTTGAATAGCTATCATATATAAGATTATTCATTACAAGACTCACATTATCATTTCCCCATCTGCACATTTACATACTTTAGTAAATTGGACATGATTCCACTTGACGAGAATAATATTCACTAATAACTATACGAGCAACCTTTTAAATATAGTTCATAACTGATTCACAATACACTGAAGAGTTTATTTTCTTTAAGATTACACTTATACAAGTAGTTCGGGTACAACCCATATAGTCAATGCAGGCAATAACACAGCACATTACATTTATGCAACCTCACTTTTTTTTTTATAAGTCACATGTATAATTTATATAATGGATATGAATGGATGTGGGATTATATAAAAGGTATACTATATTTAAGAACCCAGAAAGGAACTCAATACAAAACATATGTTAACTCCAAGATAATATAATAGGAGTTATAGATGGAAACAGAATCCTAAAAATATTCCTGTTATGATCCTATTATAACAACTTAAGACAGCTCTAGGTATTAATGTAATGGGGAATATGAGATTGATTACCCACATTATGAGGATAAAATCTCCTTGATATTAATTTATATCTATCTTGGAGTCATATGAAGCCATGACCACATCATGAATTATATGCAAGATATATTATTATCTCAGACTAGACTCAAACATCAATACACATATATTAATATATGAGATTCAGCTATGTATAGTGTGTTCCCTTGCAAGGAACACTCTACATAAAAAGGAAAAAAGGTATCAGTATGCGACCTTTTGATATTATGAGTGAGATATGATCCACTCTACATTAAGGTATATCCAATCATGAGATATATGGAAGACATGACCATATCGTGAACCATATGCAAGATGTATTATTGTCTCAGATCAGATGGTAACACCAGCATATATATACTAAATACAAGAGATTCAGCTATTTATATGGTGTGTCCCTTGAAGGGGCACACCATATAAAATATGACAAAGGGAATCATAATATGATCAGTTAATATGACGATTAGGACCTGTCAGACCCACTAAATATGTTACCCCTTCACTTGCAAATAAATTAAAGGGTAACCATGACTACCGATTCGACTATAAATAGGAGGCACCGTGGAGAGTATCGCCTTCCCCCTTTGAGAAAGTCACACCCATGTGACGAAACGTGCGTCAGGTTAGCGTCTGACGTCAGACGCCAACTTCTGTAAATAAGCCAGCGCTTCCTATGCAGCTAAATGCAGCTCCGTGACCACTGAGTCCCTATCAGCTGCACACTTGGTGCTCCAGTCCCAGCACACGGGAGAACCCAGTGTCAAGCTCTAACTAGCAGCAAAAGATTAATTTAAATCACACAATGCTGTAAAGGAGTCCACTGAGTCCCGAATAGCTGGACACTTGGTGCTTCAGTTCCGGTATGCGGGAGAAGCCCAGTGCTAAACTCTAACTAGCAGCAAAAGATTAATTTTAATCACACAATGCTGTAAATGAGACCATGCATACATAAATACTATACAATTACTAATGGTATCTAGAATATCAGGACTGAGCCAATATAGAGAAGTCTATATATGGAGATAGTCCCCACGGAGATAGCCCCAATGTGGAACTCATAAGAGATATATTTATGCACTGTTCTCACCAATAAAGTGCAAGGAACATCAATATACCCAATATATATGCTGCAATTGTATCTCAGATATACGGGAGAACTTGTATAGTTTTCCTGAGTAAAATAACATCCTAAGTTGTACATTTAACCCAAGTGGCAAATATAAGAATACCACAAAAGGAGATATATATACAATTGTTAATGATTAGTATATCTCATACTAACATCAATAAGAGGGGGTATTCCCTATATACCAAGTTATATAAGAGATCAGATATAAATAATACAGCATATAACAGATATATATAAGGTACAATACAATATTGATGTATGGACTGATAACTTATAGGACTCATAGTTCCGGATATATACATAAAATCTCTTTGAGATACATATATATATAAAAAGCAAGGAAGCCAAGCTTAATACTTGTATAAGCACTTACTTAGACACTAAAAAGGAGAGACTATAACACTGTATTTATCTCTCATTGAGTGGTCTAATGTGCACAAATAAAGGAGTCATTACTAAATGTTTTAAAGAATCACTCCCCAATCCCTCGATTTTAAAGTGGTTTTTAATCAACGTTGTCTCCAATAGTATAAATAAAGATTTATTGGTTTGTATTTCTCCAATCCTTTAATAAATATATTTGAATAGGTGTGATGCACCGTGAGAAATAAATATTATTATTTCCCAACATTACTATATCTACAATGTAAAGTGGCAAGTGTACAGTGCAAATGTGCTATCCCCTCAAAATAACGCAACACACAGCCATTAATGTCTAAACAGTTGGCAACAAAAGTGAGTACACCCCTAATTAAAAATGTCCAATTTGGGCCCAATTAGCCATTTTCCCTCCCAGGTGTCATGTGACTCGTTAGTGTTACAAGGTCTCAGGTGTGAATGAGGGGCAGGTGTGTTAAATTTGGTGTTATCGCTCTCACACTCTCTTATACTGGTCACTGGAAGTTCAACATGGCACCTCATGGCAAAAAACTCTCTGAGGATCTGAAAAAAGAATTGTTGCTCTACATAAAGATGGCCTAGGCTATAAGAAGATTGCCAAGACCCTGAATCTGAGCTGCAGCATGGTGGGCAAGGCCATACAGCGGTTTCACAGGACAGATTCCACTCAGAACAAGCCTCCCCATGGCGGACCAAAGAAGTTGAGTGCACATGCTCAGCGTCATATCCAGAGGTTGTCTTTTGGAAATAGACATATGAGTGCTGCCAGCATTGCTGCAGAGATTAAAGGGTGGAGGGTCAGCCTGATCTCTTATATAACTTGGTATATAGGGAATACCCCCTCTTATTGATGTTAGTATGAGATATACTAATCATTAACAATTGTATATATATCTCCTTTTGTGGTATTCTTATATTTGCCACTTGGGTTAAATGTACCACTTAGGATGTTATTTTACTCAGGAAAACTATACAAGTTCTCCCGTATATCTGAGATACAATTGCAGCATATATATTGGGTATATTGATGTTCCTTGCACTTTATTGGTGAGAACAGTGCATAAATATATCTCTTATGAGTTCCATATTGGGGCTATCTCCGTGGGGACTATCTCCATATATAGACTTCTCTATATTGGCCCAGTCCTGATATTCTAGATACCATTAGTAATTGTATAGTATTTATGTATGCATGGTCTCATTTACAGCATTGTGTGATTAAAATTAATCTTTTGCTGTAGTTAGAGTTTAGCACTGGGCTTCTCCCGTATACCGGAACTGAAGCACCAAGTGTCCAGCTATTCGGGACTCAGTGGACTCCTTTACAGCATTGTGTGATTTAAATTAATCTTTTGCTGCTAGTTAGAGCTTGACACTGGGTTCTCCCGTGTGCTGGGACTGGAGCACCAAGTGTGCAGCTGATAGGGACTCAGTGGTCACGGAGCTGCATTTAGCTGCATAGGAAGCGCTGGCTTATTTACAGAAGTTGGCGTCTGACGTCAGACGCTAACCTGACGCACGTTTCGTCACATGGGTGTGACTTTCTCAAAGGGGGAAGGCGATACTCTCCAGGGTGCCTCCTATTTATAGTCGAATCGGTAGTCATGGTTACCCTTTAATTTATTTGCAAGTGAAGGGGTAACATATTTAGTGGGTCTGACAGGTCCTAATCGTTATATTAACTGATCATATTATGATTCCCTTTGTCATATTTTATATGGTGTGTCCCTTGAAGGGGCACATCATATAAATAGCTGAATCTCTTGTATTTAGTATATATATGCTGGTGTTACCATCTGATCTGAGACAATAATACATCTTGCATATGGTTCACGATATGGTCATGTCTTCCATATATCTCATGATTGGATATACCTTAATGTAGAGTGGATCATATCTCACTCATAATATCAAAAGGTCGCATACTGATACCTTTTTTTCCTTTTATGTAGAGTGTTCCTTGCAAGGGAACACACTATACATAGCTGAATCTCATATATTAATATATGTGTATTGATGTTTGAGTCTAGTCTGAGATAATAATATATCTTGCATATAATTCATGATATGGTCATGGCTTCATATGACTCCAAGATAGATATAAATTAATATCAAGGATATTTTATCCTCATAATGTGGGTAATCAATCTCATATTCCCCATTACATTAATACCTAGAGCTGTCTTAAGTTGTTATAATAGGATCATAACAGGAATATTTTTAGGATTCTGTTTCCATCTATAACTCCTATTATATTATCTTGGAGTTAACATATGTTTTGTATTGAGTTCCTTTCTGGGTTCTTAATATATAGATATACCTTTTATATAATCCCACATCCATTCATATCCATTATATAAATTATACATGTGACTTATAAAAAAAAAAGTGAGGTTGCATAAATGTAATGTGCTGTGTTATTGCCTGCATTGACTATATGGGTTGTACCCGAACTACTTGTATAAGTGTAATCTTAAAGAAAATAAACTCTTCAGTGTATTGTGAATCAGTTATGAACTATATTTAAAAGGTTGCTCGTATAGTTATTAGTGAATATTATTCTCGTCAAGTGGAATCATGTCCAATTTACTAAAGTATGTAAATGTGCAGATGGGGAAATGATAATGTGAGTCTTGTAATGAATAATCTTATATATGATAGCTATTCAAATAATGTGAATTCTAATATATCTATATGTGGACATAATCCAAAAATATCCAAAAAGGCTCTTCTATTATGATCCTGATTATTATCATTTCCTCAGGGTATATTTTATTTACTGGCATATTCCGCCTGTTTACTTAATAGGGACGTATAAGAATGCTTTGAAGGAGAACCCTTCATTCAGACCTTTCATAATAGAAGAGCCTTTTTGGATATTTTTGGATTATGTCCACATATAGATATATTAGAATTCACATTATTTGAATAGCTATCATATATAAGATTATTCATTACAAGACTCACATTATCATTTCACCATCTGCACATTTACATACTTTAGTAAATTGGACATGATTCCACTTGACGAGAATAATATTCACTAATAACTATACGAGCAACCTTTTAAATATAGTTCATAACTGATTCACAATACACTGAAGAGTTTATTTTCTTTAAGATTACACTTATACAAGTAGTTCAGGTATAACCCATATAGTCAATGCAGGCAATAACACAGCACATTAAATTTATGTAACCTCACTTTTTTTTTTATAAGTCACATGTATAATTTATATAATGGATATGAATGGATGTGGGATTATATAAAAGGTATATCTATATATTAAGAACCCAGAAAGGAACTCAATACAAAACATATGTTAACTCCAAGATAATATAATAGGAGTTATAGATGGAAACAGAATCCTAAAAATATTCCTGTTATGATCCTATTATAACAACTTAAGACAGCTCTAGGTATTAATGTAATGGGGAATATGAGATTGATTACCCACATTATGAGGATAAAATATCCTTGATATTAATTTATATCTATCTTGGAGTCATATGAAGCCATGACCACATCATGAATTATATGCAAGATATATTATTATCTCAGACTAGACTCAAACATCAATACACATATATTAATATATGAGATTCAGCTATGTATAGTGTGTGCCCCTGCAAGGAACACTCTACATAAAAAGGAAAAAAGGTATCAGTATGCGACCTTTTGATATTATGAGTGAGATATGATCCACTCTACATTAAGGTATATCCAATCATGAGATATATGGAAGACATGACCATATCGTGAACCATATGCAAGATGTATTATTGTCTCAGATCAGATGGTAACACCAGCATATATATACTAAATACAAGAGATTCAGCTATTTATATGATGTGCCCCTTCAAGGGACACACCATATAAAATATGACAAAGGGAATCATAATATGATCAGTTAATATGACGATTAGGACCTGTCAGACCCACTAAATATGTTACCCCTTCACTTGCAAATAAATTAAAGGGTAACCATGACTACCGATTCGACTATAAATAGGAGGCACCGTGAAGAGTATCGCCTTCCCCCTTTGAGAAAGTCACACCCATGTGACGAAACGTGCGTCAGGTTAGCGTCTGACGTCAGACGCCAACTTCTGTAAATAAGCCAGCTTCCTATGCAGCTAAATGCAGCTCCGTGACCACTGAGTCCCTATCAGCTGCACACTTGGTGCTCCAGTCCCAGCACACGGGAAACCCAGTGTCAAGCTCTAACTAGCAGCAAAAGATTAATTTAAATCACACAATGCTGTAAAGGAGTCCACTGAGTCCCGAATAGCTGGACACTTGGTGCTTCAGTTCCGGTATGCGGGAGAAGCCCAGTGCTAAACTCTAACTAGCAGCAAAAGATTAATTTTAATCACACAATGCTGTAAATGAGACCATGCATACATAAATACTATACAATTACTAATGGTATCTAGAATATCAGGACTGAGCCAATATAGAGAAGTCTATATATGGAGATAGTCCCCACGGAGATAGCCCCAATGTGGAACTCATAAGAGATATATTTATGCACTGTTCTCACCAATAAAGTGCAAGGAACATCAATATACCCAATATATATGCCAATTGTATCTCAGATATACGGGAAACTTGTATAGTTTTCCTGAGTAAAATAACATCCTAAGTTGTACATTTAACCCAAGTGGCAAATATAAGAATACCACAAAAGGAGATATATATACAATTGTTAATGATTAGTATATCTCATACTAACATCGATAAGAGGGGGTATTCCCTATACACCAAGTTATATAAGAGATCAGATATAAATAATACAGCATATAACAGATATATATAAGGTACAATACAATATTGATGTATGGACTGATAACTTATAGGACTCATAGTTCCGGATATATACATAAAATCTCTTTGAGATACATATATATATAAAAAGCAAGGAAGCCAAGCTTAATACTTTGTATAAGCACTTACTTAGAACACTAAAAAGGAGAGAGACTATAACACTGTATTTATTCTCACATTGAGTGGTCTAATGTGCACAAATAAAGAGTCATTACTAAATGTTTTTAAAGAATCACTCCCCAATCCCTCGATTTAAAAGTGGTTTTTTAATCGACGTTGTCTCCCAATAGTATAAATAAAGAGTTATTGGTTTGTATTTCTCCAATCCTTTAATAAATATATTTGAATAGGTGTGCATGCAACCGTGAGAAATAAATATTATTATTTCCCAACATTTACTATATCTACAATGTAAAGTGGCAAGTGTACAGTGACAAATGTGCTATCCCCTCAAAATAACGCAACACACAGCCATTAATGTCTAAACAGTTGGCAACAAAAGTGAGTACACCCCTAATTAAAAATGTCCAATTTGGGCCCAATTAGCCATTTTCCCTCCCAGGTGTCATGTGACTCGTTAGTGTTACAAGGTCTCAGGTGTGAATGAGGGGCAGGTGTGTTAAATTTGGTGTTATCGCTCTCACACTCTCTTATACTGGTCACTGGAAGTTCAACATGGCAACTCATGGCAAAAAACTCTCTGAGGATCTGAAAAAAGAATTGTTGCTCTACATAAAGATGGCCTAGGCTATAAGAAGATTGCCAAGACCCTGAATCTGAGCTGCAGCATGGTGGGCAAGGCCATACAGCGGTTTCACAGGACAGATTCCACTCAGAACAAGCCTCCCCATGGCGGACCAAAGAAGTTGAGTGCACATGCTCAGCGTCATATCCAGAGGTTGTCTTTTGGAAATAGACATATAAGTGCTGCCAGCATTGCTGCAGAGATTAAAGGGTGGAGGGTCAGCCTGTCAGTGCTCGGAACCATACGCCGCACACTGCATCAAATTGGTCTGCAAGTCTGTCATCCCAGACGGAAGCCTCTTCTAAAGATGATGCACAAGAAAGCCTGCAAACAAGGACATGGAATACTGGAACCATGTCCTGTGGTCCGATGAGACCAAGATAAACGTATTAGGTTTAGATAATGTCAAGCGTGTCTGGCGGCAACCAGGTGAGGAGTAAAAAGACAAGTGTGTCTTGCCTACAGTCAAGCATGGTGGTGGGTGTGTCATGGTCTGGGCCTGCGTGAGCGCTGCCGGCACTGGGGATCTGCAGTTTGCTGAGGGAAACATGAATGCCAACATGTACTGAAGCAGAGCATGATACCCTCCCTTCGGAGACTGGGCCACAGGGCAGTATTCCAACAAGATAACAACCCCAAACACCCCTCCAAGATTACCACTGCCTTGCTAAAGAAGCTGAAGGTAAAGGTGATGGACGGGCCAAGCAGGTCTCAAGAACTGAACCCTATTGAGCATCTGTGGGGCATCCTCAAACAAAAAGTGGGGGAGTGCAAGGTGTCTAACATCCACCAGCTTCGTGATGTCATCATGGAGGAGTGGAAGAAGGCTCCAGTGACAACCTGTGAAGCCCATGAGTGTTAAGGCAGTGCTGGAAAATAATGGTGGCTACACAAAATATTGACACTTTGGGCCCAATTTGGACATTTCCACTTAGGGTGTACTCACTTTTGTTGCCAATGGTTTAGAGATTAATGGTGTGTTATTTTGAAGGGACAGCAAATGTACAGTGTTATACAGGCTGTACACTTACTACTTTACATTGTAGCAGAGTGTCATTTCTTCAGTGCTGTCACATGAAAAGATATAGTAAAATATTTACAAAACTATGAGGGGTGTACTGACTTTTGTGAGATACTGTATATATCCTCCTCACCTCTCTATTCCCCCTCACCTCCCTCTCCTCCTCAGCTCCCTCCCCCCTCACCTCTTTCTCCCCCTCCCTATCCCCCTCACCTCCCTATACCTATCCCCCTCACCCCATCCCTATCCTCCTCAACTCTTGTGCCTTTGCCTGTCAGCAGAATTCTGACAATCGGGTCTCACAAGATCACGCAAGTCACGTGATCTTGCGAGAGCTGCCGATCTGGCAGTTAAAGGCACAGGAGGTGCCTATACTTGGGGAGCCTGAATTCTGGGGGAGACTTGTCCCCCTACCCCACCCCGTTTCCTACTCCCCTGCTGATAGAACTACATTCTACACTTACACAAAAAAGGAATGATGTGATGCACATTGAACTTTCTTAACCCACCTAACCCTCTTCTACTTTAATTATTACAGAAGAGTAGGTAGGAGAAATGTTAACATTTCTCGTTCTCACCTGGTTCATTTGTTTTACAAGATACTACATAATACTGTTGAGTATTGTTAGCTATATGGATTTATCAGAACAATGTTTGCCTTTGATATGTTGAATATATACAGAATATTTCAATTGGCGCATACACGGGTTGAAACCAACACCATTATTTTAGTTATATTACCTATTTAACTGTAGTGTTTTACAGCTGACTCTATGCTGGTACTTACAAGATAATTCACTGTGTTTTTACATTGTTACCACAGGGTAACTCATGCAGAAAATGATGTACTCATAGCCAGGGGGTTTACGAGCACTTGCAGAGGTCCTTATGTCTTATGTAACAAATTTCAAAGGCTTTACATTATCCCTACCCAATCTACCATATATCCCAGACCCAATCTAATCGTAAGCACACTCCCCGGTCCCACACGATACCCTCCGCCTATACTCTCCCTTGCGACATGCCGCTCTCATACATAAAACACACATGCCCCCTTTATATACATACCTTGACAGGGCACCACACATACCCCCTTCTACAAACCCTATTCTATAACCCCCATTACCCTTGCACCTTACACTATTAGAAGAACCCTACATGATTTACACACTTTTATTCTGTTCATCTTGTGAGTGGGCTATTTACACACTTTTATTCTGTGAGTGGCCTGTAATAGTAAGTGTTTATGAGAGTGTGTCTGTGTATGCATCTGTTATTGAGTGGTGTGACTGCTTTATTTGTTTGTTTAAGATGGAGTGAGAGGAGGGAAGAGATGAATGATGGAGAGATAGAGGGAGACCTGGATGAAAAAAGGAGAAGGAGGTAGAGGAGGAGATAGGGAGAGAGGTATGGTAAGAGAGAGATTGGGAGGAGAGGGGTGAGGACTTAGAGGTAATGCTAGAATAGGCACACCATTGGTACTGCCACGAGAGGAGGAATCTAGGCTTAGTGAGGATAGGAGGGGGTGAACCCCAGGCTTCATGCTCAGTCCAGGGTAATGCTTCCTGGGCACAGACAGTGAATTACTAACTTGTCATAAAGCACAGTGCCCCCATTTACTTCTAGGAGGAATTTAGTGTCCTCCTAAATGACATACATGACTGGACACATATCATCCATGGAGGGAGAGAGGTCAGAGGTGGTAAGAGGGCAAGGATGTGAAGAGTGTTGGCGCTCTGGGAGGATATCATGAGAGGCAGAATTTCCACAACTTCAGTCGTTGGAATACCTGCATTGCTCAGCATGGATCAACCCTGCAAGGTGAATACATGCACCATCAATCATACAACACATTAATCAATCATGTTCACCACACATGTTCATCACACTCAATTATATGTTCTACATCACATAGCAATGGATCGGTAACTCAGCTACAAAATGCATATGAGAAAAACAATGACCAACAATAACTAATAATTTAGCCTGAAAACACAAACATTAATGTGTGATGTGATATGATAAGGCCATATCTTTATAATCAGACTATTCAATGGTTTAACATAACTCTGAGGCCAGCCATGGCTACATCAGCGAGATTATAACATAGATTATGTAAATCTCAGACCCATAAAATCACAATTAAGTGATATTCTCAAGATGTCTCCTAAACATTGCCTAGGTAGCCCATAATTGAAAACGATAAATACAAACACTGAATTAATTTATGCTTATAGGAATTTGTAACAAAATACATTTTGTTCTTCTTCTACAGCACCACCAGCAATATAGCAGCTGCCCCCATAGCAGCAGGAGGACATTGTCAAGGATTACATTGAGGAATTCATGTGAACTAAGGAGGAGATGCTAATGTCTGCTGTGACCAGAGAAGAATTTGACCCCACAGCCCCATTCTTCCCACAGATCAACGCTCCTTGTGCCTGCTCCAATTGGGAGTAGCATGTTTATGAGGACCTTGAAGAGTGTCCCTCTAACCACATCAACACCATCATCAGTTCCTGCACCAGAACCTGAACCATCAGCTTCCTGCTCAGCAGCATCCTCTATTCCACAACCGCCCACCCCCACATTGGTGGTGGAGGATGAACTTGATTTTGATATATAGCAGCAGCCACAGGAGTTGGGCAAGCATTTACTGGAATTGGAGGGTCTATGGAGAGAGGTACTAATTACAAATTTAGCTGGATAAAGACCTCCAGCACTAGAATTGTGCCCAATCCATCTTATGGGCCTAAAACTGGGAACTCTGCCAAGAATTGAAGACTTCATAGTAGCTAAGCTGGACCACCTTCAGAGACTAGCTGCCTCCCACTCCACCACTCTTGAAGAACCTGTAATATGGCCCTCCACCAAACCACCAGCCCCTCATATTTGTCCTCCTAAGAGACCTCATGGTGGCACAGTAGAGGGGTCCCAGTGTCCAAGATGGGGAGTAGACAAGGACTTTATCAAGTCTCTTTTTTTATACATTTGTATCTTCTTTTTCAGGTAGCTCTGAAATAGAACAATACTGACTCACAATCTGTGTTACCCTATACTCGTAGCTGAAATATATACAGTGCACTTCAAAAAACATACATGTACATAACCACATCTAGTTTAGATTTTAACAAAACAGACGGTTGACACAATCAATTAATTTTTGCAAAAGCTCATATGTCTCACTGCAATAATGGCTTCACACTTTCCACATGATATAAATTTTCATGGTTCAACACACATGACTTTTGCCTTATATTCATGTATTAGTTTACAAATGTTTTGATGCATTATTATAACTTGTCACCATATCTATTTATAGGATGCTCCATCCAATGCACAATTAAAGTAGAGATTTTTATAAAGCAAGTGTTCTTTAGAGTGTCATCCCAAAGCATAATTGTGAGACTGAAGATCAACCGTATGTGGGTTTGCTAATTAGAATCTTAAAATGTAAACCTTACAAAACTCTACATATAGATAATTTTTTTTCTCCTCCCCTCTTTTTTCCCTGACACAGTGTATCCCAGAGCTGGGTTATACTATTTTTATTTTTTTCAATGACACTTGCTGCCTGTAGATAAATAGGATTCACTAGGTGATAGACACTCTGGTGAACTGACCAGATGAAGAACATATGTAAATGCTAAGCAATAATATTTTTAGTTCCATATTAGGAATTCATTTGCTGGAGAATCCCATCTCGAAATGTACAGTTTTTTTAGTGTAGTGAACGGCAGTCTTATTAAATTGTGATTTGGCCAATTGAATAGGGCTCTATATAAGCACACAACATATTTTTTTACAGAAGTTTTTAGTTAGTGAAAACCTTGCTTTTGGATAGAAGATCACTAACTAAAAACTTCTGTAAAAAAATATGCTCTGTGCTTATATAGAGCCCTTTTCAATTGGCTGAATCGCAATTTAATAAGGCTGCAGATATGTGTGATATGTAAGTGATATGCATATTTCTACAGTGTTAGGTGTTGGATAGGTTTCTTTTTTTATTTTAGTCAGTCTCATGGTCCCTTGAAATACACTGATTGTATTTCAACATTTTCTTGTAATATTGTTGACTATGCTTCTTGTAAATTGATAATTTTATAATAATGTTTTGAAGCAAATTCACTGAGTCTGTCTCTTTATTTTGTGAGCACATAAACTAGACCAGTGGCGGTGAAGTCTGTCCTGTGAGTGCTGCCATCTCTAGGGTCCTGTAAAATGCTTCTTTTTGTCAATTTTTTTCCTGTTACTGGGATCTTAATGTGTGTCGTAAGTGTTCTCGTAGGGGGTCTTACTTTTCTTATGGGAGGTATAGATGTTCACTATAAGCAATAACAGAGCTTTTCCCAAATACATAGCATTTTCTTGTAAACTCCTTCGGGAGTCGTGTAAACTCACTTTTGGTAAAACTACACGTAAAGCAATGAACAGTTCACACATATCATTCTCTTATATACACAAGGGTCTGATACAGGCAGCATATAATATCTACTTTTGGGCTAATGTGAATGTTTGACTCGCACAATTTCCAACTGAGCCATAGATCAAACACTATAGGAGGTGGATTAAGCAAAGTGTGTAAATATTATAATAACTCTTGCGTTTTGGCAAGGACAGTTTTCTTAAAAGAAGAAACTGTCCCTTACAAACAGGACATACCATATTTTTCACACAGCAATAATGGAAACGCAATATAGCAGGATTATTGTCTGGAAGTTCGTTGTCAGCAAACTATGCTATTCAGGCCTCACTTTTCTTGTGGTGGCAAGTCTAAGAAACCTTTGCTGCTTCTGTCATTTTTTAGTACACATAAAGATTTAAAAAATGATTTCCCTAACAAATCATAATAGGGAGGTATGTACCTTTTAATATAAACTACTGCATGCTGTTGACTATTTAAATAATGTTTGAAGCGTACGCTGAAATCAGGAACATATTACGAGTTCTAAGTAGTTAATGAAGCTAAACTAATTACCACCAACTATCGGCTAACATTAATGAGAGGCTGTTTTTAAATTAAAGTTACTTAGTTATATAGTAATTGTGGTTGAAAAAAGACTTTTAGTCCATCAAGTTCAACCTTTTTAGATCTTTTCTGATCTGCAATATGCGGATTCATTGTTAATTGTTTTTTGCTCCAGAGTAAGGCAAACAGGAAAAAAAACATTCAAAAATTGCCTATTATTATTATTAACTTTTATTTGTATTGTGCCAACCTATTCCTTAGCACTGTACAGTGGATAAGAACAAAGAAAATACATTATTAACAAATTCAGAATTAATGGGCCCTGTTTTGAACTTAGAATCTTTGTAGAAATGCTTTTTCCCCCAAAGCACCCTACAAGACTGGAAACTCGGTACTTACAATCGAAAGGGAGAAAAAGGGGCAGAGACCTGGGGAAGAGTAACAAATAAGGAATAACAAGATTCAGAAGGAAGTGGAAGTTAGAAAGATTATTATTTAATGGGAGAGGGGGGGGGGAGGGGGATCTGAGGTGAAAGGCTCTAGTTTGTAATATGTTGTCTGACCCCCATGTGGTGAGATAATATAATCTGAATAAAGGAAGTCAGGTGATTTCCATGGCTCTATAAAATGAATCTGAATAGGGGCGGGTGGGTGAGAGGCAGGGAGGGAGGGCACTGTTTTCAGGATTTCAGATTCAGTAAGTCTTGCTGCAAGTTTAAATTAGCACTAAAATAAAATGGAACAGGTAAGAGGGATAGATAGAAGGGAAAGAGATGAATGAGAGAGTGAGATAGAGACTTGGGATACAAGAAAGGCTTGACACATGTAAAAATGAGGAGATTTAAGGAAATTATGCCAGCCATGAATGGGGGAAGGAGGGGGAGGTTAGGGAATAGTTAGGCAGGATACAGCATACATTTTGGGGGTTGGAAAAAATGCTAAAAAGGATTCTCTAATCTCCCCAGATATAATCTCCCCAGATATAATAACATGAATACAGTAGTAATATTAATAAAGATAATGGCTCTAGGGATGGGGAAACTTCAATAATTGTCTCAAAAGGGAAAAAATCCTTCCTAACCCCAGATACTAGCAATTTGAGTCCTCCATGGATCAGTACTTCCTCTCTAATTACCCAGGATAACCCTGAATTATCTTTTTATTTAAAAGTAATCTATTGAATCCGCTGTCACCGCCTTCTCTAGTAGAGAATTCCACAGATTAACCACACTTCCTGTGAAGAACACTTTTCTTTCGTTAAGGTGAAATCTTTTTAATTCTAATCTCAAAGGATGTCCTCTTATCAGCTGAAAACTTATTTGCACAAAGCTTGTTATTGACCCTGGATATATTTATTTGAGGTAATCATATCCCATCTTAGACACCTTTTTCTAGAGAAAATAAGTTTAATTTGGTTAGTCTTTCTTCATAACTTAGCCCTCCATTCCCCTTATTAGTTTTGTTGCCCTTCTCTATACTTTTTCCAGCTATAGAATGTCCTTTTTTTATGAAGTGGTGCCCAAAATTGTACTCCATATTCCAAATGAGGGCGTACTAGAGATTTGTATAGTGGCAGAATTATATTTGCTTCCCTTGCTTCTATACCCTTCTTAATACATCCTAATATTTTTATTGCCTTTGCAGATGCTGCTTGGTATTGAGCACTGTAACCTAGGTGGTTGTCCACAAGTACTCCCAAATCCCTTTCAGTATCTGATACCACTAGATTTGTTTAATTAAGATTATACATTTCATGGCTATTTTTCCTTCCCAAATGCAAAACTTTATTTTTTCATATTAAATTTCATCTGCTATTTAGTTGCCCATTCCTCTAATTTATGCAAATCCATTTGGAGGGAAAGTACATCATTTTCTGATTAAATTTCTCAACATGTGCAGACCAATGATGTTACTAATCCTAAATAAATTGTAGTAACAGATAACATCACAGGCTTGGGTGGTGGATCAGTAAGGCTGAAAGAATTACAAATGTCAGTTTAAGTTCACATTCAATCGATAACTTGTAATTACTTATAGTTTTAAATTATACCATATTTGTACTCCCTGCTATGTACTGTTATTTGCTGTTTAAAAGGTGTGAAGTATTATTGTTGGATAAAAAATAGAAAATAGTAAGTATATATTATTGAAAAAAGGGCAAAAATATTCAGACATGTTTACTAAGAAATTTGTAACAGATGTATAAAGCAATAGAAAAATATCTTGTTAATCTATTTTACCAGTTAAGTTTTTTTCCAATAAAATGGCTAAAACTTAGCGTGGATTTTTTCGCACATCTACTTAAGTGTCTGATTAAGGATGTTTGGGAAGAAAGCTGGTGTATATATAGCTGGGATACATGACAGTGTTGAACAGCATTTTTCACTTTACCAGTATAAAATACTGCACTTTCATGCTTTAACACACTAGTTGGCAACCACAAAAGCTTCACCAAGGTTTTTAAGAGCTTCTGTGGACTGTCAGAGACCGTTAGTTTGAATGAAGTCTGACAGTTGTGAGTTTAGCAAGGAAATGCATTTTATTGTTTAAAAGCATCCTTAACATTTACTTTCTTGGACTAGCTTTAAGATTGTTATTCTTAATTAACGTCTGGAAAACCAACACTAGCAGTCATATTTATGGCAGGTAAATTTTAAAGATGGGTTTTATTCAATCAGCCCACAGGAAGGTCGAATATCTTTTCTTTTTAGTATCATATTTATGATTGCATATCAGAATAAAATGTAAAACTTTGTAAACTAGTTTTGGTCCTATAGGGCATAAGTCACACACAGTTTTGCAATTTCAGATCTTAGTTTGAGAATTACTCCTTTTAGGTGGTGTACTTTTAGCGCAGTATTTTACTTATTTGTTCAGGCTGCATCTGCTGACATGAGCTGAAAATAACAGACGCCAATAACCCTTCCCTTCACATTCATACATTATATGGTGATGTGTGAAATGTACATTCTCACAAACATCTTTTAAAACCTTCAGATGATAGGAAGCTAATAACAGCAGTGTCAAATTCACTGGCCTATCCACATTTTCTACATCTAGTCTGCCCATTGTCTACCTAAAACCTTGGTTATTTAAGCCTTGGGATAACCTTGTGCTTATCCCAGACTTGCTTAAATTCCTTAACTTTGTTTTACCTGCCATTTCTACTAGAGAGAGAACCCACGGTCGTACAGGATTAAGGAAAGTCGGTGATTGACCTGGTTTAGGTGTTAGGCAGGATACTTTCATTTGATTGGTTAAATTCAGTGGTGTGATGGGTGGAATGTTGGTTACATAACAGGTGTTATTATTATATTATTATAGTTCATTTATAACACGCCAACATATTCCGTAGCGCTGTACATAAGTTAAGTTCAGACAAAGATAAATACAAATTAACATATAGCAAAGCAAGGAGGGCCCTGTCTTTGAGCTGTGCATTCCCAAAGTACCGTATATACTCGAGTATAAGCCAAGTTTTTTTCAGCCCTTTTTTTTAAGGCTTAAAAGGGCCCCCTCGGCTTATACTCGAGTCACTCTCCACCCCGTGTCTCTCTACCCCCCCCCCCCCCCGTGTCTCTCTAGCCCCCCCTGTCTCTCTACCACTCATGTCTCTCTAACCCCCCTGTGTCTCTTTCCCTCCCCCTCCTCCTCCTCAACCCCCACCTCATTCTAAATCCCCCACCTCATTCTAAAAACCCATCCTTATTCTAAACCCCTCTAAATACCTCCCCCCCTCACTTTACCCGGTATATGCTAATGACGTAGCGCGTGTGACATCACATGCGCGCCGGGTCAAGAAGGAGCGGAGGCCGGAGCAGAAGCAGGTAAGTGAGGGGAGAGGGGGAGGTTTTTTGGGGGGTTGAGAATGAGGAGGGGGGTTGAGGAGGGGGGTTGAGGTTGAGGAGGGGGTTGAGGATGGAGGGGTTGAGGAGGGAGGATGAGGATGGGGGGGTTGAGGAGGGAGGTTGAGGGGGGTTGAGGAGTGAAGTTGAGGAGGGGGGTTGAGGATGGGGGGGTTGGGAGTGAGGATGAGGAGGGAGGTTGAGGATGAGGAGGGAGGTTGAGGAGGGGGTTGAGGATGAGGAGGGAGGTTGAGGATGAGGAGGGAGGTTGAGGAGGGGGGTTGAGGTTGAGGGAGGGGGTTGATGATGGGGGTTGAGGAGGGGGGTTGAGGGGGGAGGATGAGGATGGGGGTTGAGGAGGGAGGTTGAGGAGGGAGTTGAGGAGGGGGGTTGAGGATGGGGGGGTTGAGGAGGGAGGATGAGGATGGGGGGATTGATGAGTGAGGTTGAGAAGGGGGGTTGAGGAGGGAGTTTGAGGAGGGGGTTGAGGATGGGGGGTTGAGGAGGGAGGTTGAGGATGAGAAGGGTGGTTGAGGAGGGGGTTGAGGATGAGGAGGGAGGTTGAGGATGAGAGGGGGGTTGAGGTTGAGGAGGGGTTTGAGAATGGGGGGATTGAGGAGGGGGTTGAGGATGGGGTTGAGGATGAGGGGGTTGAGGAGGGAAATTGATGATGAGGAGGGAGGATGCAGAGGGGGGTTGAGGATAAGGAGAGGGGTTGAGGAGGGGGTTGAGGATGAGGAGGGGGTTGAGGATGAGGAGGGGGGTTGAAGATGAGGAGGGGGTTGAGGTTGAGGAGGGTGTTGAGGATGGGGGGGTTCAGGAGGAGGTTGAGGATGAGGGGGTTGAGGAGGAAGGTTGAGGATGAGGAGGGAGGATGAGGAGGGAGGTTGAGAATGAGGAGGGGGTTGAGGAGGGTGATAAGGGAGGGGGGAAGAGACAAGGAAAGGGAGAGAGGGCGCGAGAGGACACAGGGAAGGGAGAGGGGAGAAGAGACACGGGAGAGAGAGGGGGGACACAGAGGGTACAAGAGGGACACATGGGGCAGCACATTTCCCACCCTCGGCTTATACTCGAGTCACTCATTTTACCCAGTATTTTGTGTTAAACTACATGCCTCGGCTTATACTCGGGTCGGCTTATACTCGAGTATATACGGTACTTAGGATAGAAACTCGCAGGCTTACAATCTAAGGTATAGTGAGGGGTAAAAGAGGGAGAGACAACTGTTCATCACTTTGGTGATATTTTTTGCTAATCTATCATGACTTCCCCAATGTTAGTTCTGCTGATTGATGACCTAAAAGCTTAGTCTATCTTGCCTCCATACTCCCATCATCTCTTTCCTCTCAATTGAACCATCCTTCGCCTCCTCTGGCTCGCGACAGGTAAAACTACCCATTCAGCTCCTCCTTCGACACCCTTGGATGAGTTATTGGCTAAGGACAATACTCCCTCAAACATAATGTACACTGACTACCTTTGCTAATCAGATTTCAGTGAAGTCTTTTCTTAGTGGAATAAAATCTATGGTGGCGCATAGTGGTGCATGGTAATGTGGGTCAGGATGATAGTATAGTGCGGGAATAGGTAGCTGGTTCTTGTACAGCTCCTACTACTGTGGGTTCTGCTGTCGGCAGTTCAGAATTTGTTGTTCCTGCACACATTTCAGGTTTAGCTTTTGTATTAGATGCTGATAACATAGAAAAGTAGGACTCATGCAAGCATATGTGCTGATGGCTAGTATCATTGGCGAGAAATTTCCAGAACTTTACTCATCCTTGTTTTGCTATTTTGATGAAATATCTAATATTCATAGAACATATGGTGGAATGGCTTGGTGTGTCTATGATGAGCACTTCAGGCAGCGTATGGCAGTTAACAAGCACATGCATTGGGATGACAGGGATGTTCGTATTTGGATGAGGATTGTCACTCCCTTTAGACCAGCCGACTTGATTAAAAAAGACTTACACTTAGCTAAAAATGTACGGTAAAGGTGGGGGTTTTTAAAATAGTCCAGTTTACTTATTAAGTGTTTTAGTTCAGGTTTTTGTATTTCTTGAAGGGATTCTAATAATTGTTCAGGTAATTTGATATCTGTTAGACAATATCCTCAAGTAATGTATCAAAAACTTTCAAAGGAAGTAGCCTTAGATAGGATGGTTGGTCCCTTTAAGGATGGTTGGTCCCTTTAACTAGTAACTTATATCATAAGAGATGGAGTACATCTCAACAACATTGGCCTGAGTCTTTTTTAATTCCTGTCTTAAGGAAGGGATGAAAGAAGTCATAGCTTTATATGTTTCTGGAGGTGTGCATTAGAGATGTCGCAGACATATTCGCGGCGATTTTGGCATGTTCGCGTTCGCAGCGGATGGCGAACACATGGGCTTTTCGGTTCGCCCCCTATACTTTATCATTGAGGAAACTTTGACCCTGCACCTCACAGTCAGCAGACACATTCCAGCCAATCAGCAGCATATACTCCCTTCCAGAGCCTTCCATCTGAAGGACAGCATACATTTTAGAATCATTCTGAAGCTGCATTCATTGTGAGAGGACAGATAGTGTAACTGCTGGAGATTTAATAGGGAAATAGAAAACAAACATTTTTTTCCTGTAATCTAATTTCAGTTGCCTGCCTGTGTCAGGCTCACAGGCGTGTGTGTGAAGCCTATTGCATTTACTCTGCCAACTTTTGCCAGTGCACAGTGATATGTCATATCTGGTGCAACCGTAGTGTACAGTGACATAAAACAACACTTTTTTTACTGTAATCGATTGAATATCAGTTGCCTGCCTACAGGCGTGTGTGTGAGGCCTACAGCGCCTACTCTGCCAACTTTTGCCAGTGCACAGTGACACTCATATCTGGTGGCACCTTAGATTGCACGCGCAATGACCCAAATTTGAAGTTGGAGGACCGACCAAGCATCTTTTTCCATCTCCCGCTTCCAAAAATTCATGCAATATACACGTCCCCTGATAGGTGACGTAACAGGTATTAAACTGATAGGAATAAATAGTACAACTGAACACACCACTCCTATCTGGTGGCACCTTAGATTGCACACGCAGTGCCTCAAATTTGAAGTGGGAGGACCGACCAAGCATCTTTTTCCATCTCCCTGTTCCAAAAATCAATGCCATATACACGTCCCCTAATAGTGGACGTAACAGGGATTAAACCGATAGGAATAGTACTACTTAACAGTACACACCTTATAATAACGCAGACAGAGGCAACGCAGAGAGAGGAGTCTGAAGAAGAGGAGTCAGTGGAGGAAGGTGGCTTTGAGGAGGTGGAAGACCAAACACAGCAGGCGTCCCAGGGGGCTTGTTGTCACCTTTCAGGGACCCTTGGTGGCTGGGTGGAGGAAGAGACCTTCAATGACATCAGTGAGGACAAGGAACAGGACATGGCTAGCTTGGTATCCAACCTTGTGCAAATGGGGAGTTTGCAGTTGTGCAAAGGGACTGTTTGCGTTTGTTTGCAGGGGAATTAAAGGGGGAGATTGGTCTGTTACTGTGAAGCGGGTGTAACCCTTACACTACCTGATCGATACAACATCATACCTGATGTTTTAAAGCATGTTATTCCAAACAATTTAGGAATGTTAGGTGATTTATGCTCTTTATGGCTTAAAACCAGACTCTGCATCAACTATGTAATTTTCCGTGGGAGTTTTGCCATGGTTCCCTTCCGACATGCCACAGTCCAGGTGTTAGTCCCCTTGAAACAACTTTCCCATCACTACTGTGGCCAGAAAGAGTCCCTGTGGGTTTTGAAATTCGCCTGCCCATTGAAGTCTATGGCGGTTCACCGGGTTCGCCCGTTCGCGAACATTTGATGGAAGTTCGCGTCCGCTGTTCGCGAACCGAAAATTTGATGTTCGCGACATCACTAGTGTGCATTAGTGTCAATATGCTGGTGGTGGGGATGCTTGCCGGGTATTATTATTCTATACAAGGTATCGGGTATTGATGGCCAGACCTCTCGGGTCATGTGGTTCCCTTGAGTTCTGCATCATATGGTTTTGGCAAGCATCACTCAATTTGGAAATTGTTAAAATGTTTAATAGTGATAACCCACCTTTGCCCTGTGTTTGGTTGCAAAAAAATAATATATATATATATATATATATATATATTCATATATAAATTTGGTGCTTGCCTGATGTATATTTATTTAGTAAAAGGTATTGTGTGTTGATGGTCAGACCTCTTGGGGCACTGGGTTTCCTTGAGTTCTGCATCACATGCTTTTCGCAAGCACCATTCGATTAAAAAAATGTGTTTGTTTATGTTTAAATTATTTTCTAATAAAAATGTATATCATCAGAGCTGTTTTGGTTTGGTAGGGGTGCTTGCCCAATGTATGTTTATTCAGTAAAAGGTTTTGTGTGTTGATGGTCAGACCTCTTGGGGCACGGGGTTCCCTTGAGTTCTGCATCTTGTGGTTTTTGGAAAGCACAACTCGATTTGGAAATTGTTAAAATGTTTAATAAAGCTGTGGCCTTTTTCTTTACAGAAAAAAACCCTCTGTAGAGTCATTATTTATGTTTTTTTGGGGGAATGAACCTTCATCAACTAATACCTGTCAGGATGTTTTCCCTTATCTACTACCCTTTCTGTGGAGTATTATTGTACATAACCACTAAATATTCTAGTTTCCAAGTTCACATCAACTTTGACAATGTAAAAAGTTGTACAAAGTTAATCAAATCAAATGTAGGTCAAATGCATACCTCTGTAAGTGTTAAATTGGTGTCAGAAATAATATTCTTTCATGTTCCTAGTAACAGAATCCAACAAAAAGTTGAAGTCAAATTCTATGGGAATTCCAATGCTAGAAAAGCAAGTGATAACATATTGTATTTATTTTATAGTACTGTATTCACTAAATTGAGATGTTTCTAAACAGTGAGGTGAAACCTCCTCATATCCCAGAATTACTTTATTCTATAGCAAATATGAATCTTAGGATAGCATATATTTGGGTAAAGTTTACTCCCATTTGATACTGCATTATGACATCTAAATTCTGTAGTCTATTCCAGTGACACAACAGAAATAAAAAGTTGTAAGTAAGAAAACAAAACATGGGGAATATGCAATAACCATCTGTAGGGGACTAGATAGAGGGTTAAATAAACTGAGGTGAGAAGGTCTAGAGCGATCATACTTATTAAATCTTGCACCAAAAGTTAGTATAGGAAATGCAGAAATCGAGTATTTCTCCCGAAAATTCAAAATCATCTAGCCCCGGAACATAAATGTCTCACCTACTATTATGAAACATTTAATCCAGACCAATCAGTCTGTCGATGATCTAGAAACTTTCACAGTTTCTTTTATTCATCAGTATTTATGAATAGCAGCATGTCTTATATGTGGTAATTTTAAAAATCTTTATTAAGAGCAGATTTTCTGTGGTCAAAAATAAGGCAAATATAATTAAGCTGACTTGCAGTATTGGCTTGCACTCCTATATATCTCCAGTCATATATTTAAACCCACTATTTCAGTCCTGTATTGATCAGAATATCAAAGCTAAAAACATAATTACTAACTGCATATTTTACATTTTCTTTTATCCTTGTCTTGTGTATAGTTGGTTCTTCTATTATGGATAAGGCATTGGAAAGTTTTGTTGTAAGTCCCCACTGAAGCAAGCAGAGACAGCATAATCATACTGAGACAGAGTTGTGTGCAAATATATTTAAATTTATGTAGACTCTATTAGCTGGAAGAGAAGAAGAGAACAACACTTAATGGATCGATCAATCTATGCTCCAGACGTTGGACTCACACGACTAAAAAATAGTTTAACAAACCAGTCGTCAAGAATTTCGCTTAGCATTAGAATAAAAGCTTAAGAATGTGCCAAACTAAAATGTGCTAATTTCAAGTCTAAGGAATAAATGGTGTCTTTAATTTAGGCGACAATTAACAGTGGGATGAGTATAATTGTGATGGTAGAGAGTAGCATGTATATTGGTTATTTAATAATCAACTGCTATTTGTAATAAATTAAAGGAAGAACTTCTTATATAGTAAATATAACACATCCTTTATCTTATTAGTAAATTCAATAAATGTAAATTATGATTCATCATAACCAAATAAATGTGCATACCCAGTGGCATAGCACACTTCCTGTAAAATAAATTCAGAGGCCCCCAAAAAGTTGATATTTAACGTTTTTCAGTTTTACCTTTTGTTGATGCATACTAGATATTATAAGAACTTCATATAACAATGCCTTTCTAATCCCTCTTTCCTGACTGGGATCTTCTAACACTCCATACCCAATCACTGCTATCATTTATGGTAGAATTAATAATAAACACACTACATGGCATAATAATGCAAAAGTATGCTCTGTGCTTAATTAAAGATTGCGTTTTAGCGTTTCTACCATGCTTCTTATCCTGTGTTTTCAATTGTAGGTGTAGTATTTAAATGATGATGTTCCAAAATGATTGGTGCCCTCAGTGGGAATTCTCAATGCCCCTGCCCCCCAATATAATTAAAAATTATATATATATATATATATATATATATATATATATATGTATATATATGTATATATATATATATATATATATATATATATTATATATTTATATTATATTATACCTCTAGTGGCCAAATAGGGTAATGCATGATTAAGTTTAATTTTGCTCTTTTTTGTGTCCCCTATTCATTTTATCATGATAGGTCGGAATTTGGCAAATCTTTTAGTAAGCAAAAGTCTCTACTTGGGCCCCAACCATACTGAAGTTGATTTTAACTGAACTAGGTTTCCTGTTTTGTAAAAGGATAGCGGTAAGGGATATTTTTCAAGCTATGAAAATGTGGTAATTTAAAAATAAATATATTACACCTATTAAAATGTTTTAACGCTGTAAGATGGACTGATTCCATTGTCAATAAAAGTATAAGTATTGACAGTCATTCAAATGATTTCAGGGTTTCTTGAAGGGGGAAGGTTTTAAACATAAACAGGGATCATTAGGGGTCCTCTGCTAGGCTTGTTGTTGTTTAGTGGTTCAGTTGTGTCTCACTCTCTGTGTACTTCTGTCAGCTACTGTCCCTCTAAGCTCCCTCAAACTCATGTCCATTGCATCAATTACCTCATCTATCCATCTCTGCCTCTGCCATCCCATTCTTTGTATGCATACAATCTTTCCCATCATCAGATTCTTATCTAGGAAATGCTGTCTTCTCATGATGTGACCAAAGTATTTGAGCTTCAGCCTCATAATGATACCTTCCAGTAAACAGTTTGGCTTGATTGGATCTTTTTGCAGCCCAAGGGACACTAAGCTGTCTTCTCCAACATTACAATTCAATGCTACTGCGCTCAGCCATCCATAAGGATCAGCTCCCACATCCGTAGGTTACTACTGGGAATACCATAGTTATAACTATGTGGACCTTTGCTGATAATCTAATAAATTTACTTTTTAATAGCTTTTCCAGACTTGTCATAGCTTTCCTCCCCAGAAGCAAATGTCTTAATTACATAGCTGCAGTCTCCATCTGCAGATATCTTGGAGGTCAGGAAAATAAAATCTGTCACTACCTCTGTCAAGACCCCCTTGACCATCCTTTGGGTTCAGTCATTCTTATAGTTATTTAATATGTTTTTTACCCAATGTATGTTATGTTGCCTCCCTATGTGTGATTGACTTGTGATGTTTGTTTCTGTATGTTGCATGTTTGGTTCATGAAGTGTTAAATCATATCGTGTTGTCAGTCTGTAACTGTCAGAGAGAGTCAGTTGAGATTCAGTTAGATTGAGTGAGATGTAATGGTGTCTCTGAGAACAAGCCAGTCTGAGGGCTGAGGGGGATGATTGTAACAGGAGAGAAGTGAGGTAGCCCAGCTGTCAGTGACTCAGTGACTCTTAGAAGCTTATATATATATATATATATATATATATATCATATCTGGAAGATATATATGTGTCACAATCCATTGTAAAGATAGGATTAATATACATATGGAAAATGATATCTGTAAGATATATATGTGTCAGAGAAAATGGCGGTCCTGATTCGGTACAATAATGAAGTGTGTATATGCTCCTAATCAAAGGAGAGGAAACCTAAATATATGTGGTCTCTTAACAGAAGGGGAGGAAATCTAGAAGATATATGTATATATGTATATCTAATGCCTTGGAAATTCTTTTGTACCCTTCTCCTGACTGATACCTTTTAACAATGAGATCCCTCTGATGCTTTGGAAGCTCTCTGTGGACCATGGCTTTTGCTGTGGGATGCGACTAAGAACATTTCAGGAAAGACCAACTAGAGCAGCTGAAACTTATTTGGGGTTAATCAGAGGCACTTTAAATGATGGCAGGTGTATGGTGACTCCTATTTAACATGGTTTGGAATGTGATTGCTTAATTCTGAACACAGCTACATCCCCAGTTATAAGAGGGTGTGCAGACTTGTGCAACCACATTATTTTTATTTTTTATTTTATTCCCTCCACCTAAAAGATTTCAGTTTGTTTTTCAATTGAGTTGTACAGTTTATAGGTCACATTAAAGGTGGAAAAAGTTCTGAAATGATTTATCTTTGTCTCATTTTTTTACAGCACAGAAACCTGACATTTTAACAGGGGTGTGTAGACTTTTTATATCCACTGTATATAGTCAATCTGATGTCTACATTGCTCATCTGGTAATGTTTCTATATAGAATTATGAGGCTGTTGGAAGAGAGTGTTTACTTTCACCAGAGAATTATCTTGACAGAATTATACTAATCTCTGACCATCTTCATTTTGTTCTCCAAGTCCAAACTTGCCTGTTACACCAGGTATCTTTAGATTGCAATCTTTTATGATGAGAGCAACAACTTTTTTTAGTGTTATATCTATGAGGTGTTGAATATCCTTGTAGAATTGGACAACTTCAGCTCCTTCAGCATCCGTAGTTGGAGCATAGATTTGGATCACTATGATTTTAAATGTATTTATTTATTGTCATTTATTGGGTTGTAACTTAGAGCTGCTCTGGACACACTTTGAGTATGAGGGCTACTCCTTTTCTTCTGCAAGATTCTTGTCTGATTATGGAATGATGCATTCCAGTCCTTTTGAGTTCAATAATTCCCAGGATATCAATGTTTGATCTTGTCATCTCATTTTTGACTACATCTAGTTTGCCTTGGTTCATAGTTTTAACATTCCAGGTTCCTATTCTGAATTGGTCTTTGCATCAGCAGACTTCCCTCTCCATACACATTCATAGCAGGGCATCCTCTTGACTTTGACCCAACTACTTCATAAGATCTGGTGCTACTTGTACTCTCTCTCAGCTTTTCCCTACTAATGTCCTAGGCACCTTCTGACCCGAGGGGCTCATCTTCCAGTGTCATATCGTTATGATTCTGGTTGTGCTTATCCATACACTTTTCTTGACAAAGATACTGGAGTGGGTTGCCACTCTATCCCTGTTTGTCTGACCTCTCTGTTATAAGCTGCCCATCTTGGGTGACCCTATATGGTATAGATCTAAGCTTCATGGAAGTACACAAGCCCCTTCGCCACAACAAGCTAGAGACCCAGAAGAGGAATATTGCTACAGTCACATCTATTTTTATAATATCTCATAATAGCAGACCACAATGTAAAAAAATAGGAAAGAAAATGATTTATTTTTGTGCCTTACAAAGAAACCTACAGCACATAACAATTGCAAACTGCTAATGAGTGACTGTAATGAAAGAACATTCTTCTGTTATACAGTACTGCATACAAAAGTAGTTAGACCTTTAATAAGGCTTTGCAGCATAAATTATAAATGAAATAAAAAAAAATCTATTCTGCAAATACACACACCGCATGTTATATATAAATATATTACTCATTTGTATTTAATGTTGATATAATACATAGTATTAATTTTTTGTGGAAGACACAGTCTAGGTTTGCATCTTTTACAGCTCATTCCATATGAACAGTTAAGATTTTTTCTTTCCATCTCACAGTTTAGTATCACCTCCTGTTTCTCGCAGTTTCATTTACTGTTAATTGTAATCCAGCTCTGGCAATAGATGGAAACAGCAAAAAGCTAGATTTGCAAAGTAATCATAATGATGGAGTAACACAATACAGAAAATACATTAAACAATGATGCTTTTAAACTATGTGTTGGTTAACAAAATTAGTTAATTTCACAACATAAATTAAACACATTTTTACATATTTATGCATCAAATAATATTATAAACATGTGTTGTAAATACAATACATGTTTATAATATCATTTTTCATTATGATTCATGCATTTTCAAATATATCAAGTATTATGGATTGGGTGGCTATTCACTGTAAAATATTCTGTTATTTTTTTTTTAATGTGTTTACCTCTTAAATCTAAGAAAGTATGGGCCAGATTAAATTCCAAGCCGCAATTTGTTTGTATTATTATTATTATAGTTTATTTATAACGCGCAGACATATTCCGTAGCGCTGTACATAAATTAGGTTCAGACAATGATAAATACAGATTAGCATTTAGAAAAGGAAGGAGGGCCCTGTCTTTGAGCTAGGAATCCAATGTCCATGGGGAATTCCCAAAGTACTTAGGATAGAAACTCACAGATTTACAATCTAAGGTATAGTAAAAGAGGGAGAGAGAGGTGATAAGTGTGTCTGGGTGTAAGTTGATACGCTTCTTTAAAGAGATATGTTTTAAGTGAGGTTTTAAATGTTTTGAGTCAAGAGGATAATCTGGTGGAGCGAGTCAAGGAGTTCCAGAGAATAGGGGCCGCACGAGAAAAGTCCTGGAAGCAGGAGTGAGAGGAGGTGACAAGAGTTGTAGAAAGAAGAAGGTCATTAGCAGAACGAAGAGGGCGGGTGGGGGAGTATTTGGATATGAGAGCAGAGATGTAAGGGGGAGCATTATTGTTGATAGCATTGTAAGTTAGGGTCATGATTTTAAATTTTATTCTTGAGGCTAAGGGAAGCCAGTGGAGTGATGACAGAGAAGTGATGCCGACACTGAATGTTGTGTATGGAAAATGAGTCTAGCAGAGGCATTCAAAATGGATTGAAGTGGAGACAGTCGGGTGGTGGGTAGGCCAGCAAGAAGCGAGTTGCAGTAGTCTAGTCGAGAGATGATGAGAGAGTGTATAAGGATTTTAGTTGTGTCTTGTGTAAGATAGTGACGAATTCTGGAGATGTTTTTTAGGTGGAGAAGACAAGATTTAGTTAGTGATTGTATGTGAGGGATAAAAGACAGAGCGGGGTCCAGTAGAACTCCAAGACAACAGGCTTGGGAGGAGGGGGGTGATGATGTTGTAGTTGACAGTGAGAGAGATGTGAGGAATTGACGCTGTGGGAGAGGGAGGGAAGATTAGGAGTTCAGTTTTAGACATGTTGAGTTTAAGATGGTGGGTGGACATCCAAGAGGATATACTAGAGAGGCAGTTGGAGATGTGTGTTAGAAGAGAGGGGGATAGATCTGGTGCGAAGAGGTAGATTTGGGTGTCATCTGCATAGAGATAATAATGAAGCCCAAAAGAGTTTGATGACTTCCACGTCCCTTCTAATATGTTCTATGACAAGTATATAGGATACAATTCCCATGAGGTTTTCACTGTTCAGTGGGTGAGCAAGCATTTGGACTCGTCTCCATCTGGGGCAGCATAACGATGAATTGGCAAGACTTGATTTTTGTCAATTTTAAATGCTATTTTAAATAATTCCAAATTCAAACATATCAGCTATTAAACAGGTATAGTGTACATTTCACATAAAACCACATTTTTATGAAAATTACATAAAGATTGTTAGTAAATTAATCTCTAGGCAACATACATGTTTAGTATTTGTAGTGAAGTAAATGTTTTCATGCCAAATGTTGTTAATTAACTATTCAGTTGATTTCAGACCACACCACAGCAAATTATAATATGAATGTAGTATTATAAAATTAATGACACCACTATTCCCAAGATAACAAATCCAAACGTGTGCTATTAAAGAGTCCCTGAATGCAACAAACTCTAAAAAAGCCATAAAATCTGTTAATTTAAGAATATATAAAAAAAATAATCAATACTACGCTATATCCTTTTTTTGTAAGGTATAACATGTATTTTCCATAGATTTCTATGAGCTAATTTGTCAAAAAGAACTTTTAAAAAATGTTTTTGTGTAAATGGTTCAACAACTAACATTAGTGGTAGTTTATTAAATTCTACAACATGTGTTCATTAGTTAAGATTCTAAATCTATATTTTATAGATACACATTCTAATATAATAGCATTATTATATCATTCATTAATGAGGATTACATAGTAAATGAAGAAAACTAACATTTTATGTCAAGTTATGGAAACTATCAAGTTTAACAAAAATTAATTACCGTATATACTCGAGTATAAGCCGACCCGAGTATAAGCCAAGGCACCTATTTTACCACAAAATACTGGGAAAAATGAGTGACTCGAGTATAAGCCGAGGGTGGGAAATGTGCTGCCCCCTGTGTCCCTCTTGTGCCCTCTGTGTCCCCCTCTCTCTCCATGTCTCTTCTCCCCTCTCACTTCCCTGTGTCTCTTCTCCCCTCTCCCTCCCCTGTGTCTCTTCACTCCTCTATCTTCCCTGTGTATCTTCCCCCCTCTCCCTTCCCTGTGTCTCTTCCCCCCTCTACCTTCCCTGTCTCTTTCCCCCTCTCCCTTCTGTGTGTCTCTTCCCCCTCCCTTCCCTGTGTCTCTTACCCCTCTCCCTTCCCTGTGTCTCTTCCCCCCCTCCCTTATCACCCTCCTCAACCCCCCTCCTCATTCTCAACCTCCCTCCTCAACCCCCCTCCTCATTCTCAACCTCCCTCCTCAACCCCCCTCCTCATTCTCAATCTCCCTCCTCAACCCCCCTCCTCATTCTCAACTTCCCTCCTCAACCCCCCTCCTCATCCTCAACCCCCCCATCCTCAACCCCCCTCCTCATCCTCAACCCCTTCTCAACCTCAATTCCCCTCCTCATCCTCCACCCCCTCTTCAACCTCCCACCTCAAACCCCCTCCTCATCCTCAACCTCCCTCCTCATCCTCAACCTCCCTCCTCATCCTCAACCCCCTCCTCAACCCCCCTCCTCATCCTGAACCCCCTCCTCAACCTTCCTCCTCAACCTCAACCCCCCTCCTCATCCTCAACCTCCCTCCTCATCCTCAACCTCCCTCCTCCACCCCTCTCCTCATCCTCAACCCCCTCCTCAACATCCCTCCTCAACCTCAACCCCCCTCCTCATCCTCAACCTCCCTCCTCATCCTCAACCTCCCTCCTCAACCTCCCTCCTCATCCTCAACCTCCCTCCTCATCCTCAACCCCTCTCCTCACACTCAACCTCCCTCCTCAACCTCCCTCCTCATTCTCAACCTCCCTCCTCAACCCCCCTCCTCATTCTCAATTTCCCTCCTCAACCCCCCTCCTCATTCTCAACTTCCCTCCTCAACCCCCCTCCTCATCCTCAACCCCCCCATCCTCAACCCCCCTCCTCATCCTCAACCCCTTCTCAACCTCAATTCCCCTCCTCATCCTCCACCCCCTCTTCAACCTCCCACCTCAAACCCCCTCCTCATCCTCAACCTCCCTCCTCATCCTCAACCTCCCTCCTCATCCTCAACCCCCTCCTCAACCCCCCTCCTCATCCTCAACCCCCTCCTCAACCTCCCTCCTCAACCTCAACCCCCCTCCTCATCCTCAACCACCCTCCTCATCCTCAACCTCCCTCCTCCACCCCTCTCCTCGTCCTCAACCCCCTCCTCAACATCCCTCCTCAACCTCAACCCCCTCCTCATCCTCAACCTCCCTCCTCATCCTCAACCTCCCTCCTCAACCTCCCTCCTCATCCTCAACCTCCCTCCTCATCCTCAACCCCTCTCCTCACACTCAACCTCCCTCCTCATCCTCAACCTCCCTCCTCATCCTCAACCTCCCTCCTCAACCTCCCACCTCAACCTCAATCCCCCTCCTCATCCTCAACCTCCATCCTCATCCTCAACCTCCCTCATCATCCTCAATCTCCCTCCTCAACCCCCCTTCTCATCCTCAACCTCCCTCCTCATCCTCAACCTCCCTCCTCATCCTAAAGCCCCCTCCTGACTTTACCCCTCTAAATACCTCCCCCTCTCCCTTTACCCTCACTTACCTTCATCTACAGCTTCTACTCCGCTCCATCCTGCATCGTCACCCGGTATATGCTAATGACGTGATGTCACATGCGCGCCACGTCATTAGCATATACCAGGTGCCGACGCAGGAAGGAGCGGAGGCCGGAGGAGAAGCTGCAGATGAAGGTAAGTGAGGGTAAAGGGAGAGGGGGAGGTATTTAGAGGGGTAAAGTGAGGAGGGGGGTTTAGAATGAGGAGGAGGGATTAGAATGAGTAGGGGGGTTAAGGATGAGGAGGGGTGGGGGAAAGAGACACAGGGGTTAGAGAAACACAGGGGTGTAGAGAGACACGGGGGGTTAGAGAGACACGGGGGGGTAAAAAGACACGGGGGAGTGACTCAAGTATAAGCCAAGGGGGCCCTTTTTAGCCTTAAAAAAGGGCTGAAAAACTCGGCTTATACTAGAGTATATATGGTACATGTGTTATATAAATCTATTTCTGTATAGTAATAAATCGGTTTGAGGGAGGAGAAAAATAGAGAGGCTAAGAAAGAGAGGGAGCGTGTGTATGAGAGGGCAGGGGTATTATATCTGCTATGTATTCACTGATTTCTAACATTTCCACTACAGGGAGTTTCATCTGTAAGAATTAACAGCGTGTATTGAACTTTAGATAAGTCTGACTTTGTATTCCACTATGATATGCCTAAGGCACAAAGCAATGTATCACTCCACAATTAGTATATAACTCTCACTTATCAACAAGACACATTTTCTCTCTATTTCTTTTTTCATAATTTTCCCTCTATTCCTCTCCTTTAATACATGCTCTTTTAAAATGTTTGATACAAAGTGTTCCCTGCCCCTTTAAAAAATAGATGGCACTAGATTTGAGCCACAGATACTTTGTATTGCAGGCAAATGTTCTATCACTAAATTATCATTCAGCATGCCTGTTAGTAAGTAAATACAGCTATACAGCCTCAACTAGCAGATTCCTGTACTTCAGTTGATGCAACCTCAGGGTCTCATTCAATTGCTATGTTTAAGAGATGCAGGCTCGCAAATGCTGATCGCAAGCTACTTTGCTATTAAATTGCCTTACGTTTGCGTGCTCCGATCGGGTTATGTTCTGCTAGCTACGATTCCTTGCAATTTCGTCAATCGCAGCCTACTTCCCTCAAAGCCTTTGATCTTTCATGGTCGCAAGAGTTGTGGCTGCAAAAAATACCTAATCTCTATTCAATTGCTTCATCAAGCCTGTAAATGGCTAAATGCAAACCACAGCTTACTTGTTCCAAGGACATGTCGCAAAGCGCTTACTTACTAATTTACAGCACTGTAAATGATGGGGAACACAATGGGTGACATTAGAATTCAAAGCACAACATTCTCAAGCTCGCACATCCCTGAAATATAATACTTTATTTCATGTTTATTTTCCATCAGAAGTCCTACAGGCTTCAACCTCCAAGCCCATAGAACCTCTATATTTCATTGAAGTCCTACGGGCTTGAATAATGAGTTACGGGCTTGGAGGTCATTCAAGCCTGTAGGACTTTGGACAGAAATTAAACATGAAATTAAGTATTTGATTTTAGCGATGTGCAAACTTGAGAATGTTGTGCTTTTAATCCTCATGTCCCCATTGTGTTCTCCATCATTTACAGTGCTTTACAGTGCTGTTTTGAATTTATTTTTTCAATTACAGTGCTCCGAGCTTGGAACACAAGTTACGGCCTTGCTTACTGCTGATAGCATGGTTTGCGATCAGCAGGAAGGAGGGCTAACTTGTGCCCTCAGGTAATTGAATAGCAGTGTAAACATAGGGCAACGCAAGGACGTAACCAGATCGCAGGTTACGTCCCACAATTGAATGAGGCCCATACTATATAAACACACACTGCAGCAAAGGACTAAAACACGTTGGAATCCCTGACTAAAATGCCTCTATGGCCATCAATTCACCAGCCATTTGAAAAAAAGAAAATAGTGGTGAAGTCCGCAAGCCCTTAATGTTCTTTGACAAACTATAAAAAAAGCACTTCAAAATAATATGTGGGGGGATTATCTCAATGTTTGTTGAGATTTGCAAAATTTTAAAACTATGCATATTTCGATGAATTTCATTATTTGATAAACTTGTATGGAATATCATGTTACATATTTTTGCATGGAACCTGCTCTTGAGTCATAAAGTAGGAAATAAAAGTAGCCCAAAAATGTTTCTTTTATTATCCTTATTAGTGATGTCCCGAACAGTTCGCCGGCAAAATATTCGCGGGGATTTTCGCATGTTCACGTTCGCCGCGAACAGCGAACACATGCACTTTTCGGTTGACCCCCTATACTTTATCATTGAGGAAACTTTGAACATCATTTATTTTATTTTATCATTTTTTGTGTGTAATCTATGCCTGCCTGCCAGCGTGTGTGTGTGACAGGCTAACACCAAACAGCTTATATTGTGCTTATTTTCACTACTCATACCTGGTGGTGTAACATACATTGAAAAGAACCATTTTTTTCCTGTAATCTAATTTCAGTGGCCTGCCTGTGTCAGGCTCACAGCTTATATTGTGCTCAGTGACATAAAACAACACTTTTTTGACTGTAATAGATTGAATAGCAATTGCCTGCCTACAGGCGTGTGTGTGAAGCCTATTGCATCTACTCTGCCAACTTTTGCCAGTGCACAGTGATACGTCATATCTGGTGCAAGCGTAGTGTACAGTGACATAAAACAACACTTTTTTTGACTGTAATAGATTGAATAGCAATTGCCTGCCTACAGGCGTGTGTGTGAAGCCTATTGCATCTACTCTGTCAACTTTTGCCAGTGCACAGTGACACTCATATCTGGTGTCACAGTAGCTTGCACGCATAGTACCACTAATCAAAAAAAATGACAGGCAGAGGCAGGCCACCCCGCAGGGGCCGTCGTGGTCGTGGTGCTGTGATTCCCTTTGGCCCTAGAATAATGCCCAGTTTTCAGAGGCAACATACCCTGAACTTGAAAAGTTCTGAGGACATGGTTGACTGGCTAACACAGGACACCCAATCTTCTACAGCTTCCGCTCGGAACCTAGAAGCACCATCCTCCTCCAGCTTATCTTTGGGCACCTCTCCAGTTACCACTCGCCTGCCTGCCGCCACCACCAACACTAGCACCACAGCCGCTTCACTTGATCCGTCAGCAGAGTTATTTACACATCCGTTGGAAGAAATTAGTGATGCGCAAACATTAGTGCCAGAGGATGTAGATAACAGGGATATGTCCCAGTCAGGCAGCATTACACACATGGACGTACGGTCTGATGATGATGATGTTGTACCCGGTGCTGCTTCCTTTGTTGAGTTGTCAGATACAAGTGAAGCGGTTGATGATGACGATGCGTCCGTGGATGTCACATGGGTGCCCGCTATAAGAGAAGAAGAACAGGAGGAAAGTTCAGATGGAGAGATAGAGAGGAGGAGGAGACGAGTTGGAAGCAGGAGGAGGTCGTCGCAAGTAGCTAGTGGCACAGTCAGACAGCATGCATCTGCACCCGGGGTCAGCCTGACAGCACGCCAGTCAACGCATGCTGTTGCCACCACCAGAATACCGTCATTGCAGAGCTCAGCAGTGTGGCAATTTTTTGGTGTGTCTGCCTGTGACAACAGTGATGCCATTTGCAACCTGTGCGAAAAGAAACTGAGTCGTGGGAAGTCCAACACCCACCTAGGTACAACTTCTTTGCGAAGGCACATGATGTCACATCACAAACGCCTATGGGATGAACACATGAGTACAAGCAGCACACAAAGTCAAAGCCGCCATCCTCCTCCTGGTCCAGCATCTTCAGCCACATCAACCACTGCTGCCCTGCTTGCCCCCTCTCAACCATCCACCACTCCGTGTCTCGCCCTGAGCAGTCCCTGCTCATCTGCCCACAGTCAGGTGTCTGTCAAGGACATGTTTGAGCGTAAGAAGCCAATGTCACAAAGTCACCCCCTTGGCCGGCAACTGACAGCTGGTTTGTCTGAACTCTTAGCCCGCCTGCTTTTACCATACAAGCTGGTGGAGTTTGAGGCATTCAGAAAATTTGTAGCTATTGGGACACCGCAGTGGAAGGTACCCGGCCGAAATTTCTTTTCACAAAAGGCAATCCCCAACCTGTACTCGATTGTGCAAAAGGAAGTAATGGCATCTCTGGCACACAGTGTTGGGGCAAGGGTCCATCTGACCACTGATACCTGGTCTGCAAATCATGGTCAGGGCAGGTATATCACCTACACTGCGCAATGGGTAAACCTGGTGACGGCTGCCAAGCATGGAATACATGGCTCAAATTTGAAGTGGGAGGACCGACCAAGCATCTTTTTCCATCTCCCGCTTCCAAAAATCCATGCCATATACACGTCCCCTGATAGTGGACATAACAGGGATTAAACCGATAGGAATAGTACTACTTAACAGTACACACCTTATAATAACGCAAACAGAGGCAACTTCCATGCTGTGCAGTGGAAGCCCCCAGACTCTGACCTGTGTATAATCTTCCATGCTGGGCAGTGGAAGCCTCCAGACTCTGACCTGTGTATAATCTTCCATGCTGTGCAGTGGAAGCCCCCAGACTCTGACCTGTGTATAATCTTCCATGCTGGACAGTGGAAGCCCCCAGACTCTGGTAGTCTGAGGAAGAGGAGTCAGAGGAGGAAGGTAGCTTTGAGGAGGTGGAAGACCAAACACAGCAGGCGTCCCAGGGGGCTTGTTGTCACCTTTCGGGGACCCTTGGTGGCTGGGTGGAGGAAGAGACCTTCAATGACATCAGTGAGGGCAAGGAACGGGACATGGCTAGCTTGGTATCCAACCTTGTGCAAATGGGGAGTTTGCGGTTGTGCAAAGGGACTGTTTGCGGTTGTTTGCGGTGCATTAAACGGGGAGATTGGTCTGCTACTGTGAAGCGGGTGTAACCCTTACACTACCTGATCATACCTGATGTTTTAAAGCATGTTATTCCAAACAATTTAGGAATGTTAGGTGATTTATGCCCTTTATGGCTTAAAACCAGACCCTCCGGCATGCCACAGTCCAGGTGTTAGTCCCCTTGAAACAACTTTCCCATCACTATTGTGGCCAGAAAGAGTCCCTGTGGGTTTTGAAATTCGCCTGCCCATTGAAGTCTATGGGGTTCGCCGATGTTTGCCCGTTCGCAAACATTTGGTATGCATTAAATGGGAACTATTCTTGTGATATACTGTCGCTGTCCTCACTTTCCCACATTAAAACTAACATTAATTAAGTTCTTATTCTGATTTGTGAACTACCTACATAACAGCTACATTAGTAATATATTAAGTACAGGAAAACACGTTTAGTGTTGTAGATAGGATTCTGGGCAAAAAGAGTGTTAAGCAAAACAGTGCGTCATTTGTAAAACAGGGGAGATAGGGATAGGAGAACTCTTTAAAAAAAAGCTGCAAAACCGATAGAATTTTCATTTTTTTAACCTTTTTTTAATAAAACTGCAAACATAACAACAAGAGAAAAAAATAACTTTTAAAAAAATTAAAAATAAAGGAACAGCACACACAAAAAAAAAGCAACATTTGTCTTTGCTTTCTGCACTCATCCAGCAGATGCTGGTAGCAGGACATTGCCCCGATTGTTTGCCACTGCATAATCCATAAACACCATTATTTTTTTCTGTTGTGTGATAATCCTGGTAATGTACACATTTTTCAGAAAGTAACTGGCAGGTTAACAGGTGTCTAATTTGTGTTTCAAGTCCCACTGTGGTCAGTTTTTCCTATATAGTATGTTCAATAACAAAACTTCATAATGGACAACATGGTTTTAGAAAATGAAATAATTATGCTTCATATTTTTCATGTTTATATGCCATTTTTCCTTCCATTTTCTTTATGTTGCCTGCACCTTTAGTGTGAACAGGTTTTAAAAAAAAAATGTATGTGAAGTTTTTAAAAGAGGATATGTTATAATTTTGACCTTCAATGGGAGACATGAGGGGCCAGGGTGGAAGGCACTACAGGGGTTCTATAAATAAATTAAAAAAAAACATGAAAATAATTATACATCACCAATATAGTTGTCATACTGCAAGTTTGTGTGTAATGCTCACAAAGTTATGTGTTGCGCATGCACATAGCGCATGCCGAGGCTCAAAAAGAGCCCCTAAATGAGCGCCGAATGGGCGCTGAATGTTGCGGGTTGTGCATGTGCATAGCGAATGCCGTGGCTCTGCAGCTCATTGCGGGCCTCACAATGGGCGCCAAAGGCAATGGGCGCCGAAACTTGCGAAATGCAAGGCTCACAGAGGAGAGGGAAGGAGAGAGGAAAGGGGAGGAGGGAGAGGACACAGGAGGGAAGGAGAGAAAGAGATGGGGGGACATGGGGTGGAGAGGAGTGGGGGAGAGACACAGGGATGGGAGAGAAACAGGGGAAAGAGACACAGGGGTGGGAGAGACAAGGAGGGAAAGAGACACAGGGGAGGGAGAGGGGAGGAACGAGATACAGGAGGGGGGAAGAGACACAGGGGAGGGAGAGGGGGGAAGAAACATGGAAGGGAGGGGGAAGAGACACAAGGGAGGGGGGAAGAAACACAGGGGAGAGAGAGGGGGAAAGAGACACGGGAGGGAGAGGGGGGAAAGAGACCCAAGGGATGGGGGTAAAGAAACACAGGGGAGGGAGAGAAACATGAAACATATCATAAATTGCAGTCATTTTTTCACGGGTCATTGTCTATTATAGATAGAAAATGAGTTGGAACTAAGGTGGGGCCCAAGTACAAAAAGGAAAGTGTGCCCCCAGTGGGGCCCCCTTTTTTTTTTTTTTTACATCGGTCTCCCCATTCACTAGCTCCACCACTGGTTTGATTAACCATAAAGGGACATGGAACACAATTTGTTTTCATCATTATAAAGGAGCAGACTTTAAACTTTGCCAAAGTTTTGTTTTGCATAAGAGATATAAAGTAAAACCTGTTGAAACATCACCGAAACTGCTAGGAAGTGCATAGAGCATATACACATCAGTAGATTTAATTGGCAGACGATTAAATGTCTGCTCATTGGCTGATACGGGCAACCCCCCAGGTCAGTTACACTTTGGAATATTTTTTTTGCCTTATAATTTGAAAATAGAAAATACACAGTTGTACATTATCAAATACTTTCTGTTAAATGCAACAACAACAAAAATGCTTTCACTGTCTCTTTAAGCTACAGTATATCTGGAGCCTATACACTGGAACATGAAATAACATAGGGACAAGTATGTCATCCAGAAAGTGTCCAGATGTGCTCCAGGTGTAGCAGACTAGCTTGACAGTACTGAATGTAGCTGTATTATAGTGTGGATTAATTGTTCTGTAACACAAAGAAAATTCCCAAAGTTACTAAAACTAGTAAGCAATACATAACGTGAAAAGTCTTCTTATTCTTTTGATAAAAGGATTAATACTGTAGTATACAGTTTATATTAATAGTATTGCATTAACCTCTCTGTTACATTCCTTTTTTATCAAACCTCAACACTATTAAGTAATGTGACTAAATGTTTTAAGGTGCATTTTCATTATGTCTACCCTTCTAACTAATTTCAAGAGCAGGGCATAGACAGTGGTTAGGAATATATTAAGAGAAGCAGTCTCTCTGTCTGGCATGTAAACCACAAATCAGACTGTCTGATTGAGAAAAGAGATTTCAGTACTAACGTATCTGACAGCTCTGTGTTAATTCATAGAGTAGATAATCTGAAAAGCACTTACCTGTTTAATGTACACCCACATCATTTGGTGTTTGACTCACTGAACATACATTAAATCTCTATAGCATATACACAGCACTATAAGCCCTATTCTATTAGAAGACTGCAAAGGCCTCTAACCCATAATTTTGACTGTGGGTGTTTTTTTCCTCTAAATGTTTATATGTATTCTATTGACTATTGACTCCAGCTCGCAATTTGCCTTCTTAAACCTAAACTCGTAAACCCTGGATTTATAAGTAGGATTTTAGGGGGCGTGATCATATGATCTGACAATATTTAAGCAAGCTCATAAATTAATACAGCCAATAGTAAATGAGTCTGTCATCATGACGTCAGTAAAACATGGAAGTTACACATAATCTGCAATCAGAGTCTACAAATGAATTAGTGCCAATAAGTAATATTTGTCGATCGGGCTCACAATCAAGCAATCTAGCACTCTATAAAATGCAATAGATCATCTGTTTTAGTCAATATGGTTTTCATGATATGTATTAACCCCTTGAGTCCGGGAGTGACATTACAGTTAAAAAAAATATTATTTAATTGCATATTTGGGGGTTTGAGACTGTTCTGCTCTTATTTCTAATGTCTTTCCATGATTTCCCATGCTTTTAAAGTACAGTATTGTGTGTTTAATTGCTGCTACAGCTATAATAAGTGTTTGCAAAAGCCCTTGCGAGTTCTGTTTAGTACTCGTAATATTTTTTACAGAAACATGAATCTTTTTTCAGTTGCGGGTCAGACTTTATTTGCTAGAGTTCTGGGTCTTATAGAATATCGATTTTCTGTAACTTTAATTATTTAGAGCTCGTAATATTTGAGCTATGCTAAAACCAATGGAGTTCTAAGGCCAAATTTGGGTCTTTGACTGACCCATATAGTGATTGTGGGTGGGTAACTAGTAATCGGATTACGAGTAGCTAATAGAATATGTGGTAATATTTAGAGTGATTTTAAGTGTTTATACATTTATGAATTGGGCAAAAAATAGGGCTCTATATCAGAAACATAGTGTTGTTTTTGCTACTTGCACAGCAAAGGTGTTTGCACATTTGACATTATATGCCTGCATTTGCACTGATTAGTTTAACTGCTAGCATTGCAACTGATTTGATCATGACCTGTGTATTAATATTATCTTGTTTGTGTGTTATTAATAGGCCAGTGTACAATGTATTCTGCTGAAAAACTCCACCAGGCATGACTAATTCAGATAATTAATTTGCTAGAACATTAACACCATCAAATGAGTCTGCTAAACCGGTAAATTTAAAGAAAATTAAACTTAATTTGCAGGTTATTGCAATTAAGTCTGTCTTGTCTTTCTGAGGGATTTCAACATCCTCAGTATTTAAGAGGCAATCATAATGCATGCAAGTAGGCGGGATTTTTGGCTAATTAACACAAGAGTCTAATCTGCTTTTCAATTAGGGTAGATGTTTATTATGTGCCGGTGACAGTGTTGCAATTCAGTTCAGCATAACAGGAGTGCATGGCATAATTATAGCTGAAAAGAAAGTCTCATGCAGGGCCTGTTTAGGGGTTAATGAGACATTGGCAGTTTCCAGCTGGGGAGATCGAGCCAGTTTAGTGAGGCTTCAAGAGGAAACCACCCATAGGGGTTTCCTTTGAAGTGTCAAAAGGTCCCCTTGTTCAGGGTGGCTTATGTTTCATTTGTCTGAGTGGCATATAAAAAATTGATGAGCTGCCAGCAGCAGTCCTCATGACATTAATTCACCAATTGTGATCCTAATAGTTTCATCCTTAAATACATTTGGCTGACAATACTATGAAAAAGTCAATGTTTTGAAAACAATAAGAGAGAGGCAAATCATTCAAACTATGTATACCATATAGAGGATATGTATCAACAAACAATCTTAAAGACGATGACCCAGACTTTATTAGCCCTAGGAAAGCAACACTTCTGTGACATTCATTTTTTTCCCAGAGTACATTCTGACTTCACTAATTAGGCATGTTATATGTAAGTACTGAGAGCACATTAAAGGTCAGGATGCTTTGCTTTGTGAGTTTAGACAGCAGAGGCCATAAACATATTCCTGCAATGCATATTACAAATAAACTCAGTGACAGTTAAAATAATAGTTCACAAGGATTTAAAAAAAAAAATTCTGTGTAAACAAATAACAATGGTTTTATTATTTAAATGTCACAACGATCTAGGTGGGCAAATTATTGATTATTTAGCAGGCTAATCTCATTCAGTTAGAAAAAAAATGTTATTCCAGATAATGTAGTCACTAAGCACATCTAATAGGGTTATATTTACTAAACGGTGAAGAGTTGGAAAGTTTGCAGGTTATTCAAGAATTCAGGTATTTTAATAATATATCTCTACAGCACAACCTTCGTATCTATGGTTGGTAGTAAATGGCACAATGTAATGACAAACAGGCTTTATCACACATCTACTCGGCTGGGGTAATCAAAGACATTTCAGGAGAGCTTTTCAGGGTTTGTTATGTACTTAAAGAAGGCTGCAATGTTTATTTCCTGTGACATTACAGCGTCCTGCACCCATCTACTACCACTGTGAGAGCTTAGTGCATCTTCTCCTTAATGTTTGATTGCATTTTTTCTTAAAATGTTTAAACTTTACATCCATTTACCAAAGGTAAGTGGAAAGCAAATAAGTACAGAATTAATCCATGATTGTTTTATTGACCCATCTTTCTTCTTTTTTTTTTTTAGAATACTTAATTTGTGATCATAATTATGAATGGAGAGATTGAAGACCAAGGTGCTGGTATGTGAGTCATACAATTCTATTAAGAACATTTTCTTATAACTGATACACATTAACCACAATTATTGTTTTGTATGATTCCAATATTTAAATATGCAATAATATAACATATTTGGTGTCACATAAATTCTCCCTCAAGATCGTGAGGTAATGAGGGCTCAGGATCATTAGCAGAAGCATCATGAACATAGGATCACTGGTTCAGCATAGCCATCATGATCTGCTCTTCAGTGGCCTTGAAAAGGCCAAGGATACCAATCCTACGCAGAGATCCATTTCCTTCTCATAGAATGGCAGCAAAGGTTCAGGATACAACGTGATTACAGCCCAGTAAAAATAATAAAAGTGGTGAAACATACCTTGCATTTGTGTCTCAAACAGAGCATAAGCTTTATTTTTTTCTGGTACATCATTTTATACAGGTTCTGGCCCAATCAGCAGTTGGCCACTTCAACAGACAAACACAAGTTTAACACATTCTGTCCCTTAAAGGAATTACCGCTATGTGTGGTAGGACTGTCTCCAATGACCAGCCTGTCTATTTCCCCAGCGAGGTGCCAAGGAATCTAAGGCCCCAGGTATCAGCTACCTCTGTTCAGGATGTGGGCACCGCAGGGGTTGATAAGATATTGTGAGCTCTGGATGAATGTCTGGGTGGGGGTTGGGGCTCAACCTAAGTAGGGGAATATTTGTATTAGCTTAATACAATAGTTACACCCGGAAACACACTCTACACACAAAATAATGGTCCTAAAAATGACCCAGAGCCCTCTAGGCTCAAATGACACGGTAGAAAGGGGCCTTAGAGGTCCAGGGCATACAACAAGAGCTTAAGGAAAAATATCACACAGCATAACAAATCAACAAGTGAAAGTATTGCTTATGGCCATTATAATGCCCCTTTGATTCAACCGGCTAGGTGTGTGATGTCCATAAGGGTCCAGTGGCAAGGCTTTAAAGTCCAAGTGTCCTGGGTTTCGTAACAAGGACAGCTTAGATGATTGTTAGAACAACCAGAGAAAACAAATAGTCTGTGGCTGAAGAAGAGTCCTGATCTCCACATATACTTTTTAGCCCTAAAGGGCCATTAGTTGTGGGGATCAGAGAAGTCCCACCCAGGCCTCAAAAAGTGGGTTGTAACACTTGGTACATCACCTTACAAGTTTGTGGTGTCTAATCTACAAACTTTCTTTGACAGTGAGATTCAATATTTACATTAAACTCATTTGAAGAACTAGACTTAAAAAGGGCTAATCTTATACAAACATGTAAAGAAAACCGCCTTTAATGTATTATTGCCACTAACTCTATTACTCTTTATAAGACCTCATATATGTGTATATGTATCTGTCTAGTATGATCAGAGAGAGTAATGCAGTTTGAAAATTCAATCAATTAGAGGTGAAGTAATCCCCCAAAAAGATAAGCAGATATGCACCTAGATTCACTCTGCTTTACTTAGCCTGTGAACTGCATCACTAAAGTAAAGGAGGCAGGGGCAAAGCGACCACCGGCACAAGCAGTACATCTGCATTGTGGCTTTCACCACCAGGGGCCCTCTGGGCTCTTCCATAGCCCCTGACAGTTCACTCTAGTCTGTGGCTGCCCTCCCTAGCCCTGGCAATCGATACAGCTCTGTATATCTCCAAAGCGACCCTCTCTGGCCCCTACAGCCCCTCTTCGCCCCCCTGCCACAACTTCACCCTATGGCTCCAAGTTTCTCTTCCTCTCTTCATTCTCATTCACTTTCCTTGCTCTCCCCATCTCCTTTCTCCATGTTTTTCTCTCTCACTTCATCTTCTCTGTCCTCCTTCACTCTCCGCTCCTCTTTCTCCTCTCCTGTTTCTCCCCCTATAATTCCCTCTCCTTTGTCCTCCATCTCCCCCTCTCCCCTACCCTCCCCATTCCCTCTCTCCTCTTTCCTTTGCCCTTCTTTCCCTTTTCCCCCTCCCATTCACTATTGCCTGCTGACCCTTCCTCTTCTCCCCCCTCTTGTCCCTCTTGCCTCATTTTTTCCCATTCTTCTCACTCCCCACTCCCTCACTCTGTTTCTTGTTTTCTTGTCCCTATTCGTCCCCCCCCCATTCTCTCAATCACATCTACTCTCTCAATCCTCTCTATTTCCTTACTCATCCCTCTTCTCCTCTCTCTCTCCTTCCTCCCCTTCCCCCTCTTTTCTCCCCATCATGTCTAATTTCCTCTTTTTTCCTAATCATCTCTCCCCTTCTCTCTCTCCCTTTTTTCAATTTATCTTCCTTTGCCTCTTCTATTTTTCTTTAATTGTCCCTATTCTCCTCCTCCTTTTATCTCCCTCTTTTCTCTACCCATTCTTTATCTTTGCTCCTTCTCTCTACCCTCTCTCTATCCTTCATCTTTCCTCTGCCCAATTTTCTCCCTCTCTCCTATTTGTCTCTATACCTTTCTAAACTTCTCCTCACCTCTGTTCTCTCCCTCCCCTCTTTCTCTGTTCTCCCTCCCCTTCTCTCTATTCCTTTCACCCACATGCTTTGTTAGCCATTGCCATCTTGTTTAGGGTGAACAGCATATAGTTCAAGTCCATATCCTATTATAAAAAAAAGTGTTTCACTCAGTGGGTTTGATAGCAATGCTACATTGTTATATAAAAATTATAATCTTTTATTTGTAACGTGCCAACATATTCTGCTGCGTTGTAGGTGGGTTAAGTACGAGGCAAAAACAGTTTTAACACATTGAAAACGAGCGGAGGTCCCTGCCTATGAGCTTAACATCTAGCATACATAGTGCTTTCCCTAAAGCACCTTGCAAGGTTAAAACTTGCACATTTACAATCTAAATGATTTGGATGAGGTACATATATATACAGCCGTATTAAATTGATATTCGGCCAATTGAATAGGGCTCTATATAAGCACACAGCATATTTTTTTTACAGAAGTTTTTAGTTAGTGAAGACCTTGCTTTTGGATAGAAGTTCACTAACTAAAAACTTCTGTAAAACAAATATGCTCTGTGCTTATATAGAGCCCTATTCAATTGGCCGGATCACAATTTAATAAGGCTGTAAGGCTGTAACTTCTTTAAACAGATGTGTTTTTAGTGAGGTTTTCAAGGTCTTGAGGCAGGAGTGTAGCCGGAAGGAGCAAGGCAAGGTGTTCCAAAGAATAGAGGCAGAGCAGGAAAAAGTATTGGAGGCAGGAGTGAGAAGAGGTAGTAAGACAGAAGGAAAGAAGAAGTTCGTTAGCAGTGGGGGGGGGGGGGGGGGTAGTATATTGAGACAAGAGAGAGCGATATAAGGTGGTGTACTCTTGTTGAGGGCTCTGTAAGTTTTAATTATAATGATAATATCTCCTCAAATAATAATAAATAAAAATATTCCATCCATTGACCCTTCATTATATAGCGGCACAGACTATGATTGTCTTTTTGATAGATACCTTTAGTGAGAGAAAGTTTATAATGAAACCTAGATATCATGAGATAATGAATAGCATCTGTTCCTTCGAAGATGAACAAAATAATGCCTTTGTAGTTGACAGGAACGGAGGACATTTTAATTCTAAGTATTCCATCTGGCAGATTTAATCTGGAGGACTTCCAAGCTGGAGACTTTCCAGGGTCTACATATGCACAGTATATACCTGTAGGATGCCAGTTCACCTCACTGCCTGAGAACCTTTACTAAATGGGGATCATTTCATGGAATACTAATCTGATGCAAATAACAGTATGTTCTGTCTGTGAATTACAAACTGCTTGGCTTGCTTTCATTACATTTTTGAATACAATCCAATTTATTATGTATAATACATCACACATTTTAAAATACAAGGAAACTGAATTATGCTGTGGAGTTTCTTATTGAAATATTAGTATTCTAGTTTCAGTGTAATGATTACTGATGCATTTTTACTGTTTTTTTTTTTATTTAAAGAAGAAGTTAAAGTACTTCTTACCCTTTCTTATTTTCCCATCATTAGACTCCCACATACATATACACTTGCAAACAAATATGTCACGGCAAATAGACGTGACATTGCACCATTCATTTGCAGTAGCTTGCGACCCATGAGATTATACTGTCCTGGACTTGGACCTCCCTGTCAAAGACAGATATGTATCATTGTCTAAATACCATATAGCAGGAGCATCTCATACACCAAAGAGTGTAGCAGAAAATGAGTTGGATATATTGTTAATTGGTACAATATCATCAAACTTGAACTGCATAAGCTTTACAATAAAGACAGATATCTTTTTTTCCACTTAATGTTATTATCCTCTATTTGTAAGGTGCCATCATATTCCATAGCGCTGTACAGAGGTTAAGTACAGATCAAAACAGTTTCATTAGAAATCTCAGTGGGAGAGATAGAATCACTGAAGTCCCATATTTACAATAAGCTTTATTGAAGAACTAGGGGAGAAAAACATTTAGAGAAAGAAAAATAAAATGTAATGAAAAATTAAATGAATTTAAATTATTAACTGTTACGTCCAGTTATTCCTTACTGTGTGTGGTTATTGGTTTATTTATCACCTTGGATGGTGATACCATTGTAAGTTGGGTTTCAATATGAATCCATTGTATATTCTAAGTCACTGTGTCCAACTGTGGCATTCCAAGTCCTTCCCTGTGACAAATCAAATCAGGAAATAGCAATATCTGACAAAAGCATAACATAATTAAAGAGTTGATACATTAAAAACAGTATTTATTTATGTTTTACCTTACTAAATCAATGTTCCCTTTATGCAGATAAAACTCTTTAAATGGGCTTAGTCCTATGAGTTTTGTGGGCAGCAAAGCATATATATTTGTCCTCCATCTCCACCCTTTCTTTAGAGGAGATGCTCCCAAGGTGCCATGTGGGGCTTCTTCCTATCTGCAGGAAACCATATAATTGTTTTGTGCTGTGACAAACTCTGCAGGTATGTGCAAGATGTCATTGCTGTGCAACGTTGTGGTACCTTCTAGTAAGGAAGAAGCCTCATCCAGCACCTTGTGAGCACCACCTTCCCAGGCAAAAAAAATTATTGCAATACATTTTTGGGTAGGGAGAATAGGGGGGAGAGACATAGAGGGAGAAAAGAGGGTGTAAAGAGAGTGAGGGAGAAGAGAGACAGGAAGGGAGAAAATAGTAGGAGTGTAAAAAGAGTCAGGGAGAAGAGAGACAGGGAGGAAGGAAAGGGGGGGATGATAAAGAATGTGGGAAGAGAGGGAGGGGGAGGGAGAAAAGAGAAAGGAAAGAGGAAAAGAGCGGTAAAGAGAGTGAAGGAGAAGAGAGACAAGGAGGAAGAAGATAGCAGGAGGGTAAAAAGCATCAGGGAGAAGAGAGGAAGGAAAGAGATGGAGGATAAAGAACGTGAGAAGAGAGACAGGGAGGGAGAAAATATGGAGATGGTAAAGAGAGTGAGGGAGAAGAGAGACAGGGGTTCGAGAAAATATGGAGATGGTAAAGAGAGTGAGGGAGAAGAGAGACAGGGGTTCGAGAAAATATGGAGATGGTAAAGAGAGTGAGGGAGACGAGAGACAAGTATGGAGAAAAGAGGGAGATGGCAATGATAGTGGTTTAGAAGAGAGACAGGGAGGGAGAAGATAATAGGAGGGTCAAAAAAATTAGAGAGGAGAGATAGGAAGGAAGAAAAATAGAGGAGGGTAAAGAGAGAGAGAAGAGAGACAATGAGGGGAAATGTATGAGAGGGAGAAGAGAGGGAGAGGGAGAAGAGAGAAAAACACCTGAGGGAAAATGGTATGGAGAAGAGAAGTGGAGTCAAGGAGAGAGGGAATGAGAGGCAGGAATGAAGGATGGAAAGGGAAATAGAGAGGGTAGCAGGAAGCAGACAGTGACGGAGAAGAAATAAATATATAAATAATGTAGCTCTGTGTTTTCGTCCACCACTAAATATTTACCAGCTGGGAGCCAGGAAGATTTTACAGGAGCCAGACATTCTGTTTCTAGTGCCCTGGAAGCAAGTCCTTTCTAGAGCTATACTATAAAATATTTATAAATCAGAAGTGTGTGCATGTGTCATTTTCTTTCATATACACACAAGTGCTGCAGGCATAGGGCAGCAGAAACCCTAAATATACCACTGTTCTTCAAAAGAGCATATGATAAATACGTCACTTCAGTGCTCCTCTAATGTTGTTCCAACAGCATTTTAAAAAGGTAACCATGATTTAAAATGGCACTACAGAAACACATCATATGTTTATATATTGCATAATTTATAGGGAACTTAGAGGGAAATTACTAAAATATATAAACATTTGAGTTCAAAAGCCAAGGGCTAAAATTGGTGTATAAAGGAGCCCATAAGACCTTCATTTTCCCTTCACTGGTTTCCTTGAGCCATTTCTGTTCTCTGTGGCAGGGACTACATTATGTATTTCAGCAGATTGGGTTCCTTTTGTGGCTTCTCAAATTGTTATCAAGAGAGCAAGCCTCCAATGCTAAACTTATTCAAAATGATTTACTCACTCCGACCTTCTTAACCTGACTTTACAAGAATTTCAATGACTTCAATAAATCTTACAGAGCCTTTGGAAGCATTAAAATTACTTGTATACCATAATCCATTCACAGTATTATCTAACAATTTACAGTGCAAAAACCTTTGTTTCAGCTCCATCTATTGTTCAGCAGTATATAATTAAAATTGAGGAAGAATGTTAGACAACGTTTTTTTGCATTTTACACTTATGTACTACTAAAGAAAAAATATAATCAAATATGAAGGTAGTTTAAAGAAAATTATATTAATGCATATTTATTTCTTATGAGGGGCTTTCTTTTCAATAGGTAGGTAGGGCTTGATAAGAATAAAGGTGTTTATTAAACTTTTACTGTGCAATTAAATTATTAAATACTGTTTTTCAGTCATGTCCCCAGGCTATTTAAGCTGCAGATCCGTCCACCCTCTCAATGAAGTATTGTGTCTGGAGTGGAGGCACACATGGAGTAGGGCTATCTAAATTGACATACCACATCTGCAGAATGATATTGGGTGATGACTTTCTTCACTGTGTTCCATGGTATATCTAATGCCTTGGAAATTATTTTGTACCCTTCTCCTGACTGATACCTTTTAACAATGAGATCCCTCTGATGCTTTGGAAGCTCTCTGTGGACCATGGCTTTTGCTGTGGGATGCGACTAAGAAAATTTCAGGAAAGACCAACTAGATAAGCTGAACTTTATTTGGGGTTAATCAGAGGCACTTTAAATGATGGCAGGTGTATGCTGACTCCTATTTAACCTGATTTGGAATGCGATTGCTTAATTCTGAACACAGCTACATCCCCAGTTATAAGTGGGTGTGCAGACTTATGCAACCACATTATTATTTTTTTCTTCCCTCCACCTAAAAGATTTCAGTTTGTTTTTCAATTGAGTTGTACAGTTTATAGGTCACTTTAAAGGTGGAAAAAAATCTGAAATGATTTATCTTTGTCTCATTTTTTTAAAGCACAGAAACCTGACATTTTAACAGGGGTGTGTAGACTTTTTATATCCACTGTATAGCATGTGAGATCATTGAAAAATAGTAATTGATTGCTTAAATGCACAGTAAAAGTTTAATAACATTTTTTTCTTCTCAAGCCTTACCTAACTATTCTATAGACCAATAAAGTAGTCACTTGATACAATATTTTTAAACTACACATGATAACAGAATAACTGGAATTAATCTACTTTTGTTTTGACAAATATTGAGATACAACAGAAATAAAGGAACTGCTGTTTCCTTGCTGCACCCCCCATTATGACGATGAAACCTTACTAAACACAGCAAAGCTTACTGGAGCAGTAGGCAGCTACAGTGCCTTGCAAAAGTATTCACCCCCCTTGGCATTTTTCGTGTTTTGTTGCCTCACAACCTGGAATTAACATGGATTGTTTGACGATTTGCATCATTTAATTTACAGAACATGCCCACAACTTTAAAGGTTTTTTTTTTTTTTTTTTTCTTTTGTGAAGCAAACAACAAATAGGACAAAATAACAGAAAAAGTCAATGTGCATAACTATTCACCCCCCTAAAGTCAATACTTTGTAGAGCCACCTTTTGTGGCAATCACAGCTCCAAGTCGCTTTGGATAAGTCTCTATGAGCTTGCAACATCTGACCACTGGGATTTTTGTCCATTCCTCCTTGCAAAACTGCTCCAGCTCCTTCAAGTTGGATGGTTTTGCTTGTGAACAGCAATCTTTAAGTCTGACCACAGATTTTCTATTGGATTGAGGTCTGGCTTTGACTAGGCCATTCAAACACATTTACATGTTTCCCCTTAAACCCCTCAAGTGTTGCTTTAGAAGTGTGTTTGGGTTCATTGTCCTGCTGGAAGGTGAACCTCCGTCCTAGCCTCAAATCACGCACAGAGTGGTACAGGTTTTGCTCAAGAATATCCCTGTATTTAGCACCATCCATCTTTCTCTCAACTCTGACCAGTTTCCCAGTCCCGACTGCTGAAAAACATCCCAACGGCATGATGCTGCCACCACCATGTTTCACTGTGGAGATGGTATACTTTGGGTGATGTGATGTGTTGGGTTTGCGCCAGACATAGCGTTTACTTTGATGGCAGAAAAGTTCCATTTTAGTGTCATCAGACCAGAGCACCTTCCTCCATACATTCTGCTAGTCTCCCACATGCCTTTTCGCAACCTCAAAACGTGCCTTTTTGTTTTTTGGTGAAAGTAATGGCTTTCTTCTGGCCACTCTGCCATAAAGCCCAACTCTATGGAGCGTACGGCTTATTGTCGTCCTATGTATGTAGAGATACTCCAGTCTCTGCTGTGGAACTCTGCAGCTCCTCCAGGGTTACCTTAGGTCTCTGTGCTGCCTCTCTGATTAATGCCCTCCTTGCCCGGTCTGTGGGTTTTGGTGGGCGGCCTTCTCTTGGCAGGTTTGCTGTTGTGCCATGTTCTTTCTATTTGGTTATAATAGATTTGATGGTGCTCCTGGGAAACATCAAAGATTTGGATATTTTTTTATAACCTAACCCTGACTTGTACTTCTCAACAACATTGTCCCTTACTTGTTTGGAGAGCTCGTTGGTCTTCATGACAGTGTTTGGTTAGTGGTGTCTCTTGCTTAGGTGTTGCAGCCTCTGGGCCTTTCAAAAAAGGTGTGCATATGTAATGACAGGTCATGTGACACTTACATTGCACAAAGGGGCTGAATACATACGCACATGCCAATTTTCTGTTTTCTATTTCTAAAATATAGTTTTATGTATATATTTTTCTCATTTCACTTCACCAACTTAAAATATTGTGTTCTGATCCATCACATAAAATTCAGATTAACAAAACATTGAACTTAAGGCTGTAATGTAACAAAATAGGTAAAAAGTCAAGGGGGTGAATACTTTTGCAAGGCACTGTATCTCACACTCACTTCAATCTCTAAGAACCTGGTCCCATGCCTCAGTCCCATGTCTTAGTCTAATTGGAAGAAAAACAGATCAGTACAGAGAATGGGTTTAAAATGTTATGCACTATACATAATAATTTCAAGAGGAATACTACTATCTCAATAAAAGTTAACATTCTTCAAGGGCAGCCTGAAGCATTTTACTTTTTTATTACCATCCAGAAATATTAATATACAAGTTAGTTACCCATGTATGGTCACTATCACATAGAAGAAGTAACTCACAAAAAAGGTATGTGATGGAGGTCCTGATGAAAATGTAGGTATCTGCTGAAGAAAGTCCTCATAAAAATGTAGGTACATCTAGAAGGTCATGTGAAAATCCGGTCTTAATTCTTTGACAGTATCCAAGGTCAAAAAATGATTTCTATATTTGTGTTTTCCTATTTATTTACATGTTCTATACATTTGTCTCCTGCTATACTATATTTACAAGACATAAGTATAAGTTTTTAGGGTAAAAAATCTTAGAGACTCTAATCTTTAGCATTCTATAACTGAAATAATACACACAGTACATTGGTTAAAACAGAAAAAAAAAAACATATATAATAAAAAGTCTCCAGGCACTAATCATTTCACACACACATACTGGATTTTTTTAATATGCCTTTTTACAATAATTTGACTTCTTTTGAACACAGTCCAAATGTATGTCTTCAGAATCTGTGTTTTGTAAACGATATTGATTTCTATAAACAGCTTAAGTTTTCTAACCAGTTACTGGTTGGACTACCCCCCAGTTGTTCACAGCATAATGGAAGTTATTGGCAGTAGTGGATCATTACCACATCTGCCCACCAGTGATGCTATAGCCAAAGTGTAGGGTACCATTGGTATTGGGTTGTGCTGCTACAGTTCAGGCCTACATTGTCAAGTTGGTCCTGTTCTCTACAGTATTGGTTTAATACCATTGAAGTTTTACAAATTATTTTTTTCTCACTCTAGTGTTACATTATTATGCTAAGGATTACAGTACAGACGTGCTGCATGTACAGCATCTCCTGAATCTATAAACAATTGTATTAGCTATTTTATCTTGACAGCACCTATATTCTATTATGCTACATTGTGCGCTGATAATTTACTCACCTTCCAACCAGTTTTATTACTCATAATTAATTAATTAAAAACTGTGAACATTTTTTTTCAGTACACTGTTATAAAAAGAATTTGGGCTAGTGAAGGTGCTAATAAAGGTGATTTCAAATCATTAATCCAATTAGTTATTGCTTGAAAGATATGCATATACATTTTCCACTAGTTGTGCCAGTATAAACATAGGTGTCTGTCAAAGAGGGATTTCCAAATGTCACAAGACGGCCTCCTAAAGGAATCTTTTAGAGTGTCTATGGAGATGAACACTCACTTATAAATGCATAAAGAAAGAAGGCAGATGAAAGGCGCATACTCTTTTTTTCGTGCTGTGACAGAAATCATATGCAAATGGAGCTCAGTTCAAGACTGTTTGTTAAGTGTCACACTGACGCACATTAAAAATAGTACATGTAGTTAACTAATCCACATATACAATTCTACTCATTTTATTTCCTAAGAAGCAGATCAAATATTCAGATATTTCTTCAAAGCCATGATATTTCCTTTGACCACCTAAATCAATTGAGGGACTTGACTCATATCTAAAAATCCTTTTCAGAACATGCCCTTTTTTTGTTTACCAATCTCCCTAGGGGCAGCTATACAAATTGTACCAATCTGTTCCAATTCACTGCACCTGCACATCTTTTCTGATGTATCAAGAAGAGTAAATAAGGAGGAGACCTACTGTCTATTGATATTTAATGGAATCTGACAAATTTTCACGTTATTTGCAAAGCCACAAACTTTGAGTGCTTTTAAGAAAACATATCCGAACAGGTGCCATTTACACAGCTGTAAGTGTTGCTGTGTATTGAATACTACAGAGCTGGCACAATCATGTATCAATTGTAGGGTAAAGCAATTTTTATTTAGCAATTTCCTCAGTGAAGCTGTCTTTAGGTAGGTTTCCTGAAATATGTATATCCATCCTGTACTATGACCAAACTGTATAATAACCGCAGACATGCTGTACAGGGGCCGTATTAAAATGTTTTATGGATTAAAGGATGAAACAAACATGTGAGCTTATTTGTATGCACTGTTCAGTTTCCCAGATATTAATGGGAACATTGTATTTCTTGGGATTCTGACTTGTTTTACAAATGCATTATTTTGCTTAATATTCATCGTTGTGTGAATGATGTTAAAGTTGCTATCCACAGAAGATAATGATATTTCTCATTTTTATTAAACTGAGAAGTTTTATCATACATATTATAATAATACCCAAAACTTTATGCCTAACCAACATGCAAGACCTCTGTCCTTGGGATTAAAGACCAATGGTGGGCAACATGCCCTCTCTAATGACACATCTCCTAACACTCCTTATTCTTCTATTTTCCCCTAACGCACTTTTGCACATACAAACTGTGGGGGCATTCTGTCTAGCTGTGTGTCCAATACAATGTCTAAATAAGTCTGGGATCCTTTTGAAGGTGCAGTTGTCAAATATAGTCTTTCTATAAAAATATTCTGATACAGCATTTCTACTTTGTTATAATAAGATGTGTTGTTTCCTATTCAATCCAATACAAATTGCTCTTGACGTCCACTACAGTCTTTATGTACACCTTTCTAAAAGCACAACCTATATATAAGGCTGTTCTTCTGATTCAACCTTCCTAATTGCTACCTTCCTTATGCACACAATCGTTAATGTACATGTTAAAAAGTAGAATACATTAAACAGCGAAAGTAGGTATTTTCCATGTACCATTTTGTTTCCCATTGTGGTGTTGATGGGATATCTTCTCACTGACACCAGATGATAAGAGTATTCAGGATTAATCATGTTCACTTTATCTGTATAATGAATTCTGTGATATCAGTTAATTGGCTAACATGTCAGTCATGCAAAATATTAGGAAAGACCAACATATCCCTCCTGGAAGGTATTAAGAAAGACATCTGCAGTCTCATAAGCATATAGTGTGAAAACCAATACCTTGCTTGACTGACACATCGATCTACTAAAATGTCATGATCTACAAAGTATACTATTCAGCCTTGAACTGTAAAGTACTAAGCCACTTGTTCTAATCACACTCGGAATTCATTGCAGTTAAATGATTCCTTGATACAAATCAGAATAAAGCTGATCTGCTTGAATGGCAAAATATAATGCTCCTGAGCTTTGCTGTATCTGTAAAAAATGCTGAAGATATAAAAACAGCAAGCACAGGGTCAAGAAAATGCTAGTATTTGAATACGCTGTCACACATTGTTTGTTGTTGACAGATATGCATTTCAATGTAATACTGAATTTTCCTTAGCATTCCACAGGGTTAAAATTATTATTATTATTATTATTATTATTATTACTAGCGACTTGCCCGACAAAAAATGACGGCAATGAGATGTGTATGTTTGGAAAGTTGTTTAGTTATTAATATACATATGGAATTGTAAGGTAGCTAATGTTGTTTTGTGTGTACTACTGAAATATATAATATAAATTAATAAATGAATATACTTTACCTATTTTGAAGCATTGTGTTGAAGAGCTGTGAACCTTGTTTGATGTTGCTGCAGCATTAGTGGTGTGGAGGTGCTGTGTGAGCGTGATGAACGTGTGCAGTGTAATAGTGTGCGTGCGCGAGACCAAACCGTTAGCGTAGTTGGGTACTTCCGCATTAGCGTAAAATGGCGGGTAATGTGTGGAATGCGTCTTAGCGGATTATCCGTAGGTCGTTTGTGGTGTTTTGCGAGTTTCTTGTGCTTTTTTCCGTGGTTAGAGTGCTGTAGCCTCGTTTTCGTTTTGTTTGGCCGCCATTTTTTCTCTCGCTTAGAGAATTTTTTAGTGTGTAAACTTATTTATTTTTAGTTAAGTGAAGGTGTAAGTTGTTTTTTTGAGGTGCTGGATGCTTCGTCTTGCTGTCGGTAAGCTTTTTATGTATGTGTTGTGCGTATTTATTGTGTTTTTTCTTTTTTCCTGTCCGCGGGTTGCATCCGATTTTTGCGATGTCGTAATGGGTGGTAACGTGTCTCGTATGGTGTTTTGCGAGTTTCTTGTAGTGTTTTGCTTGGTTCTAGTGCTGTAGCCTCGTTTTCGTTTTGTTCGGCGGCCATTTTTTCTCTCGCTTATCGATTTTTTTATTGTCTAAACTCTTTTATTTTTATTTAAGTGAAGGTGTAAGTTGTTTTTTTGAGGTCCTGGATACTTCCTCTTGCTGTAGGTAATCTTTTTATGTATGTGCTGTGTGTATTTATTGTGTTTTTTTATTTTTCGTGTTCGCGAGTTGCGGCCGATTTGTGTTAACGTGTCTCGTATGTTATTTGCGGTGCGCGGTAAAGTTTGCGAGGGTCGCAGTTGTTGTGTCGTGTTGTTTGCGTTATAACGTGAATTTAGCGAGGGTCGCAGTTGCTGGCAAGGAGCGCCTTTGGCGCTCCATGCCAGCAACCGAGGCCCGCCATGCCAGCAACCGAGGTCCTCGCCCGCGGCCCTTGCTATGCGAGGGCCGCGGCTCGCTGCACGAGCCGCGGGAGAGGGCCTCAGTTGCTGGCATGGAGTGCCTTCGGCGCTCCATGCCAGCAACCGAGGGCCTCGCCCGCGGTCCTCGCTACGCGAGGGCCGCGGGCTCCCTACGCGAGCCTGCAAGCGTTAGCAACAACTCGCATGCTCACAACTATATATGTGATCATTATTTTTATTACTCTTTCTGTTTAGAAAGAATGAGCATTTTCCATACTGATATTTAAAAAATGAAGTAGAGACGGCACAAGAAGCATATTGCAAAGGTATAAACAAATTCTTAGGTAAATAGAAATACAATACAATAGGGCAATAGATAATTTGATTCAATTGTCCAAATCGCAATTACATGAGCCCATGAAGTAGCCCATAAATGTTACTGATACTCAATTGGCTACTTTTAGCTACTTGCATTCCAATTAGGATTTAAAGGCTCCAAAGCACTGCGGTTGTCAAAAACGTAACTCCGTCCTATCTCCTCCTTTGAATTTTCAAGCTTGTAAATGTTACCAGTGCTAAAGACGCAAAATCCATATTCAATTACAACAATTCAACAAGCCCGCAATTGCCTGCAAACCTGTAATTGGCAAATGTATAAAAAAAAAATCTACGAGTACTAGATAGGACTCGCAAGTGGGTTAAACACCTGTTTGTAACACTGCAAAAGCAAATAAATATACAATACTGTACTTAAAATACCAGGAAAGCAATTAAATGCATTCAAATTAAAAACAACAGTCTCAAGGTTGCAAAACTTCAATAAAAATGTTTTTTTTAAGTTTTATTTCTGTATTATATTTATCTTGGGAATCAAGGAGTTAATACATATCATGGAACCCGCATTGACTAGAAGAGTTGCTTTATTGATTTTTAATGATTTCTAGATTTCTGGATTGTGAGTCCGATTGCAAATCAGACTTCTAAACACTATTAGATTGTAGTTCAAACTCCATGTTTTACTGACATTATGATGACAGTCTCATTTACACAGCCAAAAGTTCAGTTTGAAGGTAATTAAGAGCTTGGTATTAAATAGTGGCCAAAGTCATGGGGCCTCATTCAAATAGGAGGCCTCAAGTCCCATGATCTAGGCTGTATGTATGCCGCCGTATTACGACTAGAACACAAGTCCTTGCCCAATAGCGAATATGGTAAACCATGCCGTTTTATGAAGCATTACGGAGCGTGAATAAGATCATTTAAACAAGACCATAAGTCCTGATGCAGAAACAGACGATAGAAATGGAACCCGTCATCATTACGCCAGTAAAACTTGGAGGCGACATGTCAGTCAAATAGCATTCCGGGGTCCAATGTGCCATCAGACCCACAAACCAGCAAAGTACAAAATAATAAAAATTTATGAAGTCAATGTTTTAGTCCAATTGGGTGGCCGGATTTGTATTAACTCATTGATCCCCAAGATTGATATAATCACGAAATGACTCATATAACAGAATTTTATATTGCAGAATTACGAGCTTGAGACTGTTGTGCAATTAATGTCTTACATTGTGTTCCCCCTCATTTACAGTGCTCTGGACATGTCTGTAGCCCCTTTCCGGGTCCTATCTGGTACTCGTAGGAATCCTGCCGTTTATGGGTGTGAAAACATTTGCTAGCTTGAGGCATCACAGCAATTGAATAGCAATTTGAGCAATCGTAACTCTTGCGGCCGTGAAAGATCAAAGGCTTGGACAGGCCGTAACTTCAGATTGTGACCATCACAAAGAATCAGAGGTTGTATTCTGTAACCCGTCCAAAGCCCGCAAAAAGAAGCCAATTGAATAGTAAATTAGATTGCAGGCTTCCTTACGGACGCCCGGATCTCCCGATGGCTGGATTGAATCGGGCCCATGATCTTTAGTTCATTTGCATCTTACCAGCTGCTAAGTTCACTTCAGCATTATTGCTTTACATTACACCATACATGGAGTATCTTAATAGATTAATTACAAAAATAAATAACCCTTCCACTAACAGGGCCATTGCCTGACATACACTGCTTCCTTCCATCTACATGTCTACCTTTCCCTATAGAATATCAACTACAGGGTTTACATAACCATTTGCACTGATTATTTATTTGATATGTAATTTACCCAAAATATGTACTATGTAGCATTGTAATATATAAACCAAAGAAAACATGCATAATAATAATTTATTCAGCTAGGTGCTTGTGTTTATTTAAATAAAATATGTGAAACTATTTATTGCTGATACTGGTCTTCCAATATATAATCAGGGTGATGTGTAGGAAGTGTGGACTTACTGCCCACACATAATCACTATATGCAATATAATTTCCTATTATAATGACATCTAACAATAACAATAAGCATCATCAGTATATGCAGTGTGGGATTTGTATTATAATAGGAAGATATTTTTTCTCTATAATATACATGGTAATAACTTATGTTATATTAAAACCATGCCCTTCACATAATAAGTTTGAGAGATTGGAGAAACAGAGAATTCATCTATGTTTCATCTATAATAGCAAGCAGAGCAATTTTACATATCAGAGGTTTTTAATTCACAGTTTACAGACTTTATGTCAGTCTAAGCACCTGTTATAAAAATACCAAACAAATGAATATTTTTAACATAAAGTTTATTAGACAATGTAATAACAGCAGAGAAGCGGTATATGCAATATATTTTACATGTACCCGATGATTGCATAATTTCCTCCAGTTTTCCCTTTTAACGTATGATCAAGCATAATGTATAGCTTTGTAACTGCTCTCATCCCATTTCTATATTCCCTAGATTCGCCAAGCTTTGTTTGGGCTGTAGCACAATTCACATGAATTTTAGCCAAGGGTAAGTACAATATATTTTATCAAGCGAATATTCAGTTTAAAATGCTAAGTTTTAAGAGATTTGACCCTTTTTCAAATCAGTTTTGTTGCTTGACTCAAAAAAAGAGCTGCATTTCAAACCAAATGGTTATCCAATAAACAAGGTATCACTTTGTATTGCAATACTCATGTACTATATAAAAAATATATATAATAGCCTGAAATATATAGCCTGAAAACTTTGATGTTGCCATTAGATTTCCTTAAAATGCCTTTTTATGTAATTTAAACTAATGCTGTCATTTTCAACAATATTTGTATTATGTGCTCAACTGAACCATTTTGTATACTGTAAGTGTTCAGGTTGCTGTAAATACCATACCAATAACATATTCTATTAATTTGTTGTTTACAAATCTAACTATGTTTAATAAAATATATCTGTAATTAGGTTTTAAATCAAATAAGTGTGCATGCCAAAATTGTTAAGATTGACTGCAATGATTGATTGCAGTAATACCACTTTGCTTGGTAGCCGTGAAATACAATTACAATTATTTTCTTCAACAATAAATATATATATATTATTTTTTTTTTAAATACAGAAAGCTGTTCCTGAAGTGCCCCAAATTGGATCAGAAATAGCACTTGTTCTGGTTTATCAGATTGGTTTTGATAATTATTATTTGAGAAGTGTTTGATCTCAATGATGAATAGTTGATTAGTTTTTCATGAAATCAGTCAACCACACCACTCGGCATTGCTCATGTGAAACGATTCTAATATAGCTGTCCACATACAAGCAGTCTACCTCTTAACAGGTCCGTCAGGCTGGTCTTTGGGGAAAAAGAGGTGGAAAAAGGGCAAGTTTATGGGTAATGACATTGGATTACCAGGTATTTAAGATTTGATATTTCTCTTCTCAATTATGTACAATCCTTATCTTATTGGTCTGCCTGTTACGTTTCCGCAGAATCAATCTTAACTGTGGAATATGTTTCAGCTATTTCAAAAAGAAGGCTTCTTGACAACATTGTCATCATCGGAATCCCTCGAGGATTTGCTCTTATAAATAATATTTCATATGTGCAATGCTTATGTGATTTTCACGGAGTGATAACCTCGCTTCTGCCTAACTCTGATGCATTGAGATTGTTCCTTTTCCTTACTAAAGTGCTCTTACTCCAGCTCTAGCAAATTAACTTAAGAGTAAGAAATGTAAAATGCAACACCACTTGGACAGAGCGAGAAGGGGTTTTATATTTGGATTGCAATATTCTATCCCTTTTATTTATTTGGCCATGTTTTGAATAAAATGGCTGTCTACTTTCAATGAGCTGTAGGATACATAAATGTTATAAATGGTTCCTCTTTCCATTAGGCCGATAAAAGCTATAACAACCTTTTAAACAGCGGAAAAGAACGGACTGTGAGAGCTTTCTGGCAGTGATCTGATCTTTTACTTTATTCCATGTATAATGTTATATTGTTATAATTATACAGATTATATGGTGACATTTTATTTATTTTTACGATGAACAGCTGTGCTTAAGGCCCCAGTGTATAATTTAATAATTCAGCCTTGTGAAAGTCAACAGTGTGGAAGTGTTTGTGCATTAAACTCTCCCATCTGTAATTACAAGATATTACAAACATGTACCAGATTCTTCATGATTATACTAAATGAATCAATTTCATAAAATACGTCTTTGACTAGCTGACTGATAACGTATAGTAAAGCCTATTTATGCTACTGAAGCTGTGGTACCAGCATAAACTTATTTTAATAGGTATGGTAAGACTAACACAATCACATTTTAAAAGATTGTTGTATTTTGTAAAAAAGAATTGTATAAGTTGCTGAAATATTTTTTGTCTAATCTCCAGTGGTCCTTTAATTTATGTCCTTGATACTTTCTTATGCTATCTGCATTACATTTTAGCCTTTTTCACACATTTTGGTAATAAATGGTTGCCTTTTCTGGCAGGAAACATCAAAACTATTTTCTGTGGATATGGTCAACTCTTTCACTTGTCCTCCATGGTTTCCCCGACTCATTGGATAAAGGGAAGAGCGTCGGTCACACATTACCAAAGGAGACAAACAAAATGTATATCAATGAGCAGAAATATGGTTATATTAAAGAAAACAAGAGCTAGCACTGACATTTAATTAGGATTGTTTGTAACCTCATACTCTATTACATATTGAAATATATATTCTGATAGTAGTGTTCATTTAATGTAGAGAAAGTTTATGTACTGCAATGAAACAGCACATTTTACATACTGACTTTTTTATAAGAATAGTATCAAGGGTAATTGAATGGAATTACAGGTATATTTTCAATGAAACCTTAATAAATTATTGACTTGCCAAATTTCACTAAAGTTTTGGGCAACGTTGTGGAGACCATAAATGGAAAAAAATGATCACAGCCTGTTTATTGCCTTCATGGTATTCTCAAACGTATTCATGCCATGGTGGCTTGTATTTTGGGTGTTTAGGTATGTAACATACTTGGAGTGATTAGAGGATTTAATAACAATTTCCCTATGTACCCACTGTGGAGCATTATTGACATAGGCCCTCATTCAATTGCAATTTGGCCAATTGAATAGGGCTCTAAATAAGCACATAACACATTTTTTAAAGAAGTTTTTAGTTAGTAAACATCTTTCCAAAACCAAGGTTTTCACTAACTAAAAACTTCTTTAAAAAATATATGCTATGTGCTTATTTAGAGCCCTATTGAATTGGCCAAATTGCAATTGAATGAGGGCCATTTTGAATAGTGAAGTAGTATGGACATATGTGCTGTTGGCAATAGTTAAAAAGAAAAGATGGGAATAGCTCCAGCCTAAAGATGTTAGGAAAACCAGCAATTTTCAGGCTATGTTTTCTCACCAAAGATTAACTTTTTAAACTATAATAAATGAAAGTAACTAATCTTCACTACTTCACGATCGCTGGACCATTATAGTGGCCCTTAAGCACTAAATGCAATAGTGCATGAATACTTTTTTTGCATGTCATTTTTGGAGATGCACCATAAGCACCAACTGAGGAGTGCTCAGTTGTTCTGCCCTTGTGCAATTACATGGCATTATTTGTCCATAGCTGGTAATCTATTCGGGAATACAATTCCCCTTAGTGTCACCACCAAGAGCACCAAAACCTGAAGAACTCACCATTCACGCATCACAGCAATATAATATTTAACCCAAAGTGTAAAATCAAACATTACAAATAATGGCAGTTTAATTTAAACTGCAGTGTATATCTCATAACATTATAAAACTGGAACATAACAGTATACACATTACATTAGCAAGTGAGCATTAATGTTTCAAACATTTCTGGCATATCCAAGCACAACCTAAGAAAATAAGACAAATCCTACTACTTAATCTGTTCTTTACAGATTATGGTTCTTGCTTTTTTCCATTATTATACCCTGGCTTTTCCCGTAAACCTTAATAGAAATAAAATGGAGGAAAATAATCTTCAGTACAATCATCATAACGGTCACATTGCAGTAAATTGACTGCTTGGATAATTATGAGTTCATTTTTTCTGTTCTAAAAGTACTTACTGTAACTCGGATAACAATAAAAAGAAATCCATAGAGTAGTGCTACTGTCTATTGTTTTAGCTAATGAATGTATTTTACTAGACTAGAAAGCAAGCTGATAATGATGGTGACTTCTCATATTCAGAGTCATAAATTTGAATAAATGGCAGGCTTTTATTAGCAAGGCAGAGCAGTATATTAAGCTTTAGCATCCATTTCCCTTTTGGAATGTAACGTACTTACACAAGATAATAAAAATGTGAAATACTGAGCTTGGCACATTGCTTGGAGGCAATACAGAGGTTTATAAGACAAACCTGTAGCAGAATTATTGCAAATATCCTGACTTTCTCCTTATTCTTTACAATTAGTGGATGAAGTTACGCTGTGCCTGTATTGCTCTGAGTGAGTAGTATGAGATTTGTTGAGAGTGTTTGTTGCATTCTGTTATATTTTCCTATTTCGACTTGAATATCTTAATATATTACTATTATCTTCATATGTAAAGGCAACATTTAAAAACAGATTTTGGATTACAGAGAGACATAATTTTGTTTTCTCATTTACATGTTACATCTAAATTACAGTGCTACCTCGGTTCTCGTCCTTAATCCATTCCGGACGGCAGGATGATTTCCAAACAAGCATTTACGATCTGAATCAATGTAAATTAAAAAAAATTGTTGCGGACCCCAGATTTTTCACATTTTAGTTTGAACTTATGGTCTTGTTTTTGGATACAAAACCCTAAAACTAAAGAGACATAAATAAAAAACAATATGACATCAAATAACAGAAGAATTTAACTTCACTTTAACTGTACTGAGAGGACTTGATGATGGCAGTGTAGAGGACGAGAAGGAGACAGGCTGCACTTGGGCTCTTGCACATACTGCTGTTCTTGTAGGCAACGCTACGCAGTGGTACTGCCCTTTATTCCACTTCCTGAGAGACAGGATGCTGGTGTCGGAGCATCGAGCAAGCATTCAAGTTGTGAGCAAATTGATCAGTCCAATTTTTTCCTCTGTGAGACATGTCGAGTTCCAAAAAAGATGCGAACTGAAGCAGAAAGGATCCGAGGTACCACTGTATTAGATTACGGTGAAAACATTGTATATCTCAGACGTGTGTTAGACTTACCAATGTAAACATATTACAGTAGCCTTTTAAGAATTAAATGCTTTTTACATTTGATAAGAAGTAGTGGCCTACAATGGTAGATGTTTAAATATCTTTGCATCAGAATCAAATTCTCCAAACAAAAGTTTGTTGCTCTGTTTATTGGACTAATGAGGGTCTCAAACATGGAGATTTCAGAAGTTATATGAACATTATGGTAATTCCTTTTTGAAAGGTTGCTTTTGAAAAGTAGAGTAATTTAGTGTGGAATAAACCAGGGAAAGAACAGGCTGAAAAACAATGGTAAATAGATTTGGAATGTGTTTTACTTTAAGGGGAAAATGCATACATAATCCATTATAAATGGTATTTACTATTGTGATGATAGCACAAATAAGATTTGGTCCTCCTCAAAATCTTGGAAGATGTGTAATAATATTCGAGAATGTGTCACCATATTTTAATATGATATAAGGTTAATAGGAAGAAAAATGCATTATTTGACCATTTTGGTTTAGTCAAAAGATAAGTTAATAAAGGCTGTTAAAGTGATCCGGAGATATATTTATTTGCAGTCAGGCAATCCATGCCTTATTACAGAAACAAATAGTTTTGCTATCATTAAATTACATAACATTACTTAAGTTGTTAAGGAATGTGGTAAATGACTCATTATGACAATCTCCGAAGATTTAGTCCCCTTGTGTCATGAACTCAACTTACACAATATGATGATGGCATGTATAGTTTTATATTTCCTTTTTTCTTTTATCATTTATGTACTTTAGACATTTAATTTATGTTCATAATATTATTGATAGATTATGTTAAAAATATTATCCATCAAGTTATTAATTTTGCTTTCTTATTAACATGCAACATTCTGACCTACAGTATAAACATCTGCAAATTGTTGACCTAATCACTTCCCAGTCCTGCTCGCTCCTTCCTATTGTCATCTAGTTCTGAATCAGTCTGCCTGTCTGACTCTATTTGGACTAGTCCATCTGATAGTGGCTATATGATCTCCTGTCCTCAGCATACCTTCCTGATTATAACCTTGCCAAGTTCCTGCCTCTGATGTCTGAACACTTGGGACACTATCCATCTCTTTCAAGATACTCCTCTTATGTAGAGAGGGAGGCTACATTTGTCAACCCATCCCACTGCTCCCTAAATGTTTATTGTTTTGACATGGAAAAGAAAAGCCCTTCGCTGCATAAATAACCTTAAACAAAACACCACCAAGACAATTGAACACATTCACTATGGCTTAAAACTCAACTTTACGTAACACAAGAAAACAAAAGAAAAACATATAAAAAATAATAAAGCATTAAATCACCATCTTAAATTATTTACTCTAATACAGATTAAATGGAACAATTACTAAAAGGATTTAAAATGTATTACGTTTCAGGAAAAAATGCATTAAAGATATTTATAATCAGAAAATCAGATTTAGCTTGTACGGTGTATAAAATATGTATTTTTGTATTAATATAATCAGGGTCACCACTGGTGAATTTCTTACCTCAGTTAGGCAGCTTCTTAAGCATTATGTATGTAATACATTTGACTTTTAAATCATAAGTATTTATTTTAAGCCCTCTCTTTAATTATGTGCCTCTCCCTATCACTGCAACAGAAAACACATGAAAATTGTACTGATGTTTACAAATGTGGAATGTAAATAACTGTGGTGTTACTATGAAATGGAGCAATTTAAATTTGCTGACAGAGTTGCTAAGGAACAAACCTTTTGATTTTCTGAAACTCTTGTTTAATACAGATACACGTTCTGACAGTCTAAGTTACCGAACAAGAGTGAGAAATTTTTAAAAGAAAATATCTGACATTTGCTATGTTTCTAGAATATTTTACATAATGCTGAATATTCCTGTAGTGTCACTTTGACTCAGAGTAAGATTTAGGAACATTTTCTTTTACTTTTATTATAAGTGAAGAATATTTTAAAAATACAATACAGTTGTCCATTGATATAGCTTACAAAAGTGATTTAAGAAATGTATTTCTAGTAGTAGCACACCTAGACATGAATGCAAAATACAATATTTTAACAATGCAGAGATATTTTCTGAATCCTATGTTTATAACAATGGCCCCTATTTAATTGTCCAAGTCTCAATAACTGGAGGCCGTAATGTAGGCCATAAAAGTTACAGATATTTAATTGGCTTTATTTAGCAACTCGCAATCCATTTGCGAGCTTCAGGCTCAAAATCCCAGAGGTGGTCAAAATCGGATTCCTTTGATGTTTCAAAGCCGCAAATTTTACTAATGCTAAAGAAGCAAAATCCATTTTTAATTGCAACAATTCAACAAGCCCGCAATATCCTTCTAATATATAAATGGCAAATGTAGCAAATAATTTTACGGGTTTTAAATAGGACTTTTTCAAGACCATTAAAAAGAAAGTAAACCACTTTTAAACAATACAAAAGCGGGGAAATTCATCAGATTTAATTGCACAACATTCTCCAATGAACAAATGACATAAAAATATATAACAAAGTATAGGGATGGGGTCCCGGGAACCAGAGTGACAGATACTGGACATAAGCAGCCTTATTAAATTGCGATTCAGCAAATTTAAAAGGGCTCTATTTAAGCCCATAGCATCATCATAAATCACTCCATTTAATAGGAGTAACCAGTAATGTGCATAGCATTTAAATCTGGTATTCATCTGCTCAATTAAACATGCATAAACACCTGGACTAAGTAATTCGATCCAGTTACGCACATACAGTGTGTTCCCAAAACAAAAATCTGAAAAAAAGTGGTCCAAACCTAAAAAAGGCAGAGGAGCCTAAAAGACTAAAAAACATGCATGTACAGTACAGTGCTAAATACTGTAACTGTAACAATATACCAATTTACCTGATTTTCATCTGCAAGCATTAGTAACCATTAGGTGGGTATCATGCTCTATCACTAACCATTACCATTAACAATGATGTGTCATCGCACAGTGAATGCTTAGATGTGGTAGTACTGTAACCTTCTCCATCTCATATTGTTAAGCAACATTGATTTCACATCCATCTGCTATACAGGTGTTAGCACATTCTAAAGGATACTCATAATATCAGTTCGGTAAACCTACCCAGTAATACAGAGAGTGTTAGCACATGTGTTGTGTGTTTTATATGTGTGTGTGATGCATATGTGGTGGCATGTTGGTGTATCTGATATTCATTTGACATGGAGGCTGGAACCTGTTGGGCCACTAGGACTTGAGGTCCAGCAACAGGCACCTTGCTCAGTGTCTCCTTGAGCACCCTTTCCCACTCTTTGTACTTCACACTCACATGGGGCCCTCCACTTGGTGCTGTGGCTGCAATGTCCTCCTTGACCATCATCCTTCTCACCTCAGCCTGGACATCAATAAATCGGTGCTTCACAGAGCTCACATGCCTTTTTGCAAAGACCACTGCTGTGATTGTGGCCACAACCTCCTTCCAGGCCTGAGCCCTGGCCTAGCTTCCCTCCCCATGCAAGGATAGTGTGCATGTAGTTGGGGGCCCTGTATCTGCCTCCAGCCTCTTTCCCTCCTGATTGTGGATGGGGATCCTGTGCTCCCTTCTCTGACCCTGAGGCCTATCCCTCCAGCCCACTCTCCTCCACTCCCTAGTACCACCTCTCTCTCCTCCTCCCCACTTCTCCCCTCCTCTCCCTTCCACTCTCCACCCTCAATCATAATCCCAAAAATAACAGAAGGATAAATCAACAAAAGTATTCATTTGAAATCCAGGCCTGCTGAAACTAGGCTCCCTGTGGTCCACCCCCAGGACACAAAGGACTAAACAAAAGGACCACAAACAGAGAAATATAGCTTTCTTTCTTGGTCCACACTTCTAGGGCAGCCCTTTATTAAATACTCCAGGCAAAGGTTTTCCCTCTCTTATTAACACACAAGGGTAATACATCCAATGATTTAAGCTCTTCAGAAAATAATTTTGGGGAACACCAACCACAGCAAAGTACAGTCCGTGAGAGAGGGTCTTAATAAAGAATGTCTAGTTAAACAATGATGTTTTTTGCAATATTTTTTGGAGAATTTGCACTAGTACACATAATGAAAAATATTGTTGCTAAATGTGACATACTTTGGGTTTCACTAGTAGTGAAGGGGTACAATAGTTATCTATCTCAGGCTTCACAGTAACCACTTTCACAGTATTCACAAAGTTTATTTTATTCTAAATGAAGTCCACACTAAGTCTATTCATAATATATAAATAATATAATTTAGTAATAAACATATAATTTTACTACAACTCGTAGTTAACAAATACCACTTAGACAGCAAAAAGGACTTACAGTCTTTCCTGCATCAAATCCTTTTTTTTTTTCCCTTTCGAAGTTTCACCTTAGTGAATGCTGGCCTTTGTCTCTTCCCCAGACACAGAATTCCTAATCACTGCAAATGTTCTCTTAAAAAGAATATGAAGCAAAAAAGGGTTTGTCTAAAATTATTTAATTTAATATATTGCCAAGTGTATATACCAGAATCTTTTTACCTTCTCTATGTCATTTCAATACATCAACACCAAGACTGGAACTCTTTTCCCTAAATTTATTGTTCTGAATACATCTTTTCTTTATTTTAAAAAGTGCATACATTTCTTTTTGCCATCTTTATGTTGCTTCTTTGACATCTATTAACTGTCAGTGGGTGTCAAAAACCTTCATGCTATAATAATTAGTATGGTCAGGTAGCAATCCTAACATCCACTTACTAGTGTTTTCCTTGTCAATCTTTCAGATATAGCACCCATCAGTAGTTCAGTCTTCATTAGACACATAGCAGTTGTGATCTTTCAAGCACAGTTCCCTGGAGGGTATATACTGCCCATCACTGCAATATATCCATTTGTTCTCTGTAAATATATACTTGCAGAGGATTTAGCATATTACTGGCCATAAGAGCCATATCAAAGTTGTCTTTTCACATACAACCAGCTATAGGGTTAATTTTTAAATATGGCATGAAGAAATATAACTTACTCAGCATTTCAACCCACATTTTCTTCAGTAATACAAATATGAATAGCTTGTACTGAAAATGTAGTTAATAAACTGTATGCATACCATAGATTTTCTCATTTTACATAAACAGTATATGTTAACATAAGAACAGGCTACAAATTAAGTATATTGTAAAGTGTCTGTATTGATGTTATATCTATATGCTTTACTTAGTAAGGGATATGAAGACCAACCTACATTTGACATATTTGTTTTATGCATACTTTCATTTTGCATTGTTTAAAAGAAAATGCCAGTCGAATGCTTGATTACCTGAAATTTAATTAGCAGCACAAAGAGTCAGGTGCTAATGTGATTCTGCAGATCCATAGTCTTTATTTAGGAAACCATGTCCAATTCTTTAGATAATATCTTCAAAAGAATATTGTGATGGAACGAGGTAAACTCTCTGTCCATGATTCCTTTCCACATCTCACCAGTTGAGTCAGACAGCCGAATTTTGGTTGTCTTTCTGCAGATCAAACAGCCACCAACAGTGCATGGAATCACAGCATCCAGGAAAAAGAATATAATTCTAACACTCATGTCTTAAGCATAAGATTTTATTTTATTGAACGAAGTATAGCTTATATAAAGGGAAAAAACAATGGTAACTAAACACATTAACTAAAGTTAATTAAACAGTGGTACCATTAAACACTATTACTTGAAAACATAATTAAGATCCAGTGGCAGAGCTAGTGAATATAGTGCCCCCAACATACCCTTTCGGTGCCAACTCACCATATATATATGCTAAAAAGTTTGCATACCCTGGCAGAAATTGTGAATTTTTTGCATTTATTTTGAAAATGTGACTGATCATGCAAAAAATGGCTTTTATTGAAGGATAGTCAACTTGGCCTTGTGCTTAGGGGCATTGTCATGCTGGAAAGTCCAAGAGTGTCCCACGCGCAGCCTTCGTGCAGAAGAGTGCAAATTGTCTGGCAGTATTTTCTAATAACATGCTGCATTCATCTAGCCTTTTAATTTTTACAAGATTCCTGGTGCTTTTAGAGCTCACACCCCCCAAAACATCAGTGAGCCACCACCATTCTTCACAGTGGGGATGGTATTCTTTTCACTATAGGCCTTGTTGACCCCTCTCCAAACATAGCGCTTATGGCTGTGACCATAAAGCTCTATCTTGTCTTTGTGACTCCAAATTACAGTGTGCCAGAAGCTGTGAGGCGTGTCAAGGTGTTGTCGGCCATATTGTAACTGGTTTTTTTTGTGGCATTGGTGAAGTAAAGGCTTCTTTCTGGCATCTCGATCATGCAGTTTATTTTTGTTCAAGAATCATTGTATTGTGCTCCTTAAAAAAACATATCGTCTTTTTCCAGAGCAGCCTGTATTTCTCCTGAGGTTACCTGTGGGTTTTTCTTTGTATTCTGAAGAATTCTTCTGGCTATTGTGGCTGAAATCTTTCTTGCTCTACCTGATCTTGGCTTGGTATCAAAAGATCTCCCCTTCCACTTCTTAATAAGTTATTGAACATTACTGACTGGCATTTTAAAGGCTTTGGATATATTTTTATATCCTTTCCCTTCTTTGTGAAATTCTATTATATTGTTACGCTGGTCTTTTGACAGTTCTTTTCTGCTCCCCATGTGTATCTAGCCTGCGCAGTGCATCCACGTGAGAGCTAACAAACTCATTGACTATTTATACACTATTTAGACACTGATTGCAATTTAAAAAGTGGGAAATTAACCTTCAATTGCCATTTTAACCTGTGTGTGTCACTGTGTGTGTCTGTAACAAGGCCAACCATTCAAGGATATGTAAACTTTTGATCAGGGCCTTTTGGGTGATTTCTGTTATCATTATGATTTTAAAAGGAGCCAAACAACTATGTGATAATAAATGGCTTCATGTGATCACTATCCTTCAATAAAAGGCATTGTTTTGCATGATCATATTTTCAAAATAAATACAAAAATGTCACAATTTCTGCCAGGGTATGCAAACTTTTGAGCACAAATATATATATATATATATATATATATATATATATATATATATATATATATATATAATTAACTTGATAGTATCATAGAATGATATCTTGAATTGCCTGTACTGTCTCTCACTATGCTGTCTCTCTCTCTCTGTGTTATGTGGCAAGTATGCTGTATTTCTCTCTTTGCTGCCTGTCTGCCTGCTGTTTGTCTCTGTGCTGTCTCTCTCTGTGCTATGTGTTCTCTCTAAAGTGTGTAATGGAGACTTTTACACCAATGCTGTGTATTATGGAACGATCTCTCTCACTCTGCACCAGTAAATTATTTGAATTTAAATGATGTTGATGTGTACATCATATTTAATATGGAAATTGAAAGCACTTGGGCGTAACAACATTATTTACTAAATAAGGAAACATTATTGACATGAAAACAAAATATTTTAGTAATCAAATGTATGGAGAAATAGAGGCGTCTAGACATATCTTACCATCATCCATAACTGATATCTAAATAGGATTATTCTGTAATGCATATTGTATTAATCTCCTCATGCAGATCATTTCTGAACATATGATTTATACACATCCACTATACCATAACACAGGATGGCTAAACTAAAATCTGATATGTATATACATATCAGATCATTAACTAAATGTACTGTATGTTAATATCACAAATCAAGTAACCATTATAAAAACACAGACACATGAGTTACCGTATAATAAGAATATAAGTTTATCATATCCACAGAGCACAGTCTTAAATGGTGTGATGCAAATACCTGACAGGACAGGAGGCTGTTAAAAATGTGATCAACTGTTGGCTGAAAAGTAATACTGTATAATAATAATGACGCATAGCATGTATTAGAGTCACATGTAGTCATTACACCACAATAATGATAATTAGATGAATATAAATCTTACCATTCATCACTTCATATAATAGAAGTAACCAGTAATGTGCTTAGCACTTACATTGTGTCAGTGAAACAAATGCAATAACTCCTGGATTATGTCATCCAAATCAATTACACACATAAAGTGGGATTTAAAAATCTTGTAAATAGTATCACACAGCTCTGAAATGCTAAGTGTATGGCCATACACCAAAAGACTAAGACTGAGGCGGAGAAAAATCTAGCAAGATATTTATGTACGGTGCAGTATTTTATACTGTTGCTGTAACAATAAATTGACTTACCTTATGTTCATCCACAAACAGTGCTAACAATGCTATATCTCTCATGAGAAATCAATTGTCATGACCAATTACAGATATTTAGCAATGATGTGGTATCTCTCAAGGAATGATTGGCTGTAAACGCAATCACAAGGCCAGGAGCACTATCACTAACGCTATATGTTATTGTTTAGCCACATTGACATAACATGTTAAAGCTATACAGGTTTTATCATGTGATAACTAGGTTTGTTATGATATCATGTCGTCTACACAGGTAGACATGATTATTGCTGATAAAGGTCATCAGCTTTAATGTAATTTAAAAGATTAGAAAAGCCTATCTGGTCTCATATTTTAAGGATGACATGCTTATCTCACGTATGTATAACTGCTGGGTTTGATTAACATATTATTGTAGGATTATGCCATTCTATAGCCATATGTGAATTCGTACATATTTAACATAACATCAATTATGGTGCTTAAAATATTATATATGTGTTAATTTATGATGTGAGATCATTTTGAGATCATTTAACATCTGGGGGATGTTATCAATATAATGGAGAGAAAGTCACTGTACAGTGTTTAATTACATTTGGTAGCAAGCTGCCTTAATAAATGTAAAATTTGTCTTAAAAAATAAATAAAATTAGATTTTTTCATCACTTTGTTAACTATAACCATACATGTCCACAGATAAGATTATCATGGACTATGTGATGGTGGTTATCCTCATGGTTACTAGATATCAGCAAAACATAGGCGATTATCATCCACTCTATAGACAGACGTTAATTAGTAAGTTAACTTTTTGACCAGTAGATTTTCACTAACCACCAAAAGTTCACATTTTAGTTATATCCCCACTTGAGCACAGGTGAGCTAATCAGAGGCTCGGTAATTCTCTTTAACCACCTGCTGTACCTCTAATTAGCTTACTTGTGGTTAAGCAGGGATGCACCTTAAATGTGAACTGATGATGGTCCTGAGGGCTGGAGCTGAAAAAAACTGATTTAGAGGAAATAAGGAGTGGGCTGATATAATAGAAAGCTTCACATATATCAAAATATGTACCGGAACATTCCAGAAAGAAATGGGAGAACAAGAGATCATGTTTTTAAGTTAAAGGAAGGAAAATGATGGTAGAAAATTATGGTATAAGTGCTATTTTACAGAAAGGGTAGTATATGGACTAAGTAAAACATACCCCTATCACAACTGGAAGGAAAAACACAGTAAATGAATTTAAGCATGTGTGGGTATAAATAATGCCATCATGAGGATGTCTGTCATTTAGAATGGACAGCCTAGATGGGCCTATTCATTCTAGTTGGTTCTTATCAGCTATCAAAGTGTGTTCCTCTGTTTTGTATTGTCTGGTGCCATTTACATCATTATAAATTGAATAACAACAGGATTTTACTTATTGTAACTTTCAACCTGCTGCAGTTTTGACAACTTAAACATCAATGGGAATCAACTTGTTTTAATTTGTATATCTTTCTGTGAAACAAACATGTACATTTCTGTCAGGTAACCCAGAAGCATTCAAACACCCATCTTAAAGTTCAATCAATGTTAAGATCCCCCAAGAGATTATATGTGTAAGCCACCCATGCTCAGAGCCTTCGCTTTATCAAATAAATCCAGTATTCTTGACAAGCCCCAATGGAGGATGTATCATTGAAATCATTTAATAGGAATGAAGAAACCACATGACAGGCTCCAGATAATTCTCAAGTCAATGCACAGTTGCCTTAGGAGTAAAGTGTAGCCTTTTGTTTCTGTTTGAGTTGAAAGAATGACAATGCTGTGTATAACATACAGCTCACTTATAGATCTGGGTTTAAGGCAGATTAATATATCATGTGTCTAGGAAAAAGGGGTTTTAAGTTGTGTATAGACAGGTAGAGTGATAGACAGACAGATAGATAGATAGATAGATAGATAGATATAGACTATAGATATAATAAAATATAGTGTGCATGTTTTAATAAATATATATATACAAATTTATGGATGTGTGTGTGTTTATGTATTCCCTTCTTGACCCACAACAGCTCTCCACTATGCTTCAACCCCTTCTCAGCACCATAACCAACCTCAACTGCCCTGACACTGCCACCTCACTATACAACTCTATCCTTTCTTCCACCCTTACTTTCATCCACAACCATGGCACACTACACAAACACACTACAATCAGAAGTGAACCCACACTGCTGAAAGACTATGGAGGAAATCCCACACCTCAACCTTACCAAACAGCATCATTAATATCAACTTTCTCCTCGAACCTCAAACATTTGTTCGCCACTTTCAACACACCCACCACCACCTCCAGTCCCTTCCTATCTCATGGCTGAAGATTTTGCCAGCCATTTTATGCATAAAATTGAAAACATTTGCAAAAAATTCTCCTCTCATCATTTCTCACACACTCCCTCCTCTTAAATAACCCAGAACATCCAGCCTTTTCCCTTCTTCCACACCCCCACAGCTACTATGCACTCCTTTGACCTGGTAATGGAGGACAAAGTCTCCAGTCTACTATCAACCTCTCGCTTCACTTTCTGTCCTCTGGATCCTATTCCATTACAGCTTATCCCTCCCCTCTCTATCACACTAATCCCAGCTCTCACACATCTCTTCATCCTTTTCCTAAATACTTGCACATTTCCATCCTCTCTAAAACATGTCATAATTACTCCCATTCTTAAGGAACCCTCACATCACTGATTCTACATGCAACTATCACCCTATCTCTCTACTTCCCGTAGCTTTCAAAATACTCGAGTGGCTAGTCTACAATGGCCTTACCAATTTTATATCCTCTAACTCCCTTCTTGACAACTTCCAATCTGGCTTCTGGCCCCAACACTCCATTGAGACAGCTCTCACAAAAGTCACTAATGACTTGCTCAACGAAAAGTGAAAGGGTTACTTTTCTATTTAACTTCTTCTGAATCTCTCTGCTGCCTTTGACACAATTGACCACCCTCTTCTATTCCAAATCCTCTGCTCCCTCAGCATCCAAGACACTGCTCTCTCATGGTTCACATCGTACCTATAAGATTGAACATTTAGCATCTCCTTCTCTGGCACCTCTTTTTGTCCTCACCCTCTGTCTGTTGGCATATCCCAAGGTTCAGTCCTAGACCCCCTCCTTTTTTCCATCTATACATCCTTACTTGGTACCCTACTAAAATCTTTTGGATCTCAGTATCATCTCTATGCAGACGACACTCAAATCTACCTCGGCACCAGATCTTTCCCCCTCTCTTCTACCACATGTTTCCAACTGCCTCTCAAGTATATCCTCCTGAATATCTCCCCACCACTTCAAACTCAATATGTCCAAGACCAAACTCCTAATCTTCCCACCCTCTACTACAACTTCAATTCCTCACATCTATCTCACTTTGACAATGCCATCACCACTCCCACCAGCCAGTTGCCTTGGGGTTCTACTGGATCCCGCCCTCTCTTTCATCCCTCACATACAGTCACTAACAAAATCTTGCCTTCTTCATCTAAAAAACATTTCCAAAATACGTCACTACCTTACACAAGACACAACTAAGATTTTAATACATTCTCTCATCATTTCTCGTTTTGACTACTGCAACTCGCTTCTTGCTGGCCTGCCCACCACCCATCTATCCCTGCTTCAATTTTAAATTAATGCCTCTGCTAGACTCATCTACCATACTCAATGTTCAGTGTCTGCAACACCTCTCTGTCATTCACTCCATTGGCTTCCCGTAGCCGCCAGAATAACATTTTAAATCATGATCCTAGCTTACAAAGCCCTCAACAACTGTGCACCTCCTTATATCGCTGCTCTCATCTCCAAATACTCCCCACCCACCCTCTTCATTCTGCAAATGCATTTTTCTTTCCACCTCTTATGAACCTGAACCAATCAAAAGATGCTGACATCATAAAATTATCGAATGCGGTTTATTTAAACCCAATAAATACTGAGATTACCGTTTAAACCATTTAAACAGCGTTCAGGCTTGCTTCTAAGGGAGATGTTAGTCCCTGATTCTTTTTGGCAACATTAGGATTGCTGTAAGGTTCCCATTGTTGGTATTCAACCTCTCATTTGCTCTGTGATGAAGGAATTAGACAGCCTGCAGTATCCTAAGCCTTGTTATATTTATACCTCAGTAGTGGACACCTTTACTTCCTTATATATATGTCATTTGTTTTTAAACATTTTTAATTATGGATTTTTAGTTTGGTGTTGAGGGATAAAAGAGAATTGTACTCAGAGTACGCTAGCCGGGGACCTAGCTATCAGCATGGATCCATTTGCTCCATCCCAAGACAGGCTTTATTTAAAGTGTTGAGCATACTTGAGCAAAATCTATGGTCTTCTAATAAGTAGAGCCCTACAGCTAGGAGGATCTTTTGAGATCACAGTTTCCACTGTTTCACTCTATTAGTTGTGGTGTGTGATCATGGGCACATGGAGATTAGTTGCATATATATGATATACATTATACCCTATGGCTGATAGTATTTCTATGGTGTTTTCTCCACCACCCAGTGTCCATTTGTTCTATTGTTAATATAGTTTCCTATCTGTGTATATTATCCTTATCATTGTGGTGTTATGCACTTTGGGAATAATGGTATTTGTTTATAACCACACCTACCTTATAACCTCATCTCATTCCCGCCTTCAGGACTTTTCTTGTGCTGCCCCTATTCTCTGGAACTCGCTGCCTTGCTCCACCAGACTATCTCCCTGTCTCAAAACCTCCCACAAAATATATGTTTAAAGAAGCTTATCACCTTCCACCTTAACATGCACAACACTTCTCTTGCCCTTCTGTACCAAATCCAATTCCTTTATGCTGTAAGATTGCAAGTTTTCCATCCCGCAAGATTCTTTAGGAAACCACTATGGACACATGATTCTAAGTTTAAAGACAGGGCCCTACATCCTTTGCAATGTGTTAATATTGCTATTGTTTTTTGCCTGAACTTAATCCATGTATAGTACTATGGAATATGTTGGTGTGTTATAAATAAACAATAATAATAAATAACAACAATAAAGTTGTCAAATGGCTCTAAATACCTATTGCTGTGTAAATGCACACAGAAACATTTGATTATGTTCAATAAAGTTTACCTCCTTTCCTTATTACCCACAGCAAAAGTTGCTGTGTAGGACAAAAGCAGGAAGATATACAGCAATGTGAGTCTGTTGATCTCTAAGCAGGGCACAGTATCCTGTAAAGCACAGCAGTTGAAACATCTCTGTCTCCTCTAGTCAGTCTCTGGGGAATAAAACACAAGCACAGCCTCCAGCATAGCTCCTCCAATCAGTTTCTGGGTAACGAGAGGCTAGAAAATATTTAAAGAAAAAAGACAGCTTAACTTTTCTGTACTCGTAGTTTTGTAACTTTAGTTATATTTAAAATATAACTGTTATTTGCTCAATTATAAAAAAGTTTTTCAAAGTGTTATTCTCTTATAACCTATGTGAGATACAGAAAAAAAGGGGAAGAAGGGGAAATGTATTTATTTTAAAACACACGATTGGGCGAGAAATAAATTCTTACTATCACTTATTTCTTGAAAATTCACAAAAATAGAATAATAATTTATAAATAACCTCCACTGTTGTGTAACATTTGAAAGAAAAATATTAATTATTCATGATAAACAAAAATATCTTAGGGATGATAACTTACTCCTTAAAATGTTTTACAAAAAATGTTTATAAATTTAGTATAACTCATGAGGCTAAGTAAATTATTTTGAAATTTCTTTAACCTACACCCAATTTATTTTTGTTAAATATGTTTAGTATAGCAGCTTGTACTGTATATATAAGGGTATGAGTTTCCTAAGTAATATTCACTGACTGGTATTGTAATAATAATGTTACATTATAAAAGATCTTATGATAAATAAATAAATATATATATATATATATATATATATATATATATATATATTCAAAGGTGACTGTTTTTTATAAAGTAAAACTTTTTCAATAATGTAATTCTTTAAAAAACTGTCCAAAATAGCACTAAGTATTTTTCAAATGGGTTAACCCATTTATATATACAAAGAGAAATAAAGTCTGAACAAGCTTATTTTGAAATTTAGTGCAGCATTTCTTATAGTCGATATCAGTCACAAAAGCTTGTCTCCGTTAATTCTAATGATTAGGGAAGACTGAGATAACCCAGAAACATGGTATAGCATAATTGACAATATTGTTAAATTATAAAGCTGTCAATAGTAAAATAATTAGACCATATTCTTTTTTAGTCTTGACATTTCTTAAGAACCCATGTTTTCAGTTAGATAATATGGAAGATGTCTGTACAATTTTCCTATAAATTTGTTAGCAATGAAGTAGTTACACAATATTCTTTTATAGTCCTGACATTTCTTAAAAAAACAATATTTTCAGTTTGATTATTGTGAATATGCCTTTTTTTATTTTTTTTTGAGCTCATATTCAGTAAAGATTAGGATAAGATGTTCTCTTCAGTTATATTGCTTTTTTTTTTTTCTTTTTAAAGGATAATTTTCTATATTTTTTAATGTCAGCTTTGCCAGGTAGAGCATTAAAGAGTAATTTAAACAAAAAATAGCTCTAGTGCCTACAAAGGCCCAGATGGGGTTAATGTGCCCCCCACCCCTTGTGCTTTTGCCCCCTCCGGGTGTTGAAGGGGTTCCCAGAAATACTTGGGCTAATAGAGTTTAATGGGCTAGTGCGATGCGTTTATGTTCCATGCACAGGCATGGAATTATATCACCCTTTTTGTTGTTAGGAGTCACTATTAACATATTACGAACTATTGCAGGTTTGTATTACGCCTGCACCCATCCATGTTGGATCATTCAGGTCGGTTTATGAAACTATCAATAGAGAAGGAATGTAGGGGGGGTGGGAACAGGGAAAAGTCCAGAGGGTTTGTTAGATAACTGGATACAAATGCATTGATACCACGCCCCTTCATCCTCACAGGGCCAGAAGGAAACAGGTTCCATGAATAGATGGAACCACAGTTCTCCAGAAATCCAAACATCCATCTTGCATACACAACTTTCGCCAATGTATCATGGATTCCTCCAGGGTCCTATAGATGCAAAAGCTATTATTCTTATTAAAACTTAGCTTTATGACTTTTTCCTGCTTAATTATGCTCTTAAATTCAAAGTTTTCAAACATATATTTTTTTTAATTGTTCAGTGGTCCTTTAAATTAAAAAATATATCTAACACAGACTAAAATAAAAATGCTGTGTTGATGCAATTTACCGCTTATCTTAATAAATGCAGCATATTTCCTGTAGGTGAGAATATGCATTTCCCAGCTGGCTTTGTTAAAATGCAGAGGCCGTGTAAATAGTTTTGTAATAAATGGAAATTCAACATTAGCATTAGTGTATAAGAAATATTATTTTACATGGTATTTTGCTGTAGTGAATAAACAACCTTCCCCATGCATACATAAACACGTGTTGGTCTGTAGATTTTTATATTCCATTTCTTTTTTTTTTTGTCTCTCAGATGACACTGATCATTATTTTTCTCATTAACAGTGGAATCATACTTTGTGAAAAAGCTGACTTGTAAGTTTTAAGATAATTATTTCTAAAATGTATGTAAGTATAGTTTTATAGCCCCACCAGGTATGCAGCACTTTACTGTTTTTTTTTACAAATATTTCAATACAAATACAATGCAGTCACTAAATAATTCACATGGGATAAGTGCAGCGAGACATAAATGTAACATAGAAGGAAGCAATGTCTCTGTCCTTGAGTGCTTACAATCTAAATGACATTGAGGAACCTAAAATAAATACTACAACTGTGTATGCATATCAGGATATTACTACAATTCACTGTGTAAATATTATAAGCTGATTAAAAGAAACTGAGCTATATATAATATAATTTGTAATACTGGATAACACTTTGGGATGTCATGCCTTAATGTATACATTCAATAGGATAACACAGAAAAGTTGATGAACACTTCACCATTCAGTACATATATCCCTTTCTTATATTAGAATAACCACCAAAAACGTATTGATCAGTGTACTAAGGAGTGAAATATTTGTGACCTGTTGCTTCTCTTACCCATTCCTGTATTATTATGTATTCAGGTCTGACTTCCATTGGAGTCCTCCAAAAATTCATGCTTAGTACATATGTTTCTTGTTCATACCATATTTCCATCACATTTTCTAGTCTGGTGTTCTCTGGAAAGTTCTCTTTTTATCTTAAAAATACTAATTTATTTATTTATTAATTGTTTATATAACTGTCCTTGTCATAGAAAAATAGTACTCCAAGGTCCCAAGGAACTTACATTTAGAAGATTTTGGGACAGACATATTTATCAAGCAGAAATAAAAGTAGGAATAAGCAGTGGTAAGCCGAGTTAAAACATAAAATACCACCATTTCCTACGATTTCTGTGAGAGTTATTTATCAGTCAGGAAAAAAATTAACTGTTTGATAAATAGCTTCTACAGAAAACATAGCAAATGGAGATATTTAATTCCACTTTTTTATCCTCATTTGTAAGCCCACTTAATAAATATACCCCATTTACAGATGGCAATAAAGTATGTTTATACACCAGTGTCTGTATTTAATGTTATCTGGGGCAGCTTTGCAAAATACATGGGCCCTCATTCAATTGCAATTTGGCCAATTGAATAGGGGTCTAAATAAGCACATAACATATATTTTTTAAAGATGTTTTTAGTTAGTGAAAACCTTGCTTTTGGATAGATGTTCACTAACTAAAAATTTCTGTAAAAAATATATGTTATGTGCTTATTTAGACCCTTATTCAATTGGCCAAATCGCAATTGAATGAGGGCCATGGGATTGTATGCTTTTTGTATCAGCTGATCTTGTTTTGGTCTGATGGAATGAATTTTGGTAATATTTTGTTTGGTTAAAATAACTCTATTAAAACAAACCATATTTTGTATTAGAGAAAGGACTTTTGCAGTGTTAATCCAATTCATATTGGGGATGTAGTCGAGAAGTGACAAATACTAAACAACCATAAATGCTGTTTTTAGTAATCCTGATCTATCGGCAGTATGACTGTTTTTTCCATCAGTTGTAATTTTTCGGCTACTGCTATGAATAGCCATTTTACTTTATTGAATGATGTCAGCATGCATGTGCAAACTTATGCCAGTTTTTCCTATTTACACCTCAATATTATATAGTGACATAAAGATTCATGAAATTCTAATGTAACAATCTGTAATTAAGTCCCAGATTGATAGGAAAAATATATATAGGTAAGCTTGAATTATACTTTGACACAAAGGTACAAGAGAAATGGATACTTAATACAGAATAGACCAATTGACTGTGCTACTGTGAATAGATAGTAAAACTCTTTGACTTCAGAGTGTTTTGAGGCAAATGGCAAAAAAGAGTTGAAGGTAAAGTTTGAATACTGTTGAGGATTGCATTGCTTTAGTCACCAACCTATGTGTTTAATTGTCTCACCAATATCTTACTTAACACATTTGTATGCAATGTGGATGTTTTAATGACATTTGCTCATGTAAATAAGGGCTGCCCCACTCCAGTTCTTGAAAGCCTGAGACTATCCAGGTATCACTGGTGTCTAACTAAAATATTGGCTATGGTAGTTGGCATATTAATTAAACAAGCATGGTGAGTCCAACATTACAGTGATTCTTTCTTGCATTCAGCAATATTTCAGACATGACATAAAAGCCGGGTGCTCAAGGGACTGGGAGTTTGAAAAGATGCACTGCTTCCCTGCTTGTCAAAACTGATACTTTTCCCCCAACTCAATATTTCTTACTCACTGTCTGCGTTCAATAGTCTGAATGTTTTGGAAAGCAGGTTTGCTTCAGAAATTGACAAGGTGAACATTTTGAAACATAGAATTATTATAGTGTACTTTTTATAGCTTTCCTTCTATGTTTACTGATCTGAGATAAAGAAAAAAAGTCTAGCAAGTACCTGTCAATTATGAAGCATCATTTTTCCCAGTGTCCACTACTCTTTTCTATGAAGAGAACCTTTAACAGCAAAGGCCAGCAATACAGATACTCTTACTGAATGATATCAGCAATGTAAGACCCTTGGCTGAGAGGGCACTGTCTCCAATGAAGACCTTTTGATCACAATGCCCTTTTATTAGGATTTGACTTCACTTTATAACTAATCAATATCTAGCAGGTCTCTGAGTCCCTTGTTATATACATGTCTCCCACAATCAGGCAGGGAGGACCACTAATTGAAGAAAAGTCAGTGAATCAGGTAACACAGCCCCCAGGCCATAGTCCTGCTTGTACACTTTATCTTCCCTGCTATTCTAGCAGTGGTAGAAATAAAATTTGGAGACATGACAGGCAAGGGAAGGAAAGATCAATTTCTGTCACTTGCCACCTATGTTTACTGCTTTTCTGGGTGTTCAGATGGTGCGTTTTCTTCCATAGCTTAGGGGAACTTAACCTTTTCTAAATGGAAAGCTGGTGTTCCCATGCATTTTAAAGTATTTTATCTCACAATGCCACAATCTGTATCCTGTCAAATGAAAGTACAACACTGCAATCAATAAACATATAAATACATATTTGTATATCACACTTTCTATATTAGTGAACTAGCTATTTCAACAAAAAATGTGTAGGTATTAAGTCTTGATATGTGCAAGAAAGGAGGGAAGGGAGGAGAGCAGGGAGTAACCCAAAAACAATACGTTATCACAAATCATACTCACAATGAGACAGAGACAATAACCTAATACAATAACTCCAATGCGTCTTAAGTAGCAGTAATTTGGATAAAATGGGTGTTGCGGTATATCTTTTTTTTTTAATTGGCAAATAATATATTTTGATGGAAGCTCATTTCAACAGCTACATCCTCTCTTTATAAAGTCCTAATCTAGAGATAGTCAATAAGTGGGCCTTTGTCCAAATCCAGATCTCCTGCTCCTTTTATATAAATCCCCATTCTATGAACCTGTTTATCCCTTGTGTGGCTTCCATATCCTTAAATAAACTATCAATTAAACACAGTCTTTTTCCTGTGTATCCTGTAGTACATAATATTTCTTCCTGTGCACTTGTGAATGTCATTAAAGTAAAATATTTGCATGCATTCTTCAAGGGAACTTCAAGAACACCTTAGAAAAAAATGAAATTAAAATTATGAATATGTGTATTGCTAAAGACACAAGATTAAATGCATATTTTGATTCATTTTATCAAGATGCTTGGTCCTTGGTGAGTTTTGTATAAACAATAAACTATTCATGTACTAAGCAATACTGCTCAGCATGAAATACTCATAAGAAAATGTGTGAATATATACAGAAGGTGACAACAATGTATACTGTTATAGTCAGCACAAAACCCCAGATTCACGTGTTCTTGAAGTTCCTTGAGTATTTTAATTCTGAGGCTCTGAGAACTATTTGAGTGCAAGTGTGTCCTTTCTGTGGGACCATTTTCCTAAGAATGGCTGCCACTAAAGTAATTGCTACTGAGCATGTGCCACAAATGGCAAGAAAATAAATATATTAATGTGCAGAAACTACTTAAAAAAAACATTTACCGTATTTATCGGCGTATAACACGCACCAGCGTATAACACGCACCTCATTTTAAGAAGAAAATTTCAGAAAAAAAAACGTAAATTTCTAATAAAGAACTTTGAAGCAAAATAAGGGTAGCTCAGAACTTTTTTTTATTAATATTATTAACACTTATAAGGTAAATAACGTAAAATGACAGCAAAAGCAACTGTTTTAACAAGGAAACTTGGATATTATATGTTTTTACAAAAGTTTACTCAGAAATCGCTGCTCCTCCTCAACCCCCTCCTCAACCCCCCCATCCTCAACCCCCTCCTCAACCTCAACCTCAACCCCCCTCCTCAACCTCCCTCCTCAACCTCCCTCCTCAACCTCAACCCCCCATCCTCAACCCCCTCCTCATCCTCAACTTCCCTCCTCATCCTCAACCCCCCATCCTCAACCCCCTCCTCAAACCTCATCCTCAACCCCCTCCTCAACCTCCCTCCTCAACCTCCCTCCTCAACCCCCCTCCTCAACCTCCCTCCTCAACCTCCCTCCTCAACCTCAACCCCCCATCCTCAACCCCCTCCTCATCCTCAACTTCCCTCCTCATCCTCAACCCCCCATCCTCAACCCCCTCCTCAAACCTCATCCTCAACCCCCTCCTCAACCTCCCTCCTCAACCTCCCTCCTCAACCCCCCTCCTCAACCTAAACCCCCCTCCTCAACCTAAACCCCCCTAAATATCTCCCCCTCTCCCTTTCCCCTCACTTACCTGCTTCTGCTCCGGCCTCCGCTCTTTCTTGACCCGGCGCGCATATGACGTCACATGCGCGCCACGCCATTAGCATATACCAGGTGCCGGCACCCGGTATATGCTAATGGCGTGGCGCGCATGTGACGTCACATGCGCGCCGGGTCAAGAAGGAGCGGAGGCCGGAGCAGAAGCAGGTGAGGGGAAAGGGAGAGGGGGAGGTATTTAGGTGGGTTTAGAATGAGGAGGGGGGTTTAGAATGAGGAGGGGGGTTGAGGATGAGGAGGGGGGAGGGAAAGAGACACGGTCCTTAACATTATATCGGCGTATAACACGCACACATCATTTGCCCCCTATTTTCAGGGAGAAAAAGTGCGTGTTATACGCCGATAAATACGGTATTTGATATTGCAGAACTAGATATTAATAGCTGGTTATGAATAAAATGTTGTGAAGATGTTGCTTGTATAAATATTTAGTGTATGAAAATAAATATCAGGCACATATCATACAGTTATTTATTTAGAGTTATTTTTTTATTCTTTACAAATTATATATGTGAATACAAATATACTATTTATTTACTGTACTACTGTACGGTGAAGGGCTTCTATCGCTCTTTTGCACACCATATATTAAATATACTACACAGTCTTGGAACCAGCCCCACGCAGATAAGAGGCAGTAACATGCAAACAGCTGTACATGGTTTGGGTATAATCCATACTGAAGCCATGTTTAAAATGTATATATATATATATATATATATATATATATATATATATATATACACATTGCCTTGCAAAAGTATTCACCCCCCTTGACTTTTTACCTATTTTGTTACATTACAGCCTTAAGTTCAATGTTTTGTTAATCTGAATTGTATGTGATGGATCAGAACACAATAGTCTAAGTTGGTGAAGTAAAATGAGAAAAATATATACATAAAACTATTTTTTTTAAATAGAAAACAGAAAATTGGTATGTGCGTATGTATTCACCCCCTTTGTTATGAAGCCCATAAAAAGCTCTGGTGCAATCAATTACCTTCAGAAGTCACATAATGAGTGAGATGATGTCCACCTGTGTGCAATCTAAGTGTCACATGATCTGTCATTACATATATACACCTTTTTTGAAAGGCCTCAGAGGCTGCAACACCTAAGCAAGAGGCACTCAAAGAACACCATCCCCACAGTGAAACATGGTGGTGGCAGCATCATGATGTGGGGATGTTTTTCAGCAGCCGGGACTGGGAAACTGGTCAGAGTTGAGGGAAAGATGGATGGGGCTAAATACAGGGATATTCTTAAGCAAAACTTGTACCACTCTGTGCGTGATTTGAGGCTAGGACGGAGGTTCACCTTCCAGCAGGACAATGACCCCAAACACACTGCTAAAGCAACACTTAAGTGCCAAGGGGGGTGAATACTTATGCAAGGCACTGTATTTATATATATATATATATATATATATATATATATATATATATATATATATATATATATATATTTATATTTATTTTTTACCAGGAAAATAGAAAGATTACACACTGGAGTACCATTTACTCCTATTTTACTATTATTTTACCATTAAGAAAGCTCACTAGCATGAATGAAACGCTTTTGTTTCTTTAATTTTCATACTTTTAGGTTTTGATTGCTGTCATCATTCTTTATTTGTTTTTATTCATATAAGAATGTGTTCTATACTCCTATACCTGTGACTTGTAACTGAAAGTCATTTGGAGTACAGCAGTCCTCTACTATTTGATAAGTGCCTTTACTAAAATACAGTATACTTCATCATTTATGTATTGGATCTTTTTATAAATAATAAAATATCCTATTTTAACAAACCATTGTATTAGCTGTGAGTATTCATATGGGGTCTATTTGACTCAATTACCCAGCTTTTCTGTGAACACTGTAGTTCATGTAGAAATTGCACCCATAGGGTGACTCCTTACTCCACCTCACGCAAAACAGACAGACATAACCAGCCATCTCCGCGAGGTCCACCAGGAGAAGGACTTCCTGACGAGCGACTTAAATACTTTGTATGAAATGTGAGTTGGCATTTGTCTATCTGCATTATATGTATTTATTTAGTGAAGCATTTATTTGCACTAAGATCTGCGCCTCTACCCCTCCCTTTCCTTTCTTTCATATATATATCTCATTCAAAAGTCTTATAACCATACCATACAACTTGCACCTAACTAGCCCCTAAAGTGCCCCAATGGTGATGTCAAAGAATCATAGCTTAATGAATGCCACAAAATGCCTATTTATGGTGCTTTCAGAAAGCATAGGAGTCCACAGTAGCCTACAGCAGCCATCATGCCCCCAATTTCTTAGTGTTACTAAAACTTAGTAGAATGGGTTACATTAACTAGCCACCTAAGGGGGTTGCAACTGCATTTTTCCATTTATGAAAAATACATTACAGTTAGTCCCTGCGATGTTTAGTGAATATACCCTATTGTAGCAATGCACATTTGCACATATGTAGTTTGTTTTGCTGTTCTGCGTGACAATATTCATCATGCTGAAATAGTTTACAAAGATTTTAATTGCAAGGTTTGTCCTGTTTTCTATGTTTACTTGTTCTGTGATAGGTTTTAAATTAATCAAGTTTTGTTCCAAGTTTTGTGGTTGCCTAATGTCAGGACTGGATGTTTAAAGGAGATATAATAATACAAGGGGTCATGATTTAAATCTGGAGTCGGGGAAAGGTATTATTTTACAGAAAGGTTAGTGGATCAACCTTCCATTTGAAGTAGAATGGAAAACACAGGAAAGAAATGTGTATATATATATATATATATATATATATATATATATATATATATAAAATCATATATATATATATTTATATATATATATAATTGGTATTTTTCATACTTAAGTATATACATAAATATTTGACATATGATTGTTTTCTTAATTACTTAGGTGCACTCAGCATTTTTTAAATTTTGACTATTTGTGCCCACATACTTTTTCAATAATTTTACATTAATTACTTTTTATTCTTTCTGCTTTGATATCTCATTAAAATCTTATAAGTGATCAAGCGGTGACCTTGAAATGCATGCATAATACATGAAAGTAAACCTCTAGTAAAATGTATTTTTTCACTCCTCACTGACTACAGCTTGCATTTCTTTTTCCTATCCCCAATGACCCCAATATGGAGAGCTCTGCTCGAAGAGCCAAGGTATGCAGTTGTATGCTGCAAATCTACTAGTTCCATTAGCTTTTCCTACTGATGACAGCTGCAATATGTTAATGGCTTCTGTTTGGATGTGATGGCCTTGCTTCTACTTAGGGCACTATGCTAATTACCATAAGATGGTGACAACAGGTGCAAATGTCATTTCACATCAGCATCACTCCTATGAGAAAAATAGCTTGGAGCACCGTAAGCGACTAGAAAAATGTATACTTTAGTGTGTAGCTTGTGATTCTCTGAAGGTCTATTCTTTAAAGCTCATGATTAAAGGATTTACAGCAGAACTTAGATTTTTTTTTCTGCAACTACAGTCATTTTAAACTCTTTTCTGCCTTTTCTAAAATAAGCACTTTTACTTTTCTATTATGGTTGAATAATATAATTTATTGCACAGTTTGGGCAACGTCCTTGGAATCTGTAATTGTTGTTATTTTTCATCTTAGTAAGCATTTTTATTGCTGAACAGAACATATATTTATGCACTTATTTTGTAATTGTAACATGGCCCCTTTGTGCTATAATATATTTAATTATTTAATTATTTAAACTTTATTCTCCTTCAGCAATAATTGATCATTAGCATAATCAGAATTCAATGGTTGTCAATGATGTGTCTGGAAATAATGAGAAGGGTTTTTTAAAGGGTGGAAAAGTAGCATTCATTATGCGGGCAACATTATCACATATGAGGGATGCTTATAACTCAGGCCTTTATATGTTTGGAACTAATCTCATTTAGTAAGGGATTTTGTTTGGGTTTAAACTGGCATTTTTGGTTTTTATAATACAATGCTCAATGTTATTCTGTGGAGCATAATTATAAAAATATCCTATATATATTTTCAATTTCATGATTACGTACATAGAAATAGCACAATATAATGCACCAATTTATTGTATTTTTTAGAACATTGTTAGTGTCAATTATTATTAATGTAATATAAAATAATATACCACGCCTCTGAACGTGGAGGAACAGTTCTTTTTTTAAAAATGGCAACTGCAGTGGTCATACAGTAGGGTTTCATTGGCTTATTTATTTACTGATTAGCAATACAATCAATATTTGAAGAAAAACAAAATAAGTTTTCATTTTAAAACAGACCTTTGAAATGAATAAGTAGATGTGCTTCTCTTGACCCACTAGGCTGTCTTATAGTCTCTGCTGGGAAGGAAGCAGATAAACAATGTTATCATGGGATAATTTATGTTAATAGATAAGGTCTCCTGTCAGGATATCCCCCCTGTTCAGATAATGCCCATCCCAATGGACATCTGATAAGGGATGAAGAGTAGTATAACTGCTAAAGTCTAAAAAATAGTCTTCAAATTTAAGATTTATACCGGCATTAATTTCAAATAAAGGTTGTTATAATAATAATAATAATAATACCCCTGTACTGTAATAATAAGTTAATAAGTATTGTGCTTCGTTCAAACAAACAGAACATAAAAACAAGTCCGTTCTTAGGTATAGGTTGTCTGTAAGTTTGGTTCTCTGTTACCAGGGGACCACCTCTATATATCTGTGTATTGAGCAGAATCAATATATACAAAACAGGTGGCTCAGGTATATTTGATATGGAACCAATGTATATATGAAGGTGCTCCTAAGGATATAGAATATGTAACATAGAAGCAAAAGTAGAACAATAGATCCTCTTACAGGGCACACCTCAAATCTTCAATCTCAAAAGAGAATAATATTTTTTTATGACGTAACTTTTAATAATATATTAAAAAATTTTAAAATATGAACATACACAGAATTGCAGTGGATTGGGAATCTCCTATTAGTACTGCATGTATCTTAAGCCACTGCTAGAAGTGATTCATAATTCATAGAATCACTACATTATTGTAATACTCCAGATATATACATACATAAAGTGCTAAGTGCTGAGTATAGTTAATATAATAGATGTTTATCCAGATATATGAATAAAGTGCTCAGTGAGATATAAAGTGCCAAAAAACTAAAGTACCATCATCTCTCGAAGTATAAAAATATATTGGGACAATCTATATAAATAGAACGATGCTCTGTGTATGGCACACTTGATTCTCTATATATAATATTGTGCATATACTAGTAAATGTTATATCCACATTTGAGGTTAGATTATAAGAGTTAACCAATATGTGTCAAATATTGCTCCCTTATTACAATTGCGAAAGAAATGAGTTATTGTAGTACACTGTTATAATGAATTGTCAGAGAAAACGCTTCAGTATAATACTGTTGCGGTTCCTACTATTTACTACATTAATGCCTGTACTACAACTTTTCTCAATAAATATCCCAATCTAAAACCCTTTATTCTTTCGAATAAACCTATAGTACCTACAGTACCCTTCTATGATAACCCTTACTTTCTTCTATAACTTTCTTGTATAAGATAGGGAATGGGACATTATCTAGGGCCTATGGTAGTTCAATGATCCTGGCTGCTATGACTGCATGAACACACCGGGACCGAGACGCCACACTATGACGTCACCCGATCGCTGCGGCATGCCTGCGTCTGACCCGTCGCATGTTTCAATTATTTCCTCAGGGATCAGCGCAAGTCTAATACTTCCTTCTATTTATAGAATGACGTTTCCATAGTAATCAGTTACATATGTTAATTTTAAAAAACGATTAAAACGTATATGTGTTATTCTCTGGCATCTTTATTTAAACCTATATACAATTGCTATGAACCATCTTACATTACTTGCATTACATGCAGTTTTAAATTATACAATATTTGGAACAACTGCTGTGTCACTTTAATATCAAATCACCCATCTTAATCCAATTTATCCTATCACAGTTTATCCCTACCAAGATAAATACATCCCAAATTGTTTGAATGCCCTTTAGGGATAAGGGGGGGAATTAATTAAATTTGTAAATATTAAGTAAACAAAACTTTATTGGTGGCAAATGTATTATTTATGAACCAGTAAACAAGACGTAATACAAAAACTGTGCAACATACTTTATTTATTAACCGCCTTAGTGGTAATCCCGAGCGTGTCTCTGGGTTAATTTTCAGTACCTAAAGCGGCAACCCTGAGCCACTCTCGGGATCACACACACATCTGTCTTCTGGGTTCCCGTCCCTGCGAGCGTAGGCAACATGGCGGTCTGGCCGTGTCAGCACCCCCGAGTGTACCGCTTTAGCCCTCAGGGGCACTGACATAGCCAGACCGCCAGGGAGGTTAAAGTGGATGTGTATCAGGCTTTGAGTTAGGCTCACTAAAGTTTGAAAGGATGAGGAAATGTATTAATGGTTGTTTAATATGAAGAATGGATCTTCTCTTAATCATTTGACATGGTCACTTGCTCTTGGTTTATCATATGTTAATAGTATGCATTGGACCTCAGTCACCTAAAGTAAATGTTAAATAAAACTCACACAGTATATCATTACATTTTGTACATTTTAAACAATAGAGGATTTTACGACTTGTTATTAAACCTACTATACTAACTAGTGTGAAATATAGTAAAATAAACAACGACCCTAAGCTTGAGCTTCCAAACAAGACCAATGTTCCTGTATAGGGAAACTGGATCAGCTCCAGGGAAGTTTTTGCAAACCTTTATTCCCAAATAGAAGCATCAAAATTGCAGTAATTTGCTATTAATCAAATTGCAGTTTTAGATCAACTAGCCTCTGGAAGGCGTAATATCTGAGAACTAAAGAATACATGTTTATTTTCTTGTATCACATTTTTAATTGAAAGAGCCTCTTTAGGCATTTTTGTTTTATATAATGTTTTTAACTAGGTTATTTAATTAATTGTATCCTCCTCAATGCAATTGTCATATACAATTTATACTTATCTTACTTCTAAAAAGCCCAGGAACAGATTCTCACTTTCTGCAATATCCCCTTCCTTTCCTTTCTCCATCAAGAGAGCTGCCACAGTACAGATTTTAACCCTTTACTAGCCTTTAAACCAGCAGAAGAACAATGCAGAGATCTACAAGGCAGTGTCTGGCTCCTCCTGCTTCCCTGTGTAGGGGATTAAACATACCTTGATTCCTTCCTGCACAAACTGATATCACAGATTGATACAATTTATTAGCTGTCTGTGGTTCGCCAAAACAAATTATGCATTTTATGCAAATTTCAGCAGGGATTTCCAGGAATGTTAACTCTGTAAATCATCTGCTTGCAAACTCAAGATATTTAGCAAACTTTGGGGTACATATAATAATGTTTATTATGGTATTTTTTCATGCAAAAATATGTTTCCATACACTACTGATTCTCCTATTTCAGATGCATTCATAATCCAGGAAACTTAAATATGCCTTTAAGTGTACATTTATATGGCAGTTGCATTGATGATAATAAAATGAATTAAGTAACCTAGTTAAAACATTTATATAAAAACATGCCTAAATAATCCCTTTCTTTAGATGATCTCTAAATGAGATAGAGCATGTGAAGATATCATTTATGCATTGCATTTATATCAATGTTTCTACTAAAAATATTGAAATACAACCCAGCAAAGTAAATGTAAAAAATAAATATGTACAAAACTCTAAAAGCATAGCAAAAAATCTACTTTTTGTGCAGATTCCATTTCAAAAGTTTTTATTCAGGTTAACAGAAAAGTCCTCAAGAGTTCACTAAATACATGTGCAAGCAAGTTAAACATGTTTATATTTACCTTGTAAAATGTATTCTTCTGTTATACAGTTATGCTGAACTAGCACAAAATGTTCGAAAACAAGTACAAAATTATCTCTCAATGTTACCGCTACAGCTATATTAATGTCAGTGTATGTTAACACTTTAGCAACAATGGCAAATCATTCTTGTATTTCATAATTAAATATGCATTCAATGTCACCACAATATGATGGGCCTGTTTAGCAGCATTCATTTCAGTTTAAGTCAAGGTAGCACACTATTGTTTCTGCTTGGGGTGGCAATTATAGACCCATTAGCATTTAATCATGTCGACTGAATGAACCATGTAGTGTTGGCAGTGATCATATTGATTCCATTATGGAACTACAATACAGTTCAATAACCTTCGATAGAAACTAATTGATATTGGAATACAGTACACACGCTAACTACTAATACTAATAGGGGTGTGATACAAAAAAAATGAAACGTAGAAAGGAAATACAATATGTTCAAATGAAACACAAGTCCATCCATCCATTATTCAGTATTAAGATTCACAGTTCAGAACATTGTTTACATTGCATAAATAAATACAATCATACTACAACATTTTTTAGAATCTCAAAGATCCAAACATTTTAAATTAAATTCCAAAAATTATATTTGGGATACTATTTTATTTTCCCGGATGAACAAAACTGGAAGAATAAAAGTGTAAGAGCTGCATAATTGTGGTTCTCAATTGCCTAACTTTATAGAAGGATCAATATATTGTATCTCAAATAGTTGTAAGAAAATATATATATATATCATACATAAATTGTTTCATGGAAAATGAAGATGCACAATGCACATGCAATAATGATAGGTATTCTGTGTCAATATGCAGAGCTCATACACAACACAATATTCATATCATGGACAAGTTCCCAAAAGAGCTCAAGGAAGAGAAGCAGAAGTCATTAGGGGTCTGTTCATCAGAATCTCCTGGCTGCAAATCTGGGGCAAACTGGAACATGAAAGGAACCACATTTATTCAAGAAAAAGAATCCCACTGAAAGCAATTGATTTTTTTTCCTTTAAAAGATATACCAATGTTTCTCCAGTTTGGCAGCCTGGAGACTTTGATAGTGCACCTCTAACTTTTTTCCAGATTCAACCTCAGCATTAGTTTTGCAGCATAAAAGTAAAAAGACAGATGCTCAGTTGTCAAATAAAAGCAGACATTTTAAATAAAAACAGTGCTGAATGTGCAGTATTGAAAGAAAATACCATGAAAAGAAAAACTATTAAGCGTGTTGTTTATAAAATACTGATGATGGGGACTGAGACGTGCAGGGGTATATTTATCAAGTGGACTTAAAAAGGTCATCTTAAGCACCCCCGTTCCATATATATAGGAGCAATTTATCAAAGAGTTAAATATTACCCCCACTTGATAACTAGCTCTCAAGGAAAACAGCGGAAATTGAGTTTTTTTTTGTTTTTACTACACTTATCCCAGACTGCATATGTGTTTTTTAAGGATATACCAAATCTACAAAGATCTGAAATTAAAGATAGATTTAAAAAGGTGACCTAGGCAAGTGTTGATAATATCATGTTTTAAATCAAGAGTATATAAATTAATGTAAAGAAGGGAAGTTTCTGAAATATAAATACTGTAAGTCAGGGGTGCTTTGGGACTGAAAATACAATTCACACCTGATTATGCATTTTTCAGAAGTTCGTAACTCTACTAAGAAGATGGCCAGCATCCCATTATGACATAGGATGACAGTTTCAGTATATTCAAACCACTTATTGAGTAGATCTACATATTGGCCATATTGTCACAATGCGGTTGTCTTGTTTGTAGCTTAAAGTGTGGGTTCAAAACAATATGTCATTATAGGTTGTGAAAACTTTTAGTTGTTGTAGGTGATACCTTTAAAGGACCAACTCCAAACATCATAATAGATATGATGCAGAGCTTTGCTAATTATAAAGATTTCCATTTCAACTTGCTTTCCTGAGGGCCATTGCTGCAAAATACACTGCAACTACTTTTACTTTATGCATAGATCTTTATTGATAGACATGTGGGACTACTTGTTGCTGCTCCATCCTCCTCTCAGTGCCAGTTGTAGGTTCCTGTGACTGGGAGTGCCTCTGGTTGCCTTCCAGCTCTGTTTGCTACAGTTCCGGTTCCCTTTTGGACTGATCTTTGCTTCTGACCCGGATTGTTACTGACCTTGTTGGCCCATGATCTTTGTCTTGCCTGACCATTCCTTTGCCTGTGCCCTTGGACTTGTTGCTTTGTCACCCCTGAAGAGTTTCACCCAGACAGTCTTGGCACTCTATCCAGGCTGAACATCATGCTGCTGTCACTCTGCCACCTACCAGTCACCAGTATTTATGTCCTGCCTCTCTGATGCTTCTAGATAATCAGCAGATGCATATTTCTCTAAGAATTAAAGGGACATGGATGTTTCTGGATTTCACTAGGAATATAATATACCAATGTATATATATTTTTTATTCACTTTAATTTATTAAGAAGTGCTTATAAGCTCTCTTTTTTTTCTGCCTAGAATCATACAATTTGTACATGTCTGGGTCAGCCCTGTGTATCTCCTGCAGCTCATGAATACACAGAGTGTGAAGTGTAGTGTTTCAAATGATCCAATGTCTGTGACCTTTCTAAAGGGGCATGTTGCAGAATGTTGCTCCTGAATTGGTTACTATGGGGCACTGCACACCCTGTAGTGAAATTCACACTATCTTCATGTCTTGCAGACGGGATAAACAAGTTAGGAACTTTGTTAGACAGCTTTTAAGCACGTCTTAATAAATACACAGAAGTAAAGAGATACATAGGTATATTATATTCCTAATGAAATCCAGAAAAAAAACGTATTCCAACTAAGTCCCATATGTATACCATGATAATGGACACAATGTTTTACTTAATTACATAGTTACATAGTAATTGAGGATGAAAAAAGACTTTTAGTCCAATAAGTTCCGCCTTTTCAGTTCTCCTCTGATTTTTGTAACTTGCAGATTAATTGTTAATTGTTAATTTATCAAGAAGAAGGCAAATAGAAAAAAAAAACATTGAAACATAGACAATTGTGTCAAAAGGGAAACAAATAAAATTCCTTCCTGACCCCAAGATACTGGTGATCCGGATCCCTCCCTGGATCAATACTCTCTAATTATCCAGGATAACCCTGAATTACCTTTTTTATACAAAAAATAATCCAATCCCTTTTTAAAGTTAACTATCAAATCTGTTGTCACCACCTCCTTTGGTAGAGAATTCCACATTTTAACCACCATTTTCTTTAAGAACTCTCTTCTTTCTTTAATGTGGAATTGTTTAACTTCTAACCTAAAGGGATGTCCTCTTGTCAGTTGAAAACCTCTACAAAAAGCCTTGTATTGATCCTGGATATATTTATATAAGGTAATCATATCCCCTCTTAGACGCCTTTTTTCTAGAAAAATAAGTTTAATTCAGTTTTGGTTCTTTTTAAAAGAACATACTATAAATACTAAGGCTTTGGTGGTTATCTAAATACCAGAAAACAATATATCTGTTGGTTCAATAAAAGGCATCTCAACTTACAAATTAATTTGCTATTTCTGGGATGCAACTACGACCAACCATTAATGAAGACATATTAAAATTAATTAATCCAGGAAAGCTGCTTGAGACGGTTGCTAATAAGCCTATCTTCTTGGCTCCATTTGCATTGTGACCATTGACAAATTAGTCAAAAGCAAATTGTCTTAGCTAGCAGCGCTATGTGTTCATTTTCATATACTGCTGAATAAAAAACAAATCAGATAATAATTTGAACCTATACTGTGTAGGTTCAACTGCCAGCAATTAGGGAATTATAGATATACCCTGGCTCCAAGTTTTGATCTTTTATTGCAGTTCTGTATTTATTCCCATGCAGTATTTCCCAGATTTGGCTGCTTTATTTGCATACAGAATGCTGTATTATACAAACCCGCTTGAATTGTTCACCATCCCTTTTCATTAAATTAATAACAGTGACAACAGGGTCTGGAGAGTAGCACACATAATGCAGATACAGCATTTGAGAGGGAAAATGAGCAAATCAAAGCTTCTTCTGAAACTTACCTTATGAAATGAATAAGTTACATGGCAAAAATTTTATAAGATGACTATAAGTTATAAGTTGGAATTGATCTTATTCGCATATTTAAAATTGTCTAGCTGGATACTTTGCAAAACTCTTGAGATCCTATAAAAAGATGCCTGTGTTTTCCTTTCATGGGTTCCCTGGTGGTCCAGTGGTTAGGATTTGGTGCTTTCACTCCTGCAACCTGGGTTTTGATTCCAGTCAGGGAACCAAGAGGTCACACCACCCAGAAGCCATGCAGGTTTGGGCCTGTTCAGTACTTTAATGAGAGACCACCCAGGAATACCCACTGGAACCCACTACAGTATTGTTGCCATGGATGCTAAGTGGATTAGCATGGTGTGTTGTGGTTCATGAGGTCACAGGGAGTTGGTCGCGACTGAATGACACTAGCAGATCTTCTTTCCATGTGCATTACCCAACTGAGTAACAAACTGTAGTGGGTCGTTCATACTGATACAAGGGTCAGTAGGCCAGTCTATTACACTGATTGCTCAACTTCCAAGCCAAAGTCCATGGGGAAGTCCTCTGTGAGAAGGTGGGTGTCAGACATCATTGTTTTAGGCTGCAAAAGTTTCCTACCCAGGTATTTGTAAGGTGTTGGGGCTAAATTTATTTAAATGTGATTCAAAACTAAGCAGATTTTTCTATGTCTGAATCTGAAACAAAAAATTTATTCACAGGTTATAAATATAGGCTTACAACTTATATATAATAATATAAAGATCTCAAGTCACTATCAAGAAAGCTCTCACCTTAGTGAATACAGCAGCAGTAATTTGAAGTCAAGAGTAGCCAATGCCAATACATTTGTACATTTAAATTAATATGTTTTTAGATCCACTAAAATAACCAAGTAGTAGTTGTGTTGGTGCTATTTTGAGATTCATGATTTAATCTATGTTCCATTTTACTTAAAACACCACTATAGTATGAAGTAGGTAAAAAAAATCAACATAATCAGATGTGCAAGACAAGAACATAAAAAGCATTTTAGAGAAAAACATATATTTTGATGATTGTGTTTTGTGGTTTCCATCTTAAACTGCAAGTCTACCTCTAGATTAATAGGAGAGTTACTACCTTCAGCCTTACTCTGCATGTGAGTTTTATTGTCACGTGTGCAGTTTGGAGAGGATGTTTTAACAGAAGTGAATAAATGTCTTATTTAAATCCATGGTTACTCCCACTCATTCCAGGTTTCTAATTATTTTAGAAATAAACATATGATTATTTATGTTAAACTATGTAAGAACAGTTAATATATTATCAAATCGAGGTTTGCTAAATTGTTGTATAAATTGGACAATTCAGTGGTACTTTAGGTATACTGTAAGCTATGGCTTTTCTTCACCTATAATTAAAGTGTGACATATGCAAATCTAGCCATTTGAGCAGAGATCTGAACATAAGTATAAGCATGACCGATTTAGATAATTTCACAAAATGAAAAATATTAAGAGCTGGTTATGCAAGTGAGACTGCTAAAGCGATTGTGGACAATTTGGGAATCCTCCACTGGCAATGGTGATGGTGGATAAGAAAATATGGTGATGGTGGATAAGAAAATATATGTTAACTGGGAAATTGACCGTCAAAAATGATAGGAGTAAAATTGTAAGGCTGGCAATGCTGTTTGCCACACAATGCAAGGCGATGGGCCCTCTGAGCACATTGCGCTCCTACCCCATTTCCCCCTCTCCCTCCCTTATGTCTCATTTCTCCCCCTCTCGCTCCCTTGTGCCTCATTCCCCCCTCTCTCCCTCTCTTGTGTCTCCTTTCCCCCCTCTCCTTCCCTTGTGTCTCATTTCCCTCCCCTTTCCCTTGTGTCTCATCCCCCCTCTCCCTCCCTTGTGTCTCACGCCCCCCCTCTGTCCCTTGTGTCTCATTCCCTCAGCCGTCTCCCTCCCTTGTGTCTCACCCCCCCTGTCCCTTGTGTCTCATTCCCCCCTCTCCCTCCCTTGTGTCTCCTTTCCCCTCCTCTCCCTCACTTGTGTCTCCTTTTCCCTACCTCTCCCTCCCTTCTGTGTTCTTTTCCCCCTCCTCTCCCTCGTGTCTCATCCTCCTCCTCCCTTTCCCCCCTAGGGCCGCAATACTCCTCCTCCCTCCTCCCCCTCCTTCCCCCTCTTTAATAACTTCCCTTTCCCTCTCTTCTTACCTTCATCACTGAGCTCCTGCTGCTGGATCTCGTCTTCTGCCTGTGCTTATGTGACGTCATGTCATTAGCATATGCCGGGTACCGACTCGATGTAGCAGCAGGAGCTCAGCAGGAGCTCAGCAAATGAAGGTAAGAAGAGAGGAGAGAGGGAAAGGGAGGTTATTAGAGAGGGGGGAAGGAGGGAGGATAAGGGGGAAGGAGGATAAGGAGTGAGGAGGAGGATTTTCGGCCCTCAATGTAGGTCCCAATGTCCCACGGGCCTGAGCGCCAACGTCCTCCGGGTCTCAAGTGGTCAAGCCTCGCGAAGGGTTTTAGGAGGGAGGAGTTGGATTGCGTCCCTCACTGAAGTCTCCTGAGCCTGAGTGCTGCACCGCTGGCGATGAGCACCTACTGCACTCAACGCAAGGCCTGCGACCAGTAATGGCTCGCCTTGCTTCGCAAGGCTCGCAAGTGTGTTACCAACATCACAAACGTTACGCACAACCACTCAGATCCACAACTATATATGTGATTTGCTACAAAATTAATATTCAGCAATTTGCATCATTTTCATATGATTTGCATATTAACAGCCTTATTAAAGTGTGATTCGGCCAATTGAATAGGGATCTATATAAGCACATAGCATTTTTTTTACAGAAGTTTTTAGTTAGTGAACTTCTATCCAAAAGCAAGGTCTTAACTAACTAAAACTTCTGTAAAAAAAAATATGCGGTGTGCTTATATAGAGCCCTATTCAATTGAACAAATCGCAATTTAATAAGGCTGTAAGTTTATTGATGGAAGAGTAATTAAAATTAATTATAACCAATATTAGAAAAAGATTAAAATTGTCAAGTTTTTGTCTGTTTTTTTTAGAAAGCAATAAAAACTGAAGACTAAGCTGATCAAAAGTGCCCAAGATAAGCCTCAGTGCCTATCTTTGAAACATTCTATACAGTGCATTTTTGTTCTCTGGTATCTGATGTTTTCTGTGTTGTGAATTTCAAACAGTAGTAAAAATACAACATAACATATCTCTAAATGCATCTTTTAAATATCAAACTAATATAAAACTACTACTATAAAAACTGTTGAAGATTCAATATCTGGTTAGTATTTCTACAGGATTTATAAAACAAGTTAAAGGTATATATATATACTGTATATAAATAAATATATAAGTTTCCTGGGTTTCAAATGTTTGGTAAGAAACAGGCAGTGATTATCCGAAAAACATGTGTTATATAGATTTCACTGTACTTACAAAGGTTCACTGTACTTACAAAGTTATAGGCAGGAAAGTAAAATCCAGCTTTGCACACCCACAGGGGGTTTACAAAACCAAGTACACACTGGAAAGAAAACATGTACAGAGTTTGACCTTTCAAAGGAAGCACTGCTGGTTGGAATCTCATGATTGGGTGAATTTTGAACTCACAGCTGAATCAGAGCACAAGTATAGAGAGAGATAGATAGACTACACATCCCAGGCTGCTGTGCAACACAGGATCTCCAGAGTATGATACAAATGTATCAGCTAACCTCTGCTTTCTCTTGATTGGCCAAAATTAATTATAAATTTATGAATTTATTTCAAGGGTGTCGGCTAACAAAAACCTTAGCTTGCAAATTGAAAAGATTAAGCAAACATCAGGGTGAGTTTGTAAATGTTATTTTGGTATTTTTTCATGCATACACTACTGATTACCCTCTAGTAGATGCATTCATAATCCAGTAAACTTAGATATGCCTTTAAGGTTAAACCAAAAGGAAAAAAAAGACACTGCCATACATAACCCTAATTTGCTTATACTTTGGAGGGCCTGTAAAGATGTTCACTGCTATGGCTACTGTGGCTACTTCTCATGGGGAAAATGGCTACTGTAGTTCTTCTGAACAACCATAAAACACATCAATTTATTGCTAAAAAAATATCTATATGTTGGTTTTATGACCTATTTTGACATGTGCATACCTTATAGTTATGTATGTATGAAGTAATAAAAGTTAATTATTATTAAAGAGACCCATTGTTTCATAACTGTTAAAAAGGAGAAAACAATGAAGTACACACATATCTAATGCAGTACTTTCCTGAGAGCTTTGGGGTTTCATATGGTGATTCCAGGAGTTCCACAAAATGATGGCTTAAATATTTCTCTCTGTTGAAAGCAATTAACAGGGAGCATCAGCCAGGCTTGCTCTAAGGACAAAATATATTGTTTTTAGATAATATTTGTGAGCACTGAAATAAGGTTCTAAGGCTTAGAAGTGGGGTTTGGAGATACTGAAGAGCGGTTGTGCATTCTGATGGAGTCATTTTGTAGACCTTAGGCTTCCTAAATAGTTTTGATCACAAAAAGGGTTCCATGAATGAATTAGCTTGGGAAATATTGATGCAGTATTATAGATGAGGTCTTCACTAAATTGCTTTCATATTCACATAAACGAAAAAGGAAACAATGAAGCAACCTAAAGATATCCCATGCATAGATACAAATACGGTATGTAGCAATATTGAACTAGCGTGAATTGATAAATAGCCACCATTACATTTCCAAAAGCAGCATTGTCATATAAGCATAATAAATGAATTTAGAAATGCATACAAGCATCATAAAGTGTTTCAGGAAGAGAAGAGATAGCTTTTAGATCTGAAAACCCTCATCATGTAAACTGCATCTAATGTACTCTAGTATTTCTCACTAAAGCCGAGCCTTTCCATTTATAGATGTAATAAAATTGTAATGCTTCCCAAAGATATGTTTCACAGTTGTCTTTGCATTTATGTTGTAGCCTTATCTATGAATCTTAGGGGCTTATTGATTTAGAGTTGTATATTTTGAACTTAGTATTAGATTTTTCACTTGGGTTTGGAAGTGGAATTTCTTTGATCTTTGATAGATCGTGTGGTTATCTCTGTAAAGCTGTAATGTCTGTACAGATAGCTGATTAAATCAAAAAACTTTGTAAACTGATAGTAATTTAAAACTAGCCAACTCTGTGCATCAATCTACAAACTCTTCTGTCTCAAGGGATTGGAGAACCCTTTGTCTGTAGGGATCCAGCCAAAAGGCACCCTGAAGGTCTATCTCCAAACTGATCTTAACTATATATATATATATATATATATATTTTTTTTTTTTTGGTCGGGTCCCTCTTCCATGGGAGGGGCCTTATTCAGCCTTCATAAGGATTTCCTGTCCTCATCTCCTTTGCACACCTTAGTTCATTTCTGAGTCTGTGCTGGGGGAGGGGGGGGGGGCTTCTTAGCTATCTTATCTCCTCCTGGTTTCACTGAGCCTATCCCTCATGCTTGTCTCTGCTTTTTTGGCCATTTTATGCTTGTCTCGCTAGTTTTTGGGCCCATTTCATGCTTGTTTCTCTAGTTTTCTGCATTTTTCATTGCTTTTAGGCCAAGCTGCACTATTTCCTTACATCACAGGTAAGTTATAATCCTCCATCAGCCCTCCTTAGGGGATCTCGGCCCAAAACTGCTTAGCCACATCCTTGCCATGTCCAAGGTTATGCTTTAAGCTTTTCATAGCTCCTTTTACCGTTTTCGTCCCTGATCTACTAAGTTGGAAGGCAGATTTGGCCCAAAGTCGTGTCCTTGTCCATAACGAAGGGCACGTTTTTGGCTTTTGTAAGCCCTCCTTGGTGGATCCTGGCCCAAATTTACTAACTTCACTTTCCTCTATTCAGCTTCTGTTAAGGTTCACCTCGATCACGCTTGCTATAAGTCTTATATTAGCCTTCGCCAGGCACCACCTCGATCTCGCTTTCAGTAGTCCAGTAGTCCAATCAGCCTTCGCTAGGCACCCTCTCGATCATGTCATCAGTCTTCGATTGATTTGCCAGTTACGCTTTCACACACACCTACCATCAGTCCTAAATCAGCCTTCACCATACATCACTAACATACTTTACTCCACCCCTCACTATGTTTCGCCACCCATATCCTAGTTGCTGCTGATTTCCGCCCAAATCAGCGGTCCTTGCCCTCGACCAAGGACTCAATCTGGCATGCTGGATGTTCGGTAGCCCCCGGCACATATCAGCTACCTCTCGCCTTGTCCACTTGTCCGAAAGGGCATTAACATAGCTGTAGAGCAATGGTTCTTAATCGGTAGCCAGCCATTCGACCTTTGAGAGAGGCCCCTTCCACAAATACCAGGTATTTATATTTATAATATACAGTATATATATATATATATATATATATATAAGAATGGATGGGAGATTGGTACTGCCAAGAAAGTTGTAAGCATCCTCCAGAGCTGTCTCTCCCTTGGTGAGGTAGCTACCACCAACTTTGCCCAGGGGTCCTACTAAAGGGAACCCAACCCGGAGTCCTGAAGAACCACTTCTGTCCTTTACAAGTTAATGCTACAATGGTAGGTGCTCCAAAACAAAAAATGCTTCCTTCACAAATCCGTGTTAACAAGCGGTGAAATGTACGTTGTGTGTTTTTATCCTGTCAGACCACAATAGAGATCTACAGAGGAGACCACGGCAGCATTCATTGGATGAGTAGCTAAGTGGACGGTCTTTGGCACTATTATATGATTTACAGGTTATGGCATCACTACAAGCATCTTAAGAAAGGAACAGGAGATATAATTGGTTTACCATTAACTGTATTTATCCTGGGAACCATGTTTATTTAAACATAGGAGTGTGCATTCATACAGAGTGAAACACAGAATAATTTACCTATTACAGGGACGGTTGATATTATTTTGCCTATTGTAGAATGCTAGCTATTTTGAATTCACCATGGTAGCTAGTTATGTTAGTGTAGTTATTGTAGACTACGTGCCAGCTTTATGGGCGCCCCTGATCAGGCTAACCCAGAGGGAAAACCTTCATTGCAGGCACGTTTCTCCCCTGCTTCTACGACTTACCCCTTTAGGAATTCAAATTGATATCTTGTGCATTTAACATGTTTTTGTGACATAGTCATACAAGGATAGAAGAGGCATTCAGTACTTTGTTAAATGTGTTACCACAGAAGCTTAACAAGGGGAAATGTATACTGTAGAGAATATGATCATGTGATAGATACATAGTAACAATTGTAGTGACTGCATACATGTGCATTGATCTCGCTTTATGAATCTAAGTGAGTCTGACAATTTTTATTAGTTTAAAATTCCCCAGTTACTATATTTTAATATAGAAATAAAGGTTAAGTATTATTAAAGCAAACAATGCAAATAGAGTTCTAGTGACCAATAAGAGGGTGACTTTCTGTGAGCACCATTCTTTTTTGGTTATAAGTAATAAAAACAAAAAAAGTGCATCAAAATCAAAACCAAAAATATGTCAGTGTACAAAAATCTGTGGTACCGGCCAGGGTGATAGCTGCCACCTTCTTGTGTCTTAGGCAGACTGCTGCCACAGGCCTCCCCTTTGCAAAGGTGCTATATAGGTGTACATAAAGTGCATAAGAGCTATATAGGTTCCGATAAATTGTGCACTGGCCCGAAAGCTGGTGCCAATGCAAAAATATGGGACAACCCAGTGCCAAAAGGCATCTGGCAGGAAAATCTAAATAAATAAAAATACATAAAGTGTTTTGGTTGCATGTGGCTGTACAAAAGTGCCCTGATAAAGGCCCCAGGCTCAATGCTAACTCAAACTAATGGCCACCATCACTTTCCCACCTGCCAGAACTACTGTACTTTCAAATATATACCAAAATCGACTGATCCTCATACAAATGACAGAAGTCATTCACACTATTCTTACAGACAGCTGACATACACAGACTGTTTTACAATATGTAGCATATTTTATTAGTAATGAAACACCTTGACAGTTTGACAGTTGTTTGTCTGTCTTAATTAGCTTATGTAAATGTAAAAGTTGTCTATATGGATGTTCAATACTCAGATTGTGCCATAGTTGTAAGTTTGATTTTAGCTTCTTTTTGAGATTATTGCTTGGATTTTTTAACTGAAATTGTAAAAGTTTTAAATATGTTAACTGTTTATATTTTTTAATAAAGGTGATTTTGGCTTAGATAGTACCTTGGATGGGGATGCCAGGATATTTAAAGCATGAAAAAACATGTGCATGTGGTATCAATATTCACAACTATTGAATGGCAGAAAAGGGCAAATCAATTAAAATGTGTTCTGTTAAATTAAAAAAAAATTTAGATAAAAAAAAAATATCTGCATTTAATGGTCTATTACTTTAAGATAGTGAGAGCTCACTTGCATTTCTCACAGAATACAGTTGTAACACTGAATTTCTTGAGATTTTGAGCGGAAACAAGTTGTTTGGCATGTTTTACACAATAAATGAATACATACATGTACTTTTGTACTTACTATATTTTGTGCCATATTAAATTAGAAGCAAAACCTGCAGGCTTGAAATTTGTCGGAGTTAGAGAACGATTAAATTACGCCCCCAATATACGTGGCCGACATCCAAATCTGTAAACCATGCTTAAGCACGTTCCGTTTTCGGCCATGAACATGATTACGGGTTTAGACGGAGCCAATATTAAAAGAGATCATCATCATTACGTCACTGAAATTACATTTCAATCACCTACGGTTTTACGATCAAACCCACATTCCAGAAATAATGCAATATGAAATAATCAGTAAATAGGATATTCTAATCCATGCAAGTTCTATTACATGTATTAAAACATTGATTGCTGGGATCAATATAACACGGAAATTAGACATAAAATAAATTATTTTTTATTGCAGATTTGCAAGCTTGTGAATATTGTGCTATTACTATTAATACCTTACATCAATTTCCCATTCATTTAAAATACAGTAGTGTGTTTATTTTTGCTTTTACAGTGCCAAGGACAGGAGATTAACCCCCTTGCAGGTCCTCTCTACTACCCGTAGGATTTTTGGCTCCATTTGCAGATTACGGGTTTGAATGCCAGTGCATCCTTGGGGATTCGTAACAATTTAATAGCAATTTGTGATAGTAACACTTACGGGCCTGACAGATCGAAGGCTTAGCTGGAACAGAGTTCCGATTTTAACGGCCCGTAGGGTTTTTCCACCTGTAACCTGCAGATCATTTGCGGGTAGCTGAAAGAGGCCAATTTAATAGCAGCAACTCATGTGGGCTCCTTTACGGGCTTCGATTTCTAAAATCGTAGCCATTTAATAGGGGCCTTTGTTTTTTGGAGAGCTTCTGTTTTGTCCGCCATAACATTAATGAATCAAAATTGCAAAAAAAAAATTTGCAAGAAGTGTGATTGAGAACCAGCAGTTACACATTTTTAGTCTCCAGACCCCAGTTAAATTAGAGTTGTCCAACAAAGACAGTGACATTTTCTGCACTATGTGATATTCTATTCTGTAAAGTCAGATCCTTCCCATGAATTTATCTTTGGCTGCACCAGGTGTAACCACTAGATGGAGTAACTGATTTCTCCATAACTCGTGTATCGAAGTGCCCCGACACACCATAATTAGTTAGTCAAAAGGACATTGTAACTTTGCTCAAAATCAGTTTGCCTCAGGATTAAAACAACATTTTAACACCAGAAGCACCCAAAGTATTGCAAAGCAATGGTCAAAGTAGTGATTTTGAGTCTTTCATGTATCACAGCAATTAGTGAGTACAATGAGAATCCGCATTTAAGCACATTTAAATGAAAATATAGTAATTCTGAATATAAACTTTAGTGAAGATGAGATCATTATAAAAAATAATAGCAGACTCTGTTTGTCATGGTGCAGTGTATAGTTGAGCGGAGGAGTGTGTTAAACAACATTATTGAATAACAGTAATCTATGCTCTGCTTTACTATTGGAACTTTTAATTATCCAATGAAACGATAATTATAAAAATGGAGCATTCATTGATTCATTGTTAATTGTATACATATTATGTGACTCACAAGGAGTTTATTTATTTTGATACCTAATGTTTAATTGTAATCTTTCTGAACTGGTTGGCCCTCATTCAATTGCAATTTGGCCAATTGAATAGGCCTCTAAATAAGCACATAACATATATTTTTTAAAGAAGTTTTTAGTTAGTAAGAATCTATCCAAAAGCAAGATTTTCACTAACTAAAAACTTATTTTAAAAATATATGTTATGTGCTTATTTAGGGCCCTATTCAATTGGCCAAATCGCAATTGAATGAGGCCCGTTGTCTTTTAGGCTTTAACTGGTAATACAAGTTATAATGTATTCTTCAGTCCTCATTTGTTACTAACAGAGTACCCTCTTGCCCTTTTGGTATTTTTGTATAACATACTCCCAAAATCTTGGAGAACCAGGAGAAAGAAAGATGGACCTTAAGGGAGATTCACACAGTTTTTTTCAAGGAGTTCTGATAGCCTACAATGCATCAAAAATATACATTTCAGCTCTTCACAGTATTCACCAAGATCTTTTTCCTAGTAACCACAAAGTCCATCACTGGTTGTGACCAACTGTTACATTTATCTGTAGTGTTGGACATGTTAAAAAACAGCTTTGGTTGTACATTTAAAATATACTATTTTGAGGAACTGCACATATGCAGAATGTTTTAGAATTAAAAATAAAACAATATAACCACTAATATATTACATTTTATGTGAGATTATGAAGTGATCTGCAGAACAGGAGGAACAGGAAGTTTCTTTCAACATATTTTTCTTTCTCTCTGTCTTTTTATATTGCTAAATACATCTGAAGAGAATCAAGAGTGTATGAAAATATTTTTTTGCATTAAATAATCTGAAAATAAGCATTAATAAACTTACCTTGAAGTTAGCTAAATGTTTTCTGTTTTCTGTTAGTTGATTTTGAGAGTGAACGCCTCCTGAAAATCCCAGTTAAATTAGCATAAAATGCAAAATTTGTTTTTGACAATCAAAGGCAGCTGCAACATTGTAGCAAAGTATGGGGACTCTGTCTCTGCAGTAAAGCATCATGAGATTTGTAGTCTGCCACATATGCATATAAGAAGGTGCTATGTATTTTCAGATTAGAGTCTGTCTCTCTCTGCAGCTCATTCCACATGTCACAGTGACTGCAGCACATTCCAACTCAAGTCTCTGCAGCTCATTTTTTAACTCTCACATTCACTCTGTATCTGTATCTTCCACCTCAGTATCTGCAGCACATTCACAATCTCTGCTGCACATTCCACCTGACTCTCTGAAGCACATTTCACCCCAGTCACTGCAGCAAAGAATACCATAGAGTTAATATATAAAATACAATCATACTGCTATACCAAACACTGGCTGCAATGTCAGAGTTCAGCCTTGTTTACTTCTCTGCACCTTCTACCCCACCCCTCAATTCTGTTCATCAACTACTGCAGCTTGCTGTTGCAGTTTTTTTTCATTTGCATTTCTAATGGTGGAAGGGGCTGATGGCGTTTGGCAGAGGTAAGGAATCAAGCTGAGCACAATTAGCTGTTAGCTCTGCAGATTTTCTCACTCTTTCTCTACCTCCTTCCCTCCCTCAACTGTTCTTAGGTGAAGAACAAACTGATTTAAAACTATACTTGAATACTCTGTTTCTACAGGCTAGGATTGGTTTCCAACATAGACAAATCTGGGGTGGTGGAAAATGAGATTTCAGTTTACTGCAAATAAATCTGTAAGTATATAGAACTTTTCAATAAATAAATAAATAGTACATCCGTGTTCACATTTGAATGTCTAAAGCAAGTTAAAAAACCTGCTTCCAGCTCAGAATTCCGAGAAAAACAGTTATTACACTGCATTCTGGGAAGCTGAGCTAGGATATCCAAAACTTTTCAATGTAATATATATTTTTTCTCTTAATCTGTGTCTGTTAGATAAGAAATGATTAAAGCCAGGGAAACTTCCATATACCTTTAAGCTTGTCCCACATTTGGTTCATAAATGGGATCTTAAGGATTATTTGGAATCATGAATATGAGTTTTGGTGGGATTATGATTTAGGTTTGAGATAATGTTTAGGGTATAGGGTAAAGGCTTTGGTAAGGATTAAAATTAGGGTTATGCATTTGGGCTATAGTTCGAGATAAGTGTTAGGAGTTATGGATAGGATTCATATTAGGTGTTAGGGTTTGAACTATGGTTGTGGTTATGTTGATGGTTAGTGCTGTATTTAGGGTTATGCATTATGATTTTGGCTAGGATTTGTGTTAGTTTGGGCAATGGAAGATAAGGACATTTACAGGTCACACATATTTTCAGATTGTTAAATAAATGCCAGAATTATCTGTAAAGTGTTGCCTCAACCAAATTACTCATGTCAACCCAGGGTGGTCAATTTTGATTTGGGATAAAAGACACTAGACTTTCTCGAATGCTATAATTCTGACAAATTGCACTGTTAACATATTTGTTTTGATGCATTACAGTGACTATTTTAACTTTTGCATTTGTTCATTTGTCAATGATTACCACATTTGTTTTTTCATTGATTTCTATTTTTTCTTTTATGTTATATTCACCACATATTACATTTGAAACTAAATGGACATGACAGTTTATATCTGTGTGCCATGCTAGGAGATACATTTTGGTTTTGAAGAAAGTATGGCATAATAATACATACTAATATATTTATTAACAGGAAAAATATACTGTATGTTCTAGTCAAATATCCATAATTATTTTTGGATATTTGACTAGAACATAAAGAAAAAAAAATGGCAGAAATTGATGTTCAGCATTATCTAGTTATCTTATTTGGAAGATATTATGCTAATTTTGCTTCCATTGCTAATGTTATGGGGGAGCAGCTAAACCAATGATAATGGAGATGTCTTCTTCACCTCTCGGAATTACTCACTTGGATTACCACAGTTATTGCTAAGAGCAAAACAAACATGTGAGTTACAGTACCACATTACTATGCAGGAGTTAGATAGATAGATAGATAGATAGATAGATAGATAGATAGATAGATAGATCTGTCAGTCTGTAGAGATAATTTAAATTTTGTAAATGGGAAACATGAATAAAAAAATATCTATATATGTCCATCTTCTTCTCCATTATCTCTCCGCCTGTGTTCTACACAACTTTATCTGAATGTCTGAATCGTCTTAACAGCCTTTACCTGTCAATGTTCTCAAATGGCTTTAAATACATAGTGCTGTTTAAATGCATATATATACATTTTATTCTATTCAATACATTTTACTTGATGTTCTTTATTACCTGCAGCAAAAGTGCTGTGTAGCAAACAGACAGGAAGATACACAGCAAAGTGAGTCCGTGGGTCTCTAAGTCGGACACAGCAGTTGAACATTTCTGCCTCCTCCAATCAGTCTCTGGGGAATAAAACTCAATGACAGCCTCCTGCAGTTGTATCACCACTGTCAATCATAGCCAGCTTCATGGCTCCTCCAATCCACCTCTGAGGGATGAGATGCTTGGACAATCTACAGCAGTGACATAACCATTGATTTGAACATGATGGGAGGATTTAACTGACAGTCACAGCAGTCTGCATATACTCCAGTGCTCACTAGTGGTGCACAAACCTATTAGATACAGCTTATATGCACCACTGCTCATTACTAATGCAGATCACTAGAGGATGGCTATAAGGAGCATCAGAAGCCCATATAAATACAAATATATATGGGTGAAAAAATGCATAATTAAAAAAAAAAGTGCATTTTTACTTTATTTTCACCTCTGTATCTGATTCACAGTTTGAACAACGTCAGTGGCCTTTAACCATTGCTATTCTCTAAGACTATTCTTGCTCACTTGAATGTGCCATGCTGAATACGCAGATTGGAATTTATTAACAGGACACGCGTTAAGCCTCAATTAACCATGGCAAAATGCTCAGTAGCCTTACTCAAGTCTACATGTAATTTACTGAAACTCAGGCATTATAATTAGGTCTACAATGAGGCAAGATTATACCAAACGTAGGATTAGGTATACACCCCCTATCCACCTGTTTACACATTGCTAACAGAGTAGCACATGCATGTTATAGGGGTAAAGCATGGTCAGTATAACAGCTCTTTCCATCGGCGCAGGCATGAGTGATTGGCAAAGATACAATGGTTGGCATGATTCATGATTGACATATAATAACAGACACAGTAAAATGATAATATCAGCACAACATATTAAAGAGCCAGTTAATTCAGGACAACTTGGAGCACAACACTGAAATACAGTTCTTGAAAACATGTGGGAATACTTTTTGAATATTTGAAATAGGTGCACAGAAAAAATCATAAGTTAAGTTCTTTTTACATGAGAATTTGGCAAGTCGCCCAGGTAGACTGAGAGCAAGAGCTCTGTGCAGAGAGCAGAGCATAAAGAGGGTTAGCCATTCCCAAATTCATCTGTGCAGGGAAAACTATAAACTCTATAAACTCCTAAATAAGATAATTGATGGTGGATTACATTCCTGAAAGCAGAGTAGAACCATAATCCTTTTTTGTTCATGGAACTTGCAATGGCCATTGTTGGCAGATGTTGTTAATCATAGAACAGTCAGGAGAGTGTCTGTAAACAGACTTAAGACTGCTAATTTTTTGCTGTTATTAGCATAATAAATAAAAAAAAAAGAAGATATTTTTAACATAGAATCATGTGCTCTTTCACACTATGAAGAGCACTTCTAGTGAGGTAATCACTTTTGAAGAGCACTTCTAGTGAGGTAATCACTTTTGAAGAGCACTTCTAGTGAGGTAATCACTTTTGAAGAGCACTTCTAGTGAGGTAATCACTTTTGTTTTTAATGTCATTCTGTTAACCATGTACTAAACCTGCATATGACCTGAGATGCTGGATCTCAAGTTACTGGAGGCAATCGTGCCTGAGTATACATCCTCGTTCCTTTAGTAAATTCCCCCAGTATGCAAATTCATGTTTATTACTATTGGGGATTTCCTTTGCATTTATTTATTCCAAAGAAATTTTGGCCTCAGCATTTAAAAAAACTTGTAGCTCCTAGCATTAAAAGGAACAATGAAATATATATATTCATTAATGACACTAAAGAGAATAAAGATAGTGAAAAGGACGTGCAAAAACAAAGACGTTAAGGATATATTATTTCCATAATTCAACAAAGCTCTGATACTATTTAGTACTACTGGGACAGTATTATGCTTTATAAATACACTACAACAGTGCTTCTCTTAGTCCCCGAGACCTTATCTTCCAGTCCTCAGGCACAAAGAGAGCTAACATTTTAGACTTATCACTGCTATTGGTAAGCTATAGATATATTTTTGATTAAGTTAACTGCAATTAAAAAGTACTAAATTATAATTGGAATTGTATCATGAAGGTGAAACAAGAGATGGGGCTGAGGAATCCTGGGAGTATTGTACACTCACTTGTCTTTTTTTGTTAAGCATGCATGTTTTCTAAATTTTTATACAAATTATATTATAGTTGTAAAGAACTACTGTAGTCCAGTTTTCTAATGCAAAATTGGTTTTACAAAGCAAAATAAATCAGCCTTTTTTAATTGATATGCTTTTATATGTAGCTTTGCTGCAGTGTGAGCTGCCATTATGGTTTCTGCTGATGTGCTTGTACAGTATATGTGGAAGGAGACCTTCAGTGAAAAGAAGTTTGAATCTGCTATAGTTTCAATTGCTTGTGTTTTTAATAAGACTAATGAAAATCACATACATTTACAGGGTCTCTTTTAGCCTCGTAGCTAAGGTAATGACCACCCACAGTAAAGCATAATTTCACATAATAATAACAATATCAAAGAGTTATTTATTTTGTTACCCTCTTAAGTTTTGTAATCAAGTGTAGTTCTTTAAATAGCATATTGTAAATTCATACCTCCCCATCTAGATCACTACTGTGTCATGGTGAAGGGGCTTGTGTAATTTAATGAAGCTGCGAGCTATACCATGTAGGGTCACCCAAGATGGGCAGGTCCTAGCAGAAAGATCAGACAAATTGTGGTCCACTGGAGAAAGAAACTGGCAACCCACTTCAGAAACACAGACAGATGTGCCTGACCTTAGCACCTTATTATACATGTATATGTAAGTGTGGTGTAAACAGGAAAATAGGGGCATTTTGTAAAAAAAAGTAAGTTCAACCAACTGTCATCTACAGTGTACATAAACCACATGCAGTTGTGATGTGTCATGAATGGGACAATACATAAGTTATCAAACTGTGATCTGTGCACCGCTAGTGGTTCATAAGTATCATTCAGGAGACTCAAAGAACAGGGGGTAGTGTATGTTACACCTAGAATTCAAGACACAAAGGGCCTCATTCAATTGCTACGTTTTTGAGATCCAGGCTCGCAAATGATGATTGCAAGCTACGTTGCTATTCAATTGTCTTCCGTTTGTGTGCTTTAATCGATTCCTAGCACTTTTGTCAATCGAAGCTTACTTCCCTCTAAGCCTTTGATCTTTCACGGCCGCAAGATTTGTGGCCACAAAAAATCCCTAATCGCTATTCAATTGCTCCGATTACTGTTCCATGAAGCCCGTAAGTGGCTAAACGCGAACCACTCTCTCTGAATCTGACAAAAATCAGATACTGACTATATGATCCTCCCTGTGTATCCAGCATAATAAGCATCTCTTTTAAATAAAATAGATTATCACTACAATCAGTGCTGCCTGAACTCATCTTTATAAAGAAGTCTTTCACATCATCTGTTAATCTCTGTTACCATCAAGACCATCTATTTCACCCATATTTTTTTTGTATTTTTTTTTGTGTAATATTCATATTTTATTTTTCTCACAAAGGTGCCAACTTGTACTAAGGAGGTGTCACAAAGGGCTTACGTACAAATGGTAGCACTGCAAATGCAAATATTAAATCAATCCAGCACTGTAAATGACAGTGAACACAATGGTTGACATTAGAATTAAAAGCACAACATTATCAAGCTCGCACATTGCCAAAATCAAATACTTTATATCATGTTTATTTTCCATCAGAAGTCCTACGGGCTTCAACCTCCAAACCCGTAGGCCTTTGGAATCAAACCTCCATATCTCATTGAAGTCCTAGGTGCTTGAATAACGTGTTACGGGCTTGGAGGTCATTCAAGCCTGTATGACTTCTGATGGAAAATCAACATGAAATAAAGTATTTGATTTTGGCGACGTGGCAGCTTGAGAATGTTATGCTTTTAATTCTAATTTTGCACCATCATTTAAAGTGCTTTACAGTGCTGTATTGAATTTATATTTGCATTAACAGTGCTCCGAGTTTGCGGCCGCGACCATGTTCAAGCCTGCGAATGCTTACTGCCGATAGCATAGTTTCCAATTAGCGGGATGGGGGACTAACTTGAGGGTCCGAAGGAAATCGGCGATTTGCAATCGAGCTACGGCCAGCAATTGAATGAGGCCTAAATAAATTAAAACAAGATGCATTAGGTTTATTTACAAAGGACAATCATGTACATTGTGTGCTAGTAAATTGCCCGTCAAAAATTACGGGATTAAAATTGTAAGGCTGGCAATGCTGTTTGCCACACAATGTGAGGCTTTTGCTCCTCTCAGCACCTTCACTGCTCATCGCAAGCGCCACATGCCTGGCGTTGTTGGTGTAAGTATTACTGTCTTTGCCGTTGTGTATTTTTTAAGTCCTGTGTGCCTAAGTTCCGCATGCCTCAACTGCATGCCTCACTTCGCCAGACAAGCAGTGCAATGAGCGCCTTTGGCGCTCATTGCAGCCTAAGTCCTGCGTGGTCGGCGATCCCCTCACCTCACCTTGAGAGGCTCGCAAAGTGTGACCAACGCCGTAATCGTTCCGGAAACTGACAACTATATATGTGATGACATGATAGAATACCTGCCATCAAATTAGATTTAAGCAACAAGAGTAAGCTTGACCTAAAACTCTTTATAATATGGGAAACCTACTATAAAAAGCTTAGTTGATTTTAAAACTGCAAATTTACTAACCTCACAACATTATCATGCTCATGTTTTGCCTTTTCGAGAAATGAACCTAATAATGTTGCAATTACTACTCAGTACACGCTGATAAAATGTGTAAAATGTATACATAATTTTATTGGGTTCTTCCACAAGGACAATGCCATTACCAAATGATTCTAAGAAATGCATCTCCATTCCTCTGTACTCCGTAGATTTAATTTCAATTTTAAAGCTTTCTTTCCCTGACCATTATTACAAATAATTATATCTATATTTTTTGCCAGTATTATGAACTGCCGTGGCTGCATGAAAGCAGATTGAATTTATTCACCTTAAGGATATATTGTTATCACACATAATAACTGCAGCATGATAATTATCATTAATTATTCATCTGGATTAAGAGGCAAATGGGCTTGCATTCAATGGTCTTCCAGAGCACTATTCATTGATGCAGCGCCTTATGCACCAGTGTGACTAATTCATACTCTTTTTGGTGTCACTATTGACATCTGACTGGTCCCATATGTATTTATTTGGAAATATTGTAAAAGGAACTAGTGCCTCATTTAAGGACAGGGCCACTAAAATAGACATATGGCTTTTCTGCCTCTTATGTGATACAAAAAATACTAATAAAGATTATGCATATACAGCAAACATGTAATAGGTTCCCACTATATATTTTGGCAATCGTTCATTCTTGGTGCTTAATTTAAAGTAACTATGGTTATTAAAAAATATAATATATTACACAAATAAAACAGCAGTAATGGTTACCATTGTTATTCACTGCTCTGCAACTACTAGGTTTGAAAATTCTATTTCGAGCAGAACAAAAAAAATCATATTAATATGAATGACCAATTTGAACACAGCAGAATTGTAAAATGAAAAGATAAAGGGAAACCCCGGCAGAAGATCAACAGAAACCAAGAAATAAATAACATAAATGCTAATTTCCTTTCTTGGCTTTTGTCATTTTTCACCCTTTTTAAGATGCTGTTTTCATTTTATCTTTTATCTATCTGACCTAAAATTTATAATGACAATCTAAGATAAAGAACAGGAATTTGAATAAAAGCCTAATCTTGTCTTGGTATATGGTGTATGTACTTGATGTTCATTGTTTATTTGTCGGTTTTATCACAATTACAGTATGTTTCTAGAAATATTTTTCAAGTTTGTAAATGGAACAAGAAAGAATATGTATTTATGAAACAGAAAGGGCATAAAGTAATTGAGAAATCTTATTGTTATGTCTTAAATATGCAGGTTATTTCCTCTAACAAAAAATGATTTTATTATATTTTTCAGAATTTGTTCTAATAATAATATAATAATAATAATAAGCATTTGTTCTGTTACATTTCTAATAAGTAGGAACGTATATACCTTTATTTAAATACCACATGCTCTGTGAATTTAAGCTGAGCTTCTCAAGATTTGGTCAACTCTCTTAATTCAATAAACATGTAAAAGTATAAATTCAATGGCACTCAATCATGGATGCTTGTCACATGAAGGGGATTGTGGGTGTTTAAGCTTAGCACATTTTTTTTAAAATTATAAAACTTAAAGGGCCATTTAAATCTCCTTTTGTGCTCTGCACTATTGGACAGATAGTGAACAGCATGTGGAATTTTTTTTCCCCTTTTTTAAATTGAATGCATGGAGTTATGATCAACTCGGTGTGGTTGATGTGTGTTGCCTTTGCCCTGAATCAGCAATGAGCCTTTCAACATGTTTTTATTATATATATATATATATATATATATATATATTGTGGGCCTCATTCTATTAGCGGCCGCAGCCGTTGTGGGGCCGCAAGGACCGGCCGCAAGCTATTCTGCTATTCTATTCCCTTACGGCCGGGGATTCCGGCAGGCTTGCGGCCGGTGCCTTGCTATCTCTTGCGGCCGCTCGCGCCGGAGGAAAGCCTTTGATCTAAAACGGCCGCAAGAGTTTTGCAATTCAATTCCTCCGGGAAACCTCTCTGCAAGGCTAAAAACGAGCCGCAGCTTACTTGCAGGAAAGAGGTCTCGCTAGCACCAATTAAGCACATAAAATAGCTCAAATAAAGCCATCCTGCACTTTTAGAAGACTATAAAGGGATTTTAGGTGTTAGAAAAAATAGCACATAATTATCCTGTACTCAAATCCGTAAAATATTTTATTTTTAATATCCGTAAAATATCCATGTAAAAAGTCCAGAGTGCTTGGAGCACCTCAGACCCGCCCACGCCGCAGCCAGAAAATAAACAGTTAATTTGAACTCGGGTTTGGGCTGATGTGCAAGCTTGAGAGTGGGTTACGTTTAATCCTCATGTCCCCCAATATGATCCCTAGCATTTACAGAGCTGTACAGTGCAGGCTTGAATTTATATTTGAGTTTTTATATTTCACAGCTTACGGCCGGTTCCAAGATATGCGGCCGGCCGTAAAAGGAGATCCTTGTGGGGCCGTATAATAGAATCGCGAGTTAACTGAACCCCCGCAAGGAATCGCAGCCTTACGGCCGATTTACGTCCGATAATAGAATGAGGCCCAGTGTAAATAGTTCATCTGTGTTCAAATTTGAATGTCTAAGACAAATTAAAAAAAAAAAACCTGCTTCCAGCTCAGAATTCCGTGAAAAACTGTTATTACCCTGCATTCTGGGAAGCTGAGCTGGGACATGCAAATTTGCCCACAAATGCCTCTCTCTTCAATCCATAACCATTATAAAACATGGTTACCTTTAAGCTTATGCCTGCTGTATTACACAGCTTTAATGCAAAGACAATGATGGATTAAACACAAGCTGAATATCCTATCCATGTACATCTGTTTCAAGCTTACTGGCTATCATCAGCATGGAGCGGGATCTCAGCCTGTGTTGTGGACCTTATGAGTAGGTAGTTCACCACAACAATCATTTAATATATGGTGGGCAAAAGAGCGATAGAAGCCCTCCACCATACAGTAGTACAGTAAATAAATAGTACATCTGTGTTCCCATTTTAATCTCTAAAACAAGTTTAAAAAAGTGCTTCCAGCTCAGAATTCCAAGAAAAACAGTTATTACACTGCATTCTGGGAAGCTGAGCAGGGACATGCAAATGTGCCCACAAATGCCTCGCTCTTCAATCCATGGATTCCTTTAGGCTTATGCATGCTGTATTACACAGCTTTAATGCAAAGGCAAGGTTGGATTAAACACAAGCTGAGTATCCTATCCATGCACAGCTGTTTCAAGCTTACTGGCTATCATCAGAATCATTTAGCTTATGGTGGACAAAGAATGATAGAAGCCCTCCACTGTACATTACTACAGAAAATAAATGTGTGCTCACATTCAAATTGTCTAAAAATAAGATTAAAAAAAAAATGATTTCCTGTTCAGGTGTCCTATAATTACAGTTATTGCAATACATTTTGGGAAACTGGGCAGTTATATGCAAATGAGCCCTTAGCTATAAGCATAGCATAGGATAGATAAAGCACAAGCCAGGAGACCTACCCACAGACGGCACCATTGCCCACCATAAGTTATTTTAATTGATTTTTATTAGACAGGTCAGACATATAACATAGTACACCAAAAACATTAGAAGTGATAAATAGGAATTAACAATAAACGTATTTCACATATTTGGTTTCCAGTGTGTCCTCTGCCTGTCCAAAACTCCTCTCCCTTTTCCGTTTTTCTGGTATTATAATAGCTGATATTAGCTTTTAAATAACTTAAGGCTAACGAGAAAACTATATTTAATGAAGTCCCATAACTATGGGAAAAATATGATGAACTTGGATTCCTGACCAACTGTTGTTTTGAGCTTGGTTGGTAGCATCTAATAGAAAGATTATTCTGTGTTTAGGTTACTGTGTGGGCTAATGATGTTGGGTAAATTAAGACCACTACTACTATGGATCCCTTAATAGCTCCTTTGTAGGGAGAAGTGTCACTCACCCTATTCATCTGCCGCGTCTTGTCTCCCAGGCGGCCCAGCAGGAGGCCCAGCGCTTGTAGTTATGGTCAACCTCTGCGGACAAAACGCTCATGGATCGAACGAACTCAATTTTGTTTAAGACTACTTCAAATGTTGGGGTGGGTGATTTCCAATGGGCGGCTACTACTATCCTAACTGCTAGGAAAATTTGGTTAGTTAGGAATTGTTCTGAGTTGGACATCCCTTCTACCGGTAATCCTAGGATGGCCTCTTCTGGTCTCATGGGATAGCATTGACCCCATAGTTTCTCCAGGGTTTTGTAGGTGTCCACCCATGTGTGTCTAATCATAGGGCATTCCCATAATTTATGGATTAGAGTCCCTTTTTGGTTGCAGCCCCTTTCGCATATGTCACTAATTGTCTGGTTCCCTATGTGCATTCTTACTGGGGTTAGGTACCACCTCATAATAACTTTATAGGAGTTTTCTTTCATAATTACGTTAAGTGATGTGTTTTTGGCTTGTTTCCGAATACTATTCCATTGGTCTCTGTCTAAATTTATGTTGAGGTCAGCTTCCCATGCTGATTCATAGTGTAATTTAGGGGGAGTGACTAAATCGCTTAAATGGTTATATATTGTGGAGATGTTTCCTTTCCCTCCCGGGAATTTAATGCAACATTTTTCGAATAAGGATATATTTTGCCCTCCTTTATTCTTAGTGATGTGATTTAATCTTTGGTTTATAGCGATTAGGTTAAGCCATTCCCCCGGAGGAAGGGGTTTGTCTTCTAGGAATGCGGTGGTGGACCATTTTTGATTAACAACCGGTAAATCTGCCGCAATTGAGCAATTATTATCAATCCACCATCTGTATTGAGCATTAGAGTTTATTTTGGGGTTAGTTGAAAGTGGCCATAGAGGGCTGAGCCCTGACTCCTGGCCCAGCAGTCTGTTCCTCTTATTTATATCTTTCCATAGGGAAATTGAATGCCTCACACTTGATGGAATTGATTGGGGTAACTTGAAGCCCTGCTGGGTTGAGAGCCATAGTAACTGATGCATGATTAAATCATTGGACCCTAGTATGTGTTTTTCTAATTGAACCCATACCGGGGGGAGTCCCTGACATACCACTTAACTAGTTGTGCTAATCTAGCAGCTTTAAAGTACCTGGAAATGTCTGGAAATCCGAGCCCACCATCCTTCTTAGTCGCAGTAGTTGTTTCTCTGTTTATTCTAGGTTTTTTATTGTTCCACAGAAAACTCATTAGTAATTTCTGTATTTTTTTCAAGTCTATCGCTAAAATCGAGATAGGTAAGGTCCGAAAAAGGTAGAGCAGTTTGGGCAGTACGTTCATTTTGACAGCATGTAGCTTTCCTAACCACGAAATCTTTAGTTCTGACCACCTGTGCAGGTCCCTAGTTAATTGTTTAAAGAGGGTTGGGTAGTTTGCTTCATATAGGGTCTTAGTTGATTTTGTAATTTGTACGCCTAGGTAGTTGATAGAATTCGGGGCCCATTTTATTGGGAAGTTATTGGCTAGTAGTTTTTCCGTGGTGGGAGGAAGTGATATATTAAGGGCTATGCTTTTACTTGTGTTAATTTTGAATCCTGACAGTGGGCCAAATTGAGACAAAAGTTTGAATAGATTAGGTAGACTAACCAGGGGGTTTGATATTGTTAGTAGGATATCATCGGCAAAAAGGCTAATTTTATGATCTGTCGGGCCGACCCGTATACCCGATATGTCAGTGTGCTGACGAATGGCAATTGCTAGGGGCTCTATACTGAGGGCGAACAGCAATGGTGATAGAGGGCACCCCTGTCTTGTCCCCCTTGTGATGTTGAATTTTAGTGAATTGTGTCCTTGGTATGTAACTTGTGCGGTTGGTTCCGAGTATAATGTCGCGATGCTTCGCAGAAAACCTTCCGGAATTCCGAATTTGTTCAGTGTGGCGTTCATAAATGTCCAATCTAACCTATCAAATGCCTTCTCGGCATCAAGCGCCAACAACATGGCGCGGCCTTCATTACTTTTGGTTATGTCAATAAGGTCAACAATTTTTCTGGTATTGTCTGGCGCTTCTCTCCCCTTAATGAACCCTACTTGGTCTGGATGTACCACTTCAGGTAACAGATTCGCTAGTCTTGACGCTAAGATTTTGGTGTATATTTTTAAATCTGTGTTGATCAGAGATATTGGTCTATAGCTAGCACATTGGGATGGGTCTTTCCCCGGTTTAGGAATCAGTATTATTTTAGCTTCTAAGAATTCCGGTTTAATTTTTTCACCAGCTAAGAAGCTGTTAAATAGCTTATGTAAGGTGGGGCTAAGTAGATCGCTCATATGTTTGTAGTAGAGGTTGGAATAGCCATCTGGCCCTGGGGCCCCGTGTGCCTTTGTGGATTTGATCGCATCCTGTATTTCTTCGACCGAGATGGGCTCTAAGAGTGATTTAGCTTTGATAGAGTCTAATTGGGGTATTTTTAAGTTATTTAGTGTATTTTCAATTTCTAGTTTGTGGGTTGGGGTGCCTGATTCGGGTGTTTTGCTGTAAAGGTCCGCATAAAATTGTCTGAATTCGTTTACTATTTGATCTGGTTTAAAAACTGTCTGCCTATTTTTGGTGATTATTTTGGCTATGAATGAGTTTGCTCTTTTTTCTTTTAGTCTCGTGGCCAGCATTCTATCGGGCTTGTTTGCGTATCTGAAGAATTTAGCTTCAGTTCGCTGTAGGATATTGACCATTTTCCCTCTTAAAATAGTGTTTATTTCTTGTTTGTAACTTAGTATCTTCTCATGGGTATGTCGTGATTTATCTTTAACAAATAGTTTCTGTGCTTCAGCAATTTTCTGGTTTAGAAGTAAGATTTGTGCTTGGTCTTTTTTCTTTTTGATTGAACTAATTTGTATACAGACTCCCCTGATCACTGCCTTGTGAGCTGCCCAAATTCCATCTATGTCTATCTCCCCTACTGTATTGAGGTCAAGATAATCTACGATTGCAGTTCTGACCTTATCTCGTGTGATAGGGTCGTTCAGTATACTGGGATTTAATGACCACCTTGGGTTATTTCCTTTCGGTAGGAGATTATTCATGGAGATTTTGACTAGATCGTGGTCCGACCATGCTATGGGGCAGATAGAGGCCTCAGTTAGGTTCCCTGTAACGTTCTGTGGGATCAGGATATAGTCTATTCTGGAGAGCGAACCATGTCTGGCGGAAAAAAATGTGTATTCCCTTTCTGTGGGGTTCATGTTTCTCCAGGTATCAATCATGCAGTTTGATTTTAGGAGTTTTTTGAGAGCTTTGGTCGCTGTGGGGATTTTTTGTGAACCTAAATCGTTTGACTTGTCTTTGAGCGGGTCTAAGACCGCGTTCATGTCTCCTCCTATTATCTTAAGTCCGTCTTCCCAGCTATCTGTGAGTTTCTGTATTTTTTGAAAGAATGGCGTTTGATCTGTGTTCGGGGCGTAAATGTTCAAGAATGAAACCTTACGTTCGTGTATGGTCCCATGTACTGCTAAAAACCTGCCATCTTTATCTGTTTGAATTTTACTTAACTGAAAGTTGAGTCTTCTGTGGAACAAAATCGTGACTCCCTTTTGTTTGGTATCTGCGGTCGAATGGAATGCCTGAGTAAAGACTCCCCCCCAGTATTTTGGTAGTGCTTGTTTTCTAAAGTGAGTTTCCTGAATCATTACGATATCAAGATTTAGTTTTTGGTAATTTCTCAAGGCTACCCCCCTCTTGATTGGTTCGTTCAGACCATGAGCATTGTGTGACGCAATGACAATGTCCATATTTCTTATTGAGGTGTATGACCCTTTGGTGTGTCTAAATGGCTATCTCACCTTTCTGGAAGCCTGTTACTTCGTTATCCTGTGCCTCCTGCTGGTTTCCGCCCGAAGACTGCTCAGCAGCTGGCTGTGTGGGAGAGTATCTGTACTCAAAGGAAAAAAGACAACAGAGTATGAGCCAAATTGCTTATACTTAAACTTTCGGAATTATAAAAACCTGGCTCAGTAATTAAGCAAGTTCCTACTTTTCCTCTAGTGGGGAACCCTAAGGTAATCCTGGGTAAGAAGTCTAAGTACTTGAGTCTGTTTGTGTGTCTTACTGTTGGTCAGGAAGGCTCTTAGTATGTTTGAACTTAATTGTGTTCCTTACTTAAATAAAGTGTGGTAATTTAAACTACTATGAGGAGAGCGTTTGCTGTCCTCTTCGTATTTTACTGGTGGGCCAGTTAGTGTCTCTAAACTGACACTGAATTGGTCCGCCTAAACTTTCCCTACTGTAGGGGTTTTTGGAAGTCTACGTGTTAGCGCCCGTAGGGACGCCTTCTAGGTGTGTGTTGCTTTTGCCTTTACGGCCTGGGTTAACTGTCTATAGTGTGTATTAGAACTTTCACTGGTGTGGGTGCTACCTTATTGGATCTACTCGTTTTCAGATTCAACTAGCTTTGGTTGTCAGAGTAGCATGAAAACAAGGAGAGAGAGAGAAGAAGAGAGAGGAAGATGAAGCAAAAAAAGACAAAAAAAACAGAGAAACAAAATAAGTGACAACTCATTGTAGTAAGTCTTTTTCTCCGTTCATGGGAGGACTCCTTCCTCTCAGGTTTTCTGTTGGTTGTAACTGCTCTCCGACAGTGACCTTGATGTTCCATTCCGCCAGCAAGTTAATGCCTTCCTCCAGTGTTCTGATGGTGAAGAATTTTCCCTCTTTGGATATATTGAGGCGAAAAGGGAAACCCCATGTATACCTCCATCCTTGAGCCAGGATACAGTCCAGAACCGGTTTCAGTTGTCTCCTTTTGGCAAGGGTAGTCGGGGCTAGATCAGAAAAAAGCAGCGGTGTGTGCCCCTCGATGGGAGGGATGCCTTTTCTTGCGGCCTTCATGAACAGTTCTTTGGTGGAGTAGTAGTGGAATCTGGCAATGATGTCTCTTGGGCGCTCCTGTGGAGATGAACGGAATCCTAGGGCTCTGTGAAACCGATCCATTCTCAAGTTTTCTGGATGTATGTTTGGGAGGAGAAATTCACATAGATCGTTTAGGTATGCGTGTAGGTCCTTGACAGACTCCGGCACATTCCTCAGCCTTATGTTCTGTCGTCTAGATCTGTTTTCTAGATCTTCCTGTTGCAACTGTTGTCTAGATTGTTCCTCCTTCAAAGCCAAGATCTCCTCTGTTAGCTTGTTGTTATGTTGCATTATTTCCGAAATTTTAGTTTCCAGTTTTGTTGTTTTATCGTCCACCTTTTTTATTTCTGTGGTTAGTTCTGTTGTCACCTTCCGGATGTCTGATTTGACCTCCTCTCTGAAGTTGGATATTAGGTCTTTAAGGTCCTGGATGTCACTTTTAGTGCTAGGCGCTGACATTTCAGAGCTTGTTGCTGCGTGGACTGCGGCTGTGGGTGTTTTATTGGTGGGAGAACTTGCTGAAGATTTGGGTAGGCAGTAAGATTGGATCCCTTTATTGTTCTTTCTCGTGGCAACACCTGCCATCTCAGTGAGAGTATTGTAGATCAAGTTGTTGCCAGAGACCTGGTTTCACTTGGTTTGTCCCAGAGCAATTGTTAGCGTCCCTATATTGCTGGGCTTTTTGCTAGTTACATCTTTTTGGATTTATTAAAAGTTCTTGAACCGAAGTGGTCATAGCTTAAATGCTTATAGTTGAAAATTGAGCTTTGGTTGTCTCTTTTTACTTGCTTGGTGCTTTTGAACTTTGTCCACTAGGTGGTAGTAGAGTTCCACTAGTACAGTCTGTTACACAAGCAGGGATTCGGCCTGGAAACTAGCCTTGAAAAACAAATGGTTTTGTAATCCTGTTTGGTTGGTAAGTGAGCCCTGTGCAGTGTACTTTTAATGTTCTGAGTCTAAGTAGACAGGTTGGGCTGGGTTGCTTGGACCCAGGGTATGGGGAGAGCTTTGATGGGGATATGTGGGTAAGGGGCCCTGGATTGCTTAATTTTTCTGGGGCTAATTTGCTTCTGATGCCCCCCTGGGTACCCCTTCCTTGGATCAGGGCTATCCTTTCCCCCCACAGCTCTATAGCCTCTCCCCTGTACCTGCTTATATATGTCCTCAGCAGTGCAGCTCCACACTCTCTCCCTCCAGGCTTCCAAGGGGAAAAGTTCAGCTGGGTAGGGATTCCATGCAGGGGACTCTTCCGATTTTATTGTTTTTTTTTTTAAGGTAATTTTGGGATCAATTTGTTCCCCTAGGTCTTCTGAGTTTAGTGATATTGTTTGTTGGTCACTCAGGGCATCTATAGGGGTCGATTGTCCCAGATTAACCCAGGCCTTAGCTGGAGCTCTTGCAGGACATGTCTTTCCTCTTCAGCAGCTTAGCCACACCCCTTGCCCACCATAAGTTAAATGATTGTTGTGGTAAACAGCCTCCCCCAAAAAGTTTAATGCACAAGCTAGGAAATGGCCCCACACTGAGAAGATCTATTGCTTTTGCATAATCAATCCTATGCTATGCTTAATACAACAAGCATAAGCCTAAAAGTAGCAGTGTATAAATTGTTTTTTTTGGGGGATTAAGAAGTAAAAATGTATTGTTGGCACATTTACATTTTCCCAAAATGCAGCGCAATATCTACATTAACGCTAGCAGTTTCTCTTATTTAAAGTTTATGTGGCCTAACGCTCCTGGTGTGCCTGTCTTGCTGCCATAATTTCATGTTTTCTTGAGCATATTATTAGAAAAAAGTTTAAACGTACTTATTTTTAAAAAATGTGACCTCCATTTATTTGCTACCCAAGTAACTGAGCCTAGTGAAGTGCACTCATAACTTACATTACACACCTAAATCTAACCTCTGGGAAATACCATCTGAGTGCTCCAAATGTCCCTAATATTGCAAGCCTTGAGTGGCTGTCCCATAACTATTGCCTCTCGTAATGATAACTAATCTCGCTAAGTACCCCAATTTCGAAGAAAAAAAAAACTTTGGGATATGGGAGGATGTTAGGGCTAGTGTAGTGTATTCAAGTAGTGGGTACCATTCCACAGCCTTGCTATGGAGAATACTTGGAGTCTCCTGCGAGCAGGTGGCAAGCTGACGTTAGGGCTAGAGAGCTCCTGCAAAACCCTTCTGGGTACAAGTCAGTTAGCTTTATGCAGCCATGAAATATTTCCGGTACTTAGATTTTTTTTAGTTCAATACATTTTTATTAGACAGATAGTCAGGTATGTAAACATCACAGATATTTAAAGCAACAAATGAATAGCGATACAATACACAGTGTGATATCTTATGATCTAATATTTATAGTTATCTGTCTTACTCTACATCTTTTCTTTTTTCTATCTGAGGGTTAAACTGCGATTATTTGTAATATCAACATTATATAAGCATATCTTACTGTATTTTTCTTATTTGTTAAATTTCCATTAAAGTAAACTGAATATGTAGGACTACGTTATCTTGTTCGTATTGATTGCATAACCCGTTTGGTTCCCCTAAATTAAACAAAACAAATATTAACAATTTTGTTCACATATATATATATATATACTAGCGAATTGCCCGTCAAAAAATGACGGCAATGAAATTGTAAGGTAGCTAATGCTGTTTGGTGTCTAATAATGAAATATGTAATACATTACTAAATGAATATACTGTACCTATTTTGAAGCATTGTGATGAAGAGCTGGCAATCTGTGTTGATGTTGCTGCAGCATTAGTGGTGTGGAGCTGCTGTATAAGCGTGCTGAATGTGTGCACTGTGTGGTATGAATATCCGTAGGTGGTTTGTGGCGTTTTGCGAGTTTCTTGTGGTGTTTTGCGAGTTTGTTGTGGTGTTTTGCGAGTTTAGAGTGCTGTAGCCTCGTTTTCGTTTTGTTCGGCGGCCATTTTTTCTGTCGCTTAGATTTTTTTTTTGTCTCAAAACTCTTTTATTTCGAGTAAAATCGAGGTCTAAGTTGCATTTTTGAGGTCCTGGGTGCTCCCTCTTGGTGTAGGTAAGGTTTTTATGTATGTGCTGTGTGTATGTATTGTGTTTTAAATGTTTGTATGTTGGCGTGTTGCGTCCGATGTTTGCGAGGTCGTAATGTGTGGTAACGTGTTTCGTAGGTTGTTTGCGTTCCTCGTAAAATTTAGCGAGTGTCGTAATTTGTGTGTCGTGTTTTTTGAGTAGCGACGTGAAGTTTGCGAGGGTTTGAGGCCCTTGCCCAGTGACCTCGCCAGCAACTGAGTCCCTCGCTTCGCGAGGGGCCTCAGTTGCTGGCATGGAGCGCCTTCGGCGCTCCATGCCAGCAACTGAGGCCCTTGCCCAGTGACCTCGCCAGCAACTGAGGCCCTTGCCCAGTGACCTCGCTACACGAGGGCCGCGGCTCGCTACGCGAGGCCAGCGTCTCGCTTCGCGCGCCATGCCAGCAACTGAGGCCCTTGCCCAGTGACCTCGCTACGCGAGCCCGCAAGCGTGAGCAACGACCCGTACGCTCACAACTATATATGTGATATATATATCCCCCTCCACGCCAAGATATGTTAATAGTGTGAATGCAAGGGTTGTCCCTCTCTACTCACCAGCCATGGGCTCCAAACCTACAAATACTGAGGAATAGAGTCTTCCAGTCTGTGAGATTTTTTTTTTGTGTATTGCTATATAGTTAATTTTGTTTTTAACCATTGGCAGATCAAGTTTATCAGACTTCCATTTCTTTGCTACATGGCTCTTGGTAGCTAAATAGAAGAACTGTAGGAGCTTCTTTCATAAGGGTTTTCACCGGAATCCCTAGTAGACACACATCTAATTCCACCGTTACTGGGGTGCAGAGCAACTCTGTGACTAGTTGTGAAACAGCTCTCCATAACTGTTGGACCTTTGGACAAAGCCACCAGATTTGGATAAAGGACCCAGTAACCTGGCAGCCCCTAAAGCAGTATGGGCTTTCTGTTGTTTTCCACTTGGAAAGCTTTTCTGGTGTTATATATGTTCGGTGCCGTACCTTTACTGCAATTTCCAGTAGATTTTGATTAAGGGCCCTCTATAAATTCCTTTCCAGGCAGCTTCACATTTCTCCATATCCCAGATTTGATTCAAATCCTTCTCACATTCCCTAACATATTTGTCTTTGGTGTCGCTGAGAGGAGAGTTGTAGATGTCATATATACCCCCTATTATTCCTTTAGAAATAGGAAGTTTCTGACTGATTAGGGAAGTTCACAAAGTGTCTGAAAGAGTTCACAAAGTGTCTGAATTTACAGAATTTGTAGTGGGAATTAGCTTAGTGGGAGGTTGTATTTATCCTTAATTATATCAAAAGGGATAGATTGTCCCTCTTCTATCCAGACACCCAGTCTATCTAGCCCCCTCGACTTCCACCAAATTATCCGGTACTTCGATTTTCAAAGCTCCTGGAGTTCTGCTGAAGAGTTTTTGGGAATGTTATTGGACTAATGGAATTAAGTCCTTTCTTTCTATTCTATTTGTTCCATTTCCAGGACTGATCAAGCACTTTTGCTACTTAGAAGCCTCATCTGCGTTTATCTGAGCTGCAAATGGAGTCAAATAAAAAAAAAAAAAAAAAATGTTTAAAAATATTTATTCTTTTTAGTAAAATGCTCAATTCACATTCTTTGGCATACAGCCTACATGGCCAGGATACCATTTAAAAAAAAAAAAAAACTTTTATAGAAGTGATCTCCAAGATGTGACACAATGTTGAGCATATGGTGTGATCCTATTTGCAACCTGGATCTAAAATATGAGGGGGGATCCGTAGCATCCCCCAGGAAAAAAATAAATAAAATAAACTGCATAGTAGTCCATAAGCACTCTCATATCCCTAACCCCCATGGGTGTCCATTAGTACTCCCATACTCCCTAACCACTTTGGGGGGTCCATTAGTATCCCCATACCCCTTAACCGCATGTGATTCACATTGGGTGCAATATTATGAACTGGGCTATTTTTGTCAAAAAAGGCTTTAGCTGACGTGGTGACCTGAGATACACCTCAGCAACCCACATTGCTTTAGTAAATTCTTCCCAATATTTGATGCATAGATTAAACATGATATTTTTGAAGGGGATGTCTAATAAACTAACTGAGCTGTATCTCAAAAGACTGGCATTTAAGGAAAAGAACAAAATAATATAATTTGGAGCTGTGACTAAAATGAAGCATATTTAAATATTTAGTACATTCATTAATTTCTCTTTTCATGGTCTATGTGTGTTTTGCTTATTGCAAGTATTTGGCAAGCCACGCGCCTCTTGCTCATTGGGGTATAGGAGCATTATCTTCATATGGAGAACTGCCAAATGCTTTAGTTGAAAAGGATACATCACATTAGAGATCTGGCCAGCAAATGCATCTTTAAGTAGATTTGTATGCAATTTGCTAACCTGATGTAGTATACATAATGCATACACAACAATCTGTGTATCTTCAATGTTGTCATTTATTTATCTTTTCAATATAATGAATTACATTGAATTTCACTAATAAAATATGAAGATCTTTAGCATAATATAGCAAAATGCCTCCAGCATCAAAGTTATTTCCCTTAACCTAAAATGATTGCATCCGTTTTAATTCTCTCCTCTATCCAACTGGAGAAGCTGAGCTTTAGATGAGACATAGATTTCTTTTAGCTTTCTGACAATTATTCACACATCTTGTTTTACTCTTTTAAACATTTTCATTATTTTTTACATTTTCCTTCTATGCTTTGCTTTTACCATGTAATTCATGTTAAAGAAGTATACAAAGAAATAACTAGCTGGCCTCAATATAGTACTTTCAGTTTATTGTACGCTACATCAGTGTTTCCCAAACCTTGCTCAGATGCTCCATTCAGGAGTTCTATTAAAAAATACCTCAAAATGTTTCTTTTAGTGATATTCCTGAAATGCTTTTAGAGAAGAGTTGTGAGAAGCTAAATTGGATTTTGAGATACTGGAGAGGCACACAATACATTTTCATTCATACAAAACATACAGTAAAATAATCAAGTAGTATGATATAATTAAGTAGTATGAATAATTAAGTGGTCCACAAAATTCCCAATGACTTTCAGTTGGTTCTTGGGGGGGGGGGGAGGAATAATTTTTCTAGCTCATTGCTTCTCAAATCTTTCCTCAGGAGCCCCAGACAGGCCATGATTTATGTTAAACACTGTGTGAATACACAAGTGAAGCAATTTGAGGCCCCACCTCCTGTAGAATACTAGTTGCTTCACCTAAATTTAGGCAGTGTTTTACCTAAATCATGACCTGTCTGGTGGGTCCTGAGGAGATGTTTGAGAACCACTGCTCTAAATTATAAACTATAATGAGCACGGACCTTAACACTCTTGTATTAAAATGTCTAATCTTTTATTATATTGTGCTGCCATTTTATTCGCTGTGTTCTTTTACATTACTGTACCATTGGAAATAGTTCTACACTTGATAAATACAAAATAATAGTAATACATGGGAGGGGAATTAAATAAAAATATGATTGAATAAAAACATATAGCATTAATTTATTCAGCACTGTTGTGGTGAGTAATGCCATTGTCATTTTCTATCTATGACTATCATCTCTGCTTTGTCAGTTACAGCTTATTTTATTTCTCTGTTAAATGGTTTCCTTTTACTAATCACCATTAATATTGTTTAAGTAGCTCCACGGCCTACTCAATGTATTACAAAGTGTCGAGAGACATCAGTAATTAAGGTCTACTTATCATGGTTAATTAATGGTTGAAATGCAATGATAAAGTATATAAATATTTCACATGATATGTAAAATATTGCAGTTTTTATTCATTATTTTTTCAGTGGTATCCAATATTTAGGTTTCTGATTGTGCAAAGAAAACAAAATTTGAGTTATGATGTAAAAATATTCTAATTAAACTATATTACTTTTAATGTTATAATTGTTATTCATATGATATATGTATAGGCACGTAGAAAAGGGACTAGCTATTTATAATATTGTTTTACAAAAAGGGGCATAATTGGGCCAGGAAATTAAGATAACTATAAGGGGTGTATTTGTCAAACAGGGATAAAAGTAAGGATAGGGAATAAGTGAAATGAAAAAATAAAATATCTCAATTTATGTTTTATATGGAGGTTACTTATTAAAATGAAATAAACTTGAACTCTTTTAATATGTACATGAAATAGTTATATTTTACTCTGCTTGCTTATTCCCCCTTTGATATACCCCAATGAGTCATCAGGTCAGCTAGTAATATAATTGTAGTATTATAATTATTAATATTATTACTATATTTTTTATTTGTAGAGATCCAGCTGATTCTGTAGATCTGGGATTATGATAAACACTGTACCAATAAACCAAGACATGCACAATTAAGGGTTGTAGAGATATAAGGATCTTAAAACACCAGGGAGCACACTACTACTAGTATGTCTGTGATCATGTTTACCATACAGTGTTGCTAAAAACAAGACAACAAAAAGTGCTAAAATCACACAAACTAGAAACCGCCAAAACACACAGCTTACATCAAACAAGTAAACAGTCGTAAGGAAAAGGACGGCAAAAATGTATTTTCATACACGCAGTGTACAGTAATAATGTTGCCTTCAATTCTAGTTCCCAGAATGCTTCTTAACTATGTTAATAAAGTCTTTATTGTGTCTGCTTATAAAAGTTGCCATCATTCCCATTAGAAAGTCTCTGTTTATTCATCAAACATTTACTGACAGTGACTGCTGGGAGCAGCTTCAGATTTCCACTCCATTACACGTTTGTGGCATAAAGTACATTAATTATAGATATATTACAATATTCAACTCATTGAGGAAAAATTAGATGATCAAGGCTCATTTTCTTTGACAATAAGCAAGTTAATGAAAATACTAATTACCTGATGATAAAGTGGTGCCTTCAGCATGAGATGCTTAGCATCTGTAGAAATGCCTGGTGAATGCAGTATACAAAATTAAAGACTGAAGCTCTAAATGTCTAGCGGGTTGATGCAGAGGTCATCAACTGACCTTTAATTATATATTTAGACATAACAAGCACGTTACATCTGTGGATCTATGATTATTTTGCAACCAATTGGCAAGAATAACAAAATGACTTGCAAATATAGAGTAAATATAAACTTCAAGAGAGTGCTGATTTGACACAATGTAGACGAATATACACTTTTATACTGGCACAATGTGTTATCTTAGTTCTTGTACATATGGGTGAATTGCCATTCAATAGAAGTTCACTAATTAATAATGAATAGCATTACAAGGTTATGTCCTGACTAGCAAGAAAACATAGAGTTATTGCATCAATATTATTAACCTGATGTCTGTACCTGGTTTTGTTTGAAGAGATAAGGCTAAATAAAATGTACATCAGTTTAAAGAAAATGGCTTGTTGTCATATAAATGCAAGTGAAACCTACTATTTTGGGTTTATGAGCAGAAACTAAGCTTTTAACCACTTTTAACATCAAGGATAATGCTTTTCTAAAAAAATTCACTTCAAATATTTTATATTTATTTAATCAATAAGAATTATTAATTCATATATGAAAAGTACAAATAGAATATGGTTAGTTTATTAAACTTTCATTTACAGAGGAATGTAACAGATTAAAATAATTCTATTTCATTGCAAAATTAATTATTGTCTTAGATAAAGGCTATATAAACAAAGATCGTACTTGCACAAAACATAAATATGTTTTCTTCTTTAAAGGCACTGGTGTCGGAAGGGAGGGTGAGGGGGGGTACCGCCCCAGGCGTAACCACCTTGGGGACGGCACTGTGAGTGTGTGAGTGCGCGTGTCTGCATGAGTGTGTGTGTAAGTCTGTGAGTGTGTGTCTGTGAGTGCATGTGTGTCTGTGTGAGTGCATGTGTCTGTTTGAGTGTGGGCCTTTGTGTGTCTGTGTGAATGTGTAAGTCTGTGACTGTGTGTTTGTGAGTGCGTCTCTGAGTGGGTGTGTATGTGTGAGTGTGTGTAAAAGTTTGTGTGTGTGCGAGTGTGTGTGTCTGTGTGAGTGTAAGTCTGTGAGTGTGTATCTGTAAGATTGTGTCTGTGAGTGTGTCTGTAAATGTGTGTGTATGTAAGTGTTTGTGTGTCTGTGAGTGTATGTCTGTGAGTGTGTATGTCTGTGAGTGTGTGTAAGTCTGTAAATATGTGTGTGTCTGTGAGTGGGTGCGTGTCTGTAAGTGTGTGTCTGTGAGTGTGTGTGTGTCTGTGAGTGTGTGTGTTTGTGTAAGTTTGTCTGTGTGAGTGTGTCTGTGAGTGTGTGTGTCTGTGAGTGTGTGTGTCTGTGCATGTGTGTGTCTGTGTGAGTGTGTGTGGCTATGAGTATGTGTGTTTGTGTAAGTTTGTCTGTGTGAGTGTGTCTGTGAGTGTGTGTGTCTGTGAGTGTGTGTGTCTGTGCATGTGTGTGTCTGTGTGAGTGTGTGTGGCTATGAGTGTGTGTGTGTGTGTGTGTGTAAGTCTGTTTGTTTCTGTCTGTGGGAGTGTGAGTGAGTGAGTGAGTGTGTGTGTCTGTGAGTGTGTGTCTGTGTGAGTGTGCGTCTGTGAGTGTGTGTGTGTCTGTGAGTGTGTGTCTGTCTGTGAGTGTGTGTGTGTGTGTCTGTGAGTGTGTGTGTCTGTAAGTGTGTAATGTGTCTGTGAGTGTGTCTGTGAGTGTGTGTCTGTGAGTGTATGTCTGAGTCTGTAGTGGGTGTCTGTGAGTGTATGTCTGTGTGTATGTCTGTGAGTGTGTGCGTAAATCTGTGAGTTTGTGTGTAATTCTGTGAGTGTGTTTGTCTGTGAGTGTGTGTCTGAGTCTGTGAGTGTGTGTCTGTGAGTGTATGTCTGTGTGTATGTCTGTGAGTGTGTGTGTGTAAATCTGTGAGTGTGTGTATTTGAGTGTGTGTGTCTGTGAGTGTGTATATCTGGGAGTGTGTCTGTGTGTGTGAGTGTATCTGTCTGTGTCTGTCTCTGTGTGTAAGTCTGTGTGTGTCTCTGAGTGTGTGTCTGTGAGTATGTGTGTGTCTGTGAGTGTGTCTATTTGTGTCTGTCTGTGTGTGTGTGTCTATGTGTATCTGTCTCTGTGTGCCAGTCTATGTTAATATGTGTGCTTGTGTTTTGGGGGGCTTGTTAAACTAAGGGGTAGAGCCGGGTGGCAAAAGCTCTAGCTACGCCACTGTTTGGGGGTAGTGGTAACTCAAAATTAAAGGCATCCTCCAGTGCTTTAAAGATGTAGTATGTGTGTTAGTGTTTGTGAGTGTGTGTGTCTGTGAGTGTGTCTGTGTGTCTGAGTGCGTGTGTGTCTGTGTGTGTGTCAGTGTGTCTGTTTGTCTGTGAGTGTGTGTTTGTCTGTGAGTGTATGTCTGTGAGTGTATGTCTGTGAGTGTGTATGTCTGTGAGTGTGTGTGTAAGTATGTGTGTGTGTGTGTGTTTGTGAGTGTGTGTGTCTGTGTGAGTGTGTGTTTATGAGTGTGTGTGTTTGTGTGTGTAAGTCTGTGTGAGTGTGTGTGTGTCTGTGAGTGAGTGTGTGTATTTAAATGTGTGTGTCTGTGAGTGTGTCTGTGAGTGTTTATGTCTGTGAGTGTGTGTGTAAGTCTTTGAGTGTGTGTGTCTAAGAGTATGTGTGTCTGTGAGTCTGTGAGTGTGTGTGTTTGAGTCTGTGTAAGTCAGTGTGTGTCTGTGTGTGTGTGTCTGTGAGTGAGTGTGCTTGAGTGTGTGTGTCTTTGAGTGTGTGTGTGTCTGTGAATGTGTGTCTGTGAGTGAATGTGTGTGTGTCTGAGTATGTGTGTGTCTGTGTTTGAGTGTGTGTGTCTGTGAGTATGTGTGTGTCTGTGAATGTGTGTCTGTGAGTGAGTGTGTGTCTGTGAGTGTGTGTGTATGTGTGTCTGTGAGTGAGTGTGTTATGTGTCTGTGAGTGTGTGTCTAAATCTGTAGTGTGTGTCTGTAAGTGTATATGTGGGTGTGTATGTCTGTCAGTGTGTGTAAATATGTGAGTGTGTGTGTATGTGAGTGTGTGTCTGTGAGTGTCTGTATCTGTGAGTCTGTATGTGTGTGTCTGTCTGTGTGTGTGAGTGTGTCTGTGTGTGTCTGTCTCTGTGTGTAAGTCTGTGTGAATGTGTGTGTCTGTGAGTGTGTGTCTGGGAGTATGTGTGTGTCTGTGGGTGTGTATGTGTGTGTCTGTGTGAGTGTGTCTATGTCTGCAAGTCTGTGTGAATGTGTGTGATGTGTTTTTGGAGCGGGGGGGGGGGGGCGTTAAACTCAGGGGTAGCCCCGGGCGGCAAAAGCTCTAGCTACGTCACTATTTGGTGGTAGTGGTAACCCAAATTTAAAGGCATCCTCCAGTGCTTCAAAGATAATGCATAATTGTGGTTAGAAGCAGGGACAGATATTCCATTAGGCAGAGTAAGCAAATGAAAATGAGTAACCTACCTTTAGAGGGTGCCAGTCACAGGACCAAACATTATGATAAATTATAGCTAAAAGCATCTTCAGCTTGCACAGTGTTCTTTTCATGAGTGGGAAATCCTTTCTGGTGTCCTGAATTGTGCTGCTCTTCATGAAACTTCTCTATAGCACATGCTAGTAGTTGTAGTAAAAACATTCACAACTACCACAATTCCAATGGCATGGTTGTGTGGTTAGTCACTCAGTCTTCTGGTTAGTGGGCCACAAAAAAGATCTCATGTGTACTTTGTTAATAGTGTAATATCTTTACTTTTTTTGTTTCAATTTGTTTTATTAAAGACAACATTTGTTCCATTAATAATGTTTACATTGCAAACATTTCTTTTATAGCGTATATAACTCATCATATTGTATATAAGATTTTTTTTTGTTTATGCTTGTCTCGTCATATTGTATTAGAAATTATAAAAACAATTAATGTCTAATTTTTCTTTCTCTTTTTTCTTTTTCAATAAAATTTTAAGCTGGCGAACATTTTCTTCCTGTGTGGTATGTACTTATTTTTTATTTATTCTTTTAGACATGGGGGAGGGGGGGGAGGCCCATCATTTATCACATTGTTCAGTTTAAGCCCAGTTTACTTAGCTTAGTTCACTCATCACACAGGAAGCAATATCCGCCACTGTTCTTCCTTCAAGGTAGGGGGAGGAGTCTAAAGGCGATCTAGTTTAAATTCTAATTTTGTAAGCTTGTGGTGTTTGTTGTTTACTCAATGTTGCTACTTACCTTTCGCTTCCTTCTCCGGGATCGCATCAGGAGTCCCAGTCCTCTTATTGTTGTCCCATTGCCTATAGGGAACTCATTAAAGTAAGTCCGGCCTTTATAGGGAAATACTGCTTCTGGAATTTGTCCAAGGTTCCCATATTTTTGTAAAGATTGGGTAAGAGTCTAATATTGTGTGTGTAAATTTTTCATTCATCAAAATGTAATTCATCTGATTGATGACCTCCTGTATGTTAAGGTTTGGGGATTTCCAATTTTTTGCTATGTGGTTTTTAGTAGCCAGAGCGAGAAATTGAAAAAGCCTGTTCTGGGAAGAGGACAAGTTGTCAATTTGTATGCCTTGCAGGCAGATGTCAAGCGAGGGGACTATTGTAGTATTTAACATAGTTGAGGATAACTGGGTAACTTTTTCCCATAGGTTTTGGGCTACTGGACAAGTCCACCAAATATGAATAAAATAACCCCTGGACTGGCATCCTAAAGCAGTTTCCACTCTGTTCCACTCTGTCTTAGGAGGGCTTAGGCCTAAAGTGAATACCGATACAAGGGGAATAGGGTTTGAGGTTGTTGAAATTTGGGGGCCACCCAATATCTTTACTTTTTAATAGCTTATCCAGGCTTTCCATAGATTTCTTCCACAGAATTAAATGTATTTTAACATCATGGCTGCAGTCACCATCTGCAGTGATCTTGGATCCCAGGAAAATAAAATCAGTCACTGCCTCCACTTTTTCCCCATCTATTTGTCAGGAACTGAGATTGCTGTTTGCAATTATCTTAGTCTTTTTAACGTTGAGCTGCAGGCCAGATTTTGCACTCTCTCTTTTCACCCTCATTAATAGGTCCTTTAGTCCCTCCTCACTTTCAGCCATCAAAGAAGTATCAGCCATGTATCTGAGGTTGTTGATATTTCTCCCAGTAATATTAATTCTGACTTTTGGTTCCTTCCATCCCGGCTTACACATGATATATTCTGTGTATAATTTGAACAAATAAAGTGACAATAAAGAACCTTTTTATACTTGTTTAACAGCCATTCAGTTGTTTCATGTTCAGTTCTGACTAGGACTTTTCTGTCCACATACCGATTCCTAAGGAGGCAGATGAGTGGGTCTGGTAGCCCCATCTCTTTAAAAACGTACCACATTTATGCTCCACATGGTCAATGGCTCTATAATAGTCTATGAAGCAGAGGTAAATGTTCGTGTTGAACATCTTGCTTCCTCTATTATCAAGTGGACATTGGTATTTCTTGGTCCATATATTGTTGGGCCGAGCTTACAAAATCTTAAAAAATACCTTGTTGGCATGTGAAATAAGTGCAGTTGTTCAATAATTGGAGCACTCTTTTACGCTGTCTTTTTTGGGATTTGTGATGTAGACTGGTCTTTTCCAGTCTATTGGCCACTGTTAAATTTTCCAAATGTGTTGGCATACTGCAAGCAACAATTTAGCAGAATCATCTTGTAAGATTTTGAACAATGCAGCTGGGATTCCATTAACTCCTGCAGCCTTATTATTAGCAAGGCATCCTAGGACTTACTGCACTTTAGTCTCCAAGATGCCTGATTCTATCTCATTGGACTTATTATTGAGGTTGTCAATGCTGTTCATGGCACCTCTTCTTTATCTGATCCAAACAGACTGAACTGTTGCACATAATATATGCTTTTCCTAAATTAACTTAAAATTGTCTTGTATCAGTTACAAACTATGGCCTTGATTACATGCGCCCAAGGGCGTGGGAAATGAAAAAAATCTTGAGGAAAGAGTTTGAAAAAAACAAATATCCAAGCAGTGATCAAATTAACAAGAGCAATAGCACTACATGAGGAACAATAGCATTAGTGTTCTATAGTAAATGTGCAAACAACCAAGGGTACAAGTGTGTCTGTTTTGAAGTAGAGGTGTGTAAAGGGAAGCAAGGAGTGGGATAGCACTTTATTAGGTTATCTATGACAAAGGCAAAATATATAGCTGGGGGATCAGAATAGTCAAATTAGAAACTCCAATGTAGTAAGATGTAAGTTTACTGAAAGAACTTTATAAAAACACATATATACTGTATATTCACCCTCCTTGACTCTTTACCTATTTTGTTACATTATAGCCCTACGATCAATGTTTTGTTAATCTGAATTTTATGTGATGGATCAGAACACAATAGTCTAAGTTGGTGAAGGGAAATGAGAAAAATATATACATAAAACTATTTTTTAATTAGTGAAATGATGTCCACCTGTGTGCAATCTACGTGTCACATGATCTGTCATTACAAATACACACCTTTTTTGAAAAGCCCCAGAGGCTACAACACCTAAGCAAGATGCACCACTAACCAAACACTGCCATGAAGACCAAGGAATTCTCCAAACAAGTAAGGCGCAATGTTGTTAAGAAGTACAAGTCAGGGTTAGGTTATAAAAAAATATCCAAATCTTAGATGATACCCAGGATCACCATCAAATGTATCACAACCAAATGAAAAGAACATGGCACAACAGCAAACTGGCCAAGAGATGGCCACCCACCAAAACTCATGGGCTGGGCAAGGAGGGCAATAATCAGAGAGGCAGCACAGAGACCTAAGGTAACCCTGGAGGAGCTGCAGAGTTCCACAGCAGATACTGGAGTATCTGTACATAGGATGACAATAAGCCGTAAGCTCCATAGAGTTGGGCTTTACGGCAGAGTGGCCAGAAGAAAGCCATGACTATCAGCAAAAAACAAAATGGCACGTTTTGAGTTTGCGAAAAGGCATGTGGGAGACTCCCAAAATGTATGGAGGAAGGTCCTCTGGTCTGATGAGACTAAAATTTAACTTTTTGGCCATCAAAGAAAACGCTATGTCTGGCGCAAACCCAAAACATCACCCAAAGAACACCATCCCCACATTAAAACATGGTGGTGGCAGCATCATGCTGTGGAGATGTTTTTCAGCAGCCAGGACTGAGAAACTGGTCAGAGTTGAGGGAAAGATGGGTGGTGCTAAATACAGGGATATTCTTGAGCAAAACCTGTACCACTCTGTGTGTGATTTGAGGCTAGGACGGAGGTTGACCTTCCAGCAGGATAAAGACCCCAAACACACTTCGAAAGCATTACTTGAGTGGTTTAAGGGGAAACATGTAAATGTGTTGGAATGGCCTAGTCAAAGCCCAGACCTCAATCCAATAGAAAATCTGTGGTCAGACTTAAAGATTGCTGTTAAAAAAAAAACATCTTCAAAGTTGTGGTTATGTTCTGTAAACTAAATGATGCAAATCCTCAAACAATCCATGTTAATTCCAGGTTGTGAGGCAGCAAAATATGAAAAATACCAAGGGGGATGAATACTTTTGCAAGGCACTGTATATATATATATATATATATATATATATATATATATATGTATATATATATATATATATACATATATATATACATATTTTTTATATATATATATATATATATATATATATATAGTAAATAAATAGTACATCTGTGTTCACATTTGAATGTCTAAAACAAGTTAAAAAACCTGCTTCCAGCTCAGAGTTCCAAGAAAAACAGTTATTACACTGCCTTCTGGGAAGCTGAGCTGGGACATGCAAATGTGTCCACAAATGCCTCGCTCTTCAATCCCTATCCGGTATCAAACATGGCTTCCTTTAAGCTTATGCCTGCTGTATTACACAGCTGTAATGCAAAGGCCTATTCCTAGGGTTTGGGGGGAAACACAAGGGGTTGGAGGAAGGGGGGTCTAATGGCCTGCTGGTTAGTGAGGGGATCCCGGGTGCTTAATCACTTAATCATTTGTTATATTGGAGGAGGAACGGTAGGTGATAGGCAGATGTCATAAATCCCTCGGCATACTTTGGAATGCACAATAGTTTGGCGATTACCATGTAATCAATGTCCATATCAGCTTGGAAACACATCCCTTACCAGTTTATATTACATGAAGGTTAAGATATTATGTTTTTTTTCTGTAGAGTTATTATTGTTCAATTGGTCTTAAAAACATAGAAAAGTCCTCTGGTGTAATTCAAAACTACATTTGAAGAACACGTACTAATACAATAAACAATTATTTTAAGTGGATTTAGCAGATTGAAGTTGTTGCTTTATGCCCACGAATCACCCTCATTAACTAATCCCTCGCTTCATGTTATGAGAATTATTACAACCTGATAATACTAAGGCAGTATTACACATTATATGGAGGCTTGTTGAACTCTTTGGCTTTCTGTGTTTTCCTGTTTATCGACCAACTTCTATAAAAAAAAATAGTCTAAGATTTGCAAAGTGCAAGTATGCTTGGGCAACAGTGTCCATATTAGGACCTTGTTAGAGATCACAGTAAGAACAAATAATCAGAAAATGTTTCAGTCTGTGAGGCTGAGTTTTTACTTTTTAGTGTTACAAGTTATTTACTATGGGCCTCATTCTATTAGCGGCCGTAAATCGGCCGTAAGGCTGCGATTCCTTGCGGGGGTTCAGTTAACTCGCGATTCTATTATACGGCCCCGCAAGGATCTCCTTTTACGGCCGGCCGCATATCTTGGAACCGGCCGTAATCTCAGAAATATAAAAACTCAAAAATAAATTCAAGCCTGCACTGTACAGCTCTGTAAATGCTAGGGATCATATTGGGGGACATGAGGATTAAAAGTAACCCACTCTCAAGCTTGCACATCTGCCCAAACCCGAGTTCAAATTAACTGTTTATTTTCCGGCTGCGGCGTGGGTGTGTCTGAAGTGCTCCAAGCACTCTGGACTTTTTACATGGATATTTTACGGATATTAAAAATAAAATATATTACGGATTTGAGTACAGGATAATTATGTGTTATTTTTTCTAACACCTAAAATCCCTTTATAGTCTTCGCAAAGTGCAGGATTGCTTTATTTGAGCTACTTTATGTGCTTAATTGGTGCTAGCGAGACCTCTTTCCTGCAAGTAAGCTGCGGCTCGTTTTTAGCCTTGCAGAGAGGTGTCCCGGAGCAATTGAATTGCAAAACTCTTGCGGCCGTTTTAGATCAAAGGCTTTCCTCTGGCGCGAGCGGCCGCAAGAGATAGCAAGGCACCGGCCGCAAGCCTGCCGGAGCCTCCGGTCGTAAGGGAATAGAATAGCTGAATAGCTTGCGGCCAGTCCTTGCGGCCCCGCAACGGCTGCGGCCGCTAATAGAATGAGGCCCTATGTAACTTAGTAAGCCGAACTATCCCAATGCATAACACCAACTTCAATTAGTTGTTAAAACATAAATGGGTATTTATCTTTACTATTTCTTGTAATAATAACGCTGCATTAAAAATCTACAATATATACCCAATTCTAAAAGGGAAACCTATGTCGGTAGGGACACATTTATAATCCCCACTGGGATGCCTCCAACCAAGGAGCATCAGCTATCCTGAAGGCCCCAATAACTAGTATCCCTGATAGACAATAAATGGGAAGAATGAATATTACTAATATATTGCTTTAATGCCAGTAATATGCAGTGCCTTGCAAAAGTATTCACCACCTGGCATTTTTTGTGTTTTGTCGCCTCACAACCTGGAATTAACATGGAATGTTTGAGGATTTGTATAATTTCATTTACAGAACATGCCCACAACTGTGAAGATGTTTTTTTTTTTTTTTTTTATTGTGAAGCATATGACAAATAGGACAAAATAACAAAAAAAGTCAATGTGCATAATATTCACCCCCCCCCTAAAATCAATACTTTGTAGAGCCACCTTTTGCTGCAATCACAGCTAAAAGTCGCTTTGGATAAGTCTCTATGAGTTTGCCACATCTTACCACTGGGATTTTTGCCCATTCCTCCTTGCAAAACTGCTCCAGCTCCTTCAAGTTGGATGGTTTGCGCTTGTGAACAGCAATCTTTAAGTCTGACCACGGATTTTCTATTGGATTGAGGCCTGGGCTTTGACTAGGCCATTCCAACACATTTACATGTTTCCCCTTAAACCACTCAAGTGTTGCTTTAGCAGTGTGTTTGGGGTCATTGTCCTGCTGGAAGGTGAACCTCCGTCCTAGCCTCAAATCACGCACATGTTCTTTCCATTTGGTTATGATAGATTTGATGGTGCTCCTGTGGATCATCAAAGATTTTTATATTTCTTTATAACCTAACCCTGACTTGTACTTCTCAAGAACATTGTCCCTTACTTGTTTGGAGAGTTCCTTGGTCTTCATGGCAGTATTTAATTAGTGGTGCCTCTTACTTAGGTGTTGTAGCCTCTGGGGACTTTCAAAAAAGGTGTGTATATGTAATGACAGATCATATGACACTTAGATTGCACACAAATGGACATCATTTCACTAATTATGTGACTTCTGAAGGTAATTGTTTGAACCAGAGCTTTTTACGGGCTTCATAACAAAGGGGGTGAATACATATGCACATGCCAATTTTCTGTTTTCTATTTCTAAAAAATTGTTTTGTGTATATATGTTTCTCATTTCACTTCACCAACTTTGACTACTGTGTTCTGATCCATCACATAAAATTTAGATTAACAAAACATTGAACTTAAGGCTGAAATTTAACAAAGTCAAGACAGGTGAATAATTTTGCAAGGCACTGTATGTATATAGACCATGCACTAGAGCATCTGTACCTAATCCACATAATTTCCTGATATGTATTAACCCTTTGAGTACTGTGTGGTGTGTTTATATTGGACTGTTAAGTGTCAAATAATGATGAACTTATAATAATAATAATGATGAACTAATAATTTTCAAATGGTTTTTGGTATTATACTGTGTCTTTAACTGCAGCTGCAGCACTCAGATTTGGTTTTAAAACCATTTGCCAGTGGTCTTTGATACTTGTAATATTTTATCCAACTTTTTTATGTTACCGCACTGCCCTGATTTGTGAGTGATCCTTAAAATCAGCTTAGGGTTGCCGCAGTCACTCGTAGCAGTACTCTCGCAATGTTTCCGGGATAGGTGATTAACAGAAGGAATGAGTTTTACTTTGCTATTAAACATAGTGTAAACTGTGATTTGGGAGATGAACATAGAGGCATATGTTACTAGATTATTTCATGTGCATCCATACCAAAACACACTACTCTGCATTGTTAACTTTTTCTTATTGTATCTTGATCACATTTTCTTCTTTCTAATTTAAATGAATTTAAAATGTTGAATATAAAATTTGGGACTTTGTTTAGTCATTCAGTCATGTCCAATGTTCCATGACCTTATGGACCACAGCACACCAGGCACATCTGTCTGCCACTGCCCCTCTGAGCTCTCTCAGATCATGTTCATTGCTTGAGTGACCTCATCTATCCGTCTCGGCCCCTGCTTCTTTATGGTCCAGCTCTCACATCTGTATTTTATTACTGGGAATACAATAGTTCTAACTACGCAGATCTTTGGTGAAAGTATAATATCTTTACTTTCTGAATTTCATATCTTCCTCCCCTGCATCTATTCCCCCATCTCCCTCCCCTGTGTCTCTCTCCCTCCCCTGTGTCTCTTCCCCCCTTTGTCTCTTTTCCCCTTTCTCTCCCTTGTGTCTCTCCCCCCTCCTCCCTTTCCATGTGTCTCTTCCTCCCTCTCCCTCCTCTTTGTCTCTTCCCCCTCCCTCCTCGGTGTCTTTTCCCCCTCCTCCTCTATTTCTCTTCCCCCTCTCCCTGCCCTGTGTCTCTTCCCCTCCTCCCCTCCCTCTTCTGTGTATCTCCCCCTCCCTCCTCTGTGTCTCTTCCTCCTCCTCCCTCCCCGGTGTCTCTCCCCCCCTCCTCCTCCCTCCTCTTTGTCTCCTCCCCCTCCTCTCCTTCCCCTATGTCTCTCCCACAGTCCCTCCCCTGTGTCTCTCCCCCTCTCCTCTCCTTCCCTCTCCTCTCTGTACGCTCTCTATACGCTCACCCACCCGCGCCCGCCCATGCACACCTCCCTCGGCATGCCCATCCCCTGGTGCAATGAGCATGCGCAGCTGACACCGCCCAATGCGCATGCACCGCCCCAGTGCGACTTTTGCGACTTTTGGTAATTGGGAGTTGGCTGTCACACAATTTTTAACATTGCATGACGACAACTCGCAATTACCACAACTATTATATGTGATTATATAAATTTTCTTTTGTATAAAATAATTTACAATAATGTCAAACACATTCAGAGAAAAAAATGGTGAACGAGCTCCTAAATTTACTTTAACTGTTTATATTTTTCTGTATAACCAGTCACGTTTGTGTAATTTCACAACTGATTGAAACACATATTTGAGACCATATATTATTACATTGTTTGGTGCTTATAGCATTTTTTCAAGTGATTGCATGACTAATGTGCATTACTACAAAAGATTAAGGGAACAATACATGTTTCTACAGTTTAAAGGACCATTTACCTCACTGTACATTCTCTGCATTTTGTGAAAGAGCACAAGATTGTATGTTAAAATGATCTATTGTTTTTAATTAGACTGATAACAGCTAAAACATCTAAAGTTTTAAGTCTGTTTACTTAATAACATATATCCTGCATACTGACAGTTTTATGATTAATAACAGATGCCAGTATCTTTGCCAAGAAAACCTGATGGATAAGCACAATGTGGCTATGTCTCCTTCTCGGTGATTATGGATTGCTAAGAGTTCCTATGTTGTTACCTGTTCCTGAATACTGTGAACATTTGATAGTAGATCTCCCAGTCCTTGACTGACATCTTGGACTTACCCTTGAAGTGTTGGTCTGCCATGACTTTTCTTCGACTAATTTATCAGCCTGAGTTTTGCTGCTCTGATTTCTGCTACCTCTCCATCATTGTATTCACTGGAATCCTAACCTTACATACAGGTATCTGACCTAACTATTACAGGAAGATGTTTTTCTTACTATTTCTAGTTGCAGGTATATACCAGCGTGAATGCATGTAGTTAACTGCAATAGTTTAGATATGCTCCAGTGTGAATACATAGCGGTAACTGCAGTATTTTCTATTTTATTATTAGATTTTATCTTTAGAGCGGCAGCAGATTTTATAGGGCTAAGGTACAATAAATAATGGATAGACATTTACATACATTAGAAGGCAAAAGACAAGACAGAACATGGGTTCATATACATTGGTGTATGATGAGATACGGGACCTGCTCTCCTGAGCACTTACATTAGACACATAAATGCATACAATACTGAGTCACAATTACCACAATCAAGAAAGGAGCAGCGATATGCATGGTAGATGGCTAAATGCAATAGTATAGCCATGTTACTAAGTTACAATATGTAGCTAGAGATCATTCACCAAAAATATAAGCAGGAATACTGTTTAGTAACTATTAAAAGTAGAAAAATGTAGAATCCTTGGATCTCCCACTGGAAAAGCCCCTGACCCCTGAAGTTTTAAACTAAAAAAAGAAAATGCTATCAAACCTCTTTCCACATTTATAATAAAATTATTAAAATTATTAATATTATGTGGACATTCTATATAATCAAAGAAGCTTAATCAAATTACACCCCTCCTATTCATTTTGCATGTAGTAGATGCAAAAAATGTGTTTAACCAAATAAGTATTGATAAAAAACATAAAGATTACAAAAATACATTGGGCTTTACCCCTTATCACTGCCTAAATCTGACATCTTTCACAAACTATTTATAATGGAGCTGTTTCAAGCCCTCATCCCAGACACAAGGGGTGAGGACCACAAGCCATTACCTTCACTCCATTTCTAGTGAGTCATTGGAAACAACATGATAATATATGAAAAAAAACTTCAAAGGAATAAAAGTGAGCTCACATTCTTCAACCTTGCTCAGCTACTGGAAATGTGCACCAGCTTAGTAACATAATTTGTGATTTTCCCAGTGTAAGAGCTTTTATAAGCACGTACATCACATCTAATTGGATAAAAAGTGTTGTTTGTCACTTTTCAACCAATCAGAGCAGGGAATTCAAAAGTGAAAATTATGATTACCGTAGCTTAAATCAGCTGATTTGATAAGGCGCAGGTACATGGATTGAAAGTAAATCTCTTTTCTCTATTTTCCTCTAATCTGAGACTGTGGTTATGGATTTTTGCACTCATATGAGATATTATATCTTCCAACCAAACACACAAATCCAGGCCTAGTTCAAATGTATTAGTACATATTATATTTCCAGCTCCTACTATCCATATCAACACCAAGGGCCTTATTCAGTTGCAAATTACGTTATACAGGCTGTATGTCTGCAGGCTTGAAATTTGCTACAATTACAGAGCGATTCAATTGAACAAGTCCACAATTTACGGGCCGAAAGCCAAAACCGTAAACATACAATTGTATGTAGCATTTCAGAGCATGATCATGATCAATTAAGCAAGGCCATAGCTACCAATTTGGAAACTGCCAATAGTAAATGAGACTGTCACCATTACGTCAGTAAAACATTAAGGTTACACGTCAGTCAATTAGCATTAGAGGTCCAATATGCAATAAGACTCGCATTTCGCCAATGTACAAAATATAAAAAAATTTATGGCGATTTCTATTGCGATTTGCAAGCTTGAGACTGTTGTGCAATTAATTTTAATGTCTTTCATCGCTTTCTTCATCTTTTAAAGTGCAGTATTAATCTTTTTTTTTGCATTTACAGTGCTTCGATCAGGTATTTAACCCTCTTGCGAGTCCTATCTTGTACCTGATGGATTTTCTTCCACATTTGTCATTTATGGGTGTGAAAACATTTTGCGGGCTTGAGGAATTGTAGCAATTGAATAGCGATTCGCGTTTTCAGACTATAACCCGTAAATCGTTTGCGACTCACTAAAAGACGCCAATTAAATATCAAATTTGTTTACAAGCTACATTACGGGATTCAGTAAACAACAATTGCTTAATTGAATAGGGGCCTAAGTTCGTAAAATGTCTCTTTTTTTCTGTGCTGGTGAACGCTTAACTCCTGTTATATCCTATATTCATAAATTAACGTCTGCCTACATACACCTCAGTATATGATAAGCTCATATCTACATAGAAATAATTTTCTTTGTTGCAAGATTCAGCACAAAGTAAAAGTGCAAGTCTGAATTGTGTAATTATTATTGATGTGGTCTATTGATTTGAAACATAACTTTCATCTGGGAAAATGGCGTTATTTCCTCTCTCGACAAGTCAGACTCTTTGTGTTCCCCTAGGGTATATCACTTCATTTCTGTGAGCCCACTGTCTCCTGAGTGTAACCTCCTATCATCACACAAAATAAGATTTGTGCAATTCTCTCTTGCTAAGTGTGGCTGTGTAATCATTTTCTGCTGTTTTGTTCGGTCTTAGAAGACAATACAAAATGGTATTAGAAGAAAAATACCATTTTGTCCCAGAAAAATAACTATATTCATATATCACTTCTATTACTTTTTATTTGTGAAATATTTAACATTTAACAGAGTATTAATTGTATTTTTATGACTTTATTATATGTATATTTAATCACATATTTGTGCAATTGCAAATTAAATATAGATACATTTTAAATATACTAATTAATATAACACAATAGTATATATATTATTAAAATAATTGTAGTAAAATTAGATTATAATCAATATTTATTTGTTACTTTAATCTGCATAAGATAATATTTTTACTATTTAAACATATTTTGCTAACTTTTGTGAAAATACATTTATATGAAGTGCTTATTTTCTTGTATGAATAAGCAGATTTTAGCTACCTTATACAGCCTACTTTAATTTGCCTTTAATATCAGATGTGCCTTATCGATTTCTCCTGTGTATGTTTTCATTCTGAATAATTTAGAGGCACAATTTTTATTCCATTATGGTCAATAGCAAGAACAAATTTTGAGGATAATCAATTGCGCCTTGCCTGACAATTACTAGTGTTGATATCCCCTGAAGTGAAGGAGCAGGAAAGCTGGAGGATAGTATGACACAACATTTAATCACTAGCATCACTTGATGTATCAACAGTGGTTTTGTGTTGGAAGCCCAAGTCTATACATAATGCTAATGTCTATAACCGGTTCTAATCATTATCACTTTGATCTCTCTCTCATATATTATGACATGCAGGCTGCACAATAAGAGAGTATTACTGTAAGGACATTCTGTCTTTGCTTTTATTTATATGTTTTAGACATTTAAATGTGAACACAAATGTACTATTTATTTACTGTACTACTGTATCGCTCTTCTGCCCACCATAAATGAAATGATTGTTGTGGTAAACCACCTCCCCCCAAAACAGTGACAGAGCTAGTGAATGGAGGGCCCCGGTGCAAAAAAAAAAATGCATTTGGTCCCCCCCTAGGGGGTGGTGGTCTGAATTATTTTTTTAGGTTGAGCCCACCATGCCCCGCTCTGTTGCCAATAATAACATTATATAAATAAAAATTGTCATGATTTCAATGTTTAAGGACTGATATTGCCAGTAATTATGAATATGACCAAGGGAGCATGACATTGTTGCATTGAGATTAAATATTATTGTGTGTGTTATATGCTGCCTGTACATGGTTATTATGTATACTAGTTATTATATATTATGAGAGGGGAAATGTCATATATAACATATGTGAAAATGGTAGAAAATGCTCTTCATAGAAGTTAGCTGCAGATCATTGCACCCTCACAGATACAGACCTTGACAAACAGCAGGCAAGACAGATGCATGTACTTCAAGCAGTCCTAAGCAAACACTTGAGATTAACATCAAGGTTGTTCACTAGTCAGCTATAGATATCTGGGGAATTTGATCTCAAGAGTTTTTATATTAACCAAGGCTACAAGGCATATGTGTTTCATCACACACATACGCAAAGGTACACAAGGGTGTGATATTGGAGAATATAAATATGTTGATTCTATAATTCAATAAAGGTTCAGTTATAGTTTTCACATATCCACAGTGTGAGACTATTTCTGTGTTTTGTATCCTGACTTGAGGAGTGGTCTTGCCATGGGCCACAAGTAACCTGTATCTAGTATTCTCTGCCAGTACCTTTGGACCTTGCCCTCTTCAGAAGTCATCTTTTGTGCCACAGAGAACAGGAACTACATGATTCTGCTTGGTTAGGTTCGAACTAGGTTCATATCAAGCCCTCTTGAAGAAGCAAATCATGACATTGGTGGTAGAGGTGGGATCTCTGTATAAAGTACAGAAAGATGGCAACTTATGAAGATATGTCTGCAGCAGAGGAGGAGGAAGTGTCCAGACTGTACCAAAGAAGGATGGAGATAATGCCTGCAGGTTCAACCAATGATCAGCAGAGGGAACTCCGGATATAGATCATACAGTGGGAACAGGAGAAGTGGAGAAGGGTAAACAATGGCCCTGTCTCAGCTCCTGTGTAGGGGAAATGTTTATCCCCAGTAGAGACAGAGAATATTCTGGTGACTGCAAAGGACTGTAGAGGAATGGGCCTTCTAAATAAATGGATGGCATTCCTGGGACTATGGCCAGGTCACGAGCTAATGGAATGGCTGGAAGAATTAGTATGTGAGGAGGTTGCCCTGGAAAAACAATATGCTTATGGGGTGGGACCTGTTGGGATACCTCATCGGAAGCCCTGTTTTTCATTGGGGCTGGAAGAGGTACTTTGGGACATTGTACATGGGGATCCTGATTACGGCTTGGGGACAGAGAAAAGACAGCTGTGTCTGTTTGGCCAAGACCTGTCACATGCTGGGACTGGAGACAGGCTCTCAGGCAGCTAACTTACTTTGGCCTTTGATCCAACAGGAGCTACAGCTGGAGGTGGATTATATAGACCTGCAGGATGAAGCATCCCTGGATGAGTTTTGGCCACTCAGTTGGCAGAATGCGGATCTCAGGGATTCTAAAAATAACAAGGATGCCTTCATGCATGGGGTTGACTGGGAAGAAGGAGAACTGGTCCCTCTCTTTAGGGGGCCGAGCCTAACACAGTTAGAGGCATGGGGACAGGGCCAAACCACAGCCGTGCCAGGCCCAGGGGAAGAACTGGGGATAAGCTACCCTGCTCCTAGAGTCAGAGAAGAACCTAAAGAGCACTGGGCCCTACCAATAGACTGTGAAAATAGTGGGGAGGGTTATTGGATGATCACTGTCCAGGAGCCAGCCACAGACCCTGGAGCAGAAACAGAAAGTATACATATGTTGATTCTATAATTCAATAAAGGTTCAGTTTTAGTTTTCACATATCCACAGTGTGAGACTATTTCTGTGTTTTGTATTTTGACTTGAGGAGTGGTCTTGCCATGGGCCACTATTAACCTGTATCCATTATTCCCTGCCTGTACCTTTGGACCTTGCCCTCTTCAGAAGTCACCTTTTGTGCCACAGAGAACAGAAACTACACAATTCTGCTGGGGTAGGTTTGAACTAGGTTCATAGCAAGCCCCCTTAAAGAAGCAGATTGTGACAAATATATATATATACACACACATTACTTTGTGTGTGTAGCCCCCCCAACTCCCATCTTTCTCTCTTTCTCTCTCAAGTCTCCTTCATCTCTCTCCCCCTCTCCCATCTCTCTCCACCATCTTTTTTTCTAACCCTTCTCTCCCTCTCTCTCCTTCTCTCCCTCTCTCTTTTTCTCCCACATCTTTATCTCTCTCTCCTTCTCCTCCATTCCACCTCTCCCTTTCTTCCCCTCTTTCTACTTCTCCCCCCTCTCCCTCCTCCTCACCCCTCTCTCCTTCTATCTCCCCATCTCCTTCTCTCCCCTTTCGCTCCTTCTCTCCCCCACTTTCCTTCTCTGCCCTTCTTCCCTGCTCTCCCTCCCCACCTTTTCTCCCCCTTTCTCTCTTTTTCTACCCCTCTCTCCTTCTCTCCCCACTCCTTCTCTCCCCCTCTCCCTCCCCTTCTCTCTCCCCCTTTCCTTCTCTCCCCCTCTCCTTCTCTCTCATTCTCCACCTCCCCTCTCCCCCTCTCTCCCTTATCCCCCTCTCCTTCTCTCTCCCCCTCAATCCTTCTCCCCCTTCTCTTCCCCCCTCTCCTCTCATTTTCTCTCCCCCTCTTTCCTTCTCTCTCCCCCTCTCCTTCTCTCTCATTCTCCCCTCCCCTCTCATTCTCCCCTCTCCTTCTCTCTTTCTCCCCCTTACCTCTCCTTTTCTCTCCCCTCTCCTCTCTCCAACTATTTCATTATCTCCACTATCCTTCTCTCTCCTCCTCCTTCTCCCCATTCCCTCTCCTTCTCTCTCTCTTTCTCTTTCCTTCTCTATCCCCCTCTTTCCTTCTCTCTCCCTCTCTTTCCTTCTCTCCCTCCTCTCCTTCTTTCTCATTCTCCCCCTCCCATCTCCTTCTCTCTTCCTCTCTTTCCTTCTCTCTCCCCCTCTTTCCTTCTCACCCCCCTCTCCTTCTCTCTCCCCTCTCTCATTCTCCCCTCCCCTCTACCACCCCCTCTTTCCTACTTTTCCCCTCTTCCCCCTCTCATTCTCTCCCCCCTCTCTCATTCTCCCCCTCTCTCGTTTTTCCCTCTTTCCAATCTATCACTTACCTGTTTCTTGTTACTCCCTCACGCTTGCAGCTGGGCCTCCCTCGGAGTCTGGCTCCTCCACCAGGGGTTTGCACTGTGGAAGACAGGCAACAGGCAGGCCCTCAGAATGGGGAGGAGGTCCAGGATATGGCCTGGGGGGCAGTCGGACGCTGAGGGTAAGCCCCTATACTACAGAAAATGATTTTCAATACATTTATTTATTTAAAAACAGCCTGCAATACAGCCTGCACTGGGGCCCCCAGGAGATAAAGGGCCTTGGTGCATAGCACCGGCTGCACTGGCGGTAGCTCCGCCCTTGCCCCAAAATATACTACAAAAGCTAGGAACCGGCCCCATACTGATGAGAGGCAGTAACCTTGAAACAGCTGTCTGTGGGTAGGTTTCCTGGCTTGTGCATAATACACCCTGGGCTTTGCTCAAAGCTGTGTAATACAGCAGATATATGCTTAAAGGAAGCCATGTTTAAAATGGTATTGCATTACAAGAGTGAAGCCTTTGTGGGCACATTTGCATGCCGCTTCCCAGAATGCAGTGAAATAAGTTTTTTAACTTGTTTTTAGACATTCAAATGTGAACACAAATGTACTATATATATATGTGTATATATATATATATATATATATATATATATATATATACATATATATATACATATATATATACATATATATATATATATATACATATATATGATGATCCAGGGGTAGGAGCTATTACTGCCCAAGGCCACCTGCTATAGACTATAGGTTAACTAACCACAAGGACCGTTTGGGTTCTTGGAAATTTCGACACCAGCACCCAGATATCTGGTTTCTGTATCAGTTTCTCTATCAGGAATCAGTACTTCCAGGATTCTTGGTAACCTTCCTGTAGTAGTGACCAGGACAGGTTACTTGCTTGGTGGCTGTAGGTTAATTATCGCAGCCCCCAGGAGCAAAATAAGAGACACACAATTTCTATATGTCTCCAGAAGTGGACTGTTTTATTTTGAAAAGTCAGCAATATTTATAGCAGTTAGATACAGAGGGGATGTGCACAATGTAACAATGAGATGGCGTGGAAGACAATTACAGGAGATGACCCCATAAGGGGTCTAGCAGTAGCTTTATGAGAGCAATAGGCTTAACTTCCAATAAACATCCTGCCGTCTCTAACACATATCAGATGTGATAAACTTTATCTGGCAAACAATTGGACAAAACAGATTACAATATCATGTAGGTGTTTACGTACATAATCCAGTGGCTGGAACCAAGCTGTCTGTCCTTTAATGGCCTAAGACCCAGGAACTGGAAAAGGGGTTTGTGACAATATATATGAAGATTGAGGTAGCCGTGAGTATCCAATAATTTGGATGAATAATCAAAGTATTGTAGTATATAGTGATACCGTTTTTATTGGACTAACGTATTCATAATCTTGCGACAAGCTTTCGAGAGATAACCTCTCTTTATCAAGTCAAAAAGCAATTGCATATGGTGGACAAAAGAGTGATTGAAGCTTTCTGTAAGCAACATAGTGCATTTGTGTGTAGCCTGAAAACGTATTTCCAGGTCGATATCTCAAGATCAACAGTGCTGTTGTTGCATTTATGGGAGATTTGGCAGGGACATGTAGATGAGCTCAAATATATTTCACTCTTTAGCTCCCAAACATTAACATGGCCTCATTATAGCACATCGTGGCCATTATAACACAAGGCAAAAATGGCCATCAAAAAAGGCGGCATAATATTTGCAAGCCTTGCAGTACTGTTGTTTGCTACACTATGCACCGCTTCTCTCTCTCTTTCCCTCCTTCTGTGTCCACTCCTTCTTCTTTCCTTCTCTCTCCTCTCTGCGAGCCTCGCATTGAGCGCCTTCGGCACCCATTGCTGGCTTTTCACTGAGCGGCATCGGCGCCCGTTGCAGGCCTCCCGTCACAAATGACAGGATAGTATTTGACTTTACTCCCCCCCGTGTCTCTCCCCCACTCCCTGCCCTGTGGCTCTTCCCTCCCCTGAGTCTCCCTCCCCTGTGTCTTTTCCCTTCCTCTCCTTCCCCTTTGTCTCTTCCACTGCTCCCTCCCCAGCTTAATTTTCCCCTCCCTCCTCTGTGTCTCTTTCCCCCCTCCCTCCCCTGTGTCTTTCTCCCTCTCCCTCCCCTGTGTTTCTCTTTTGCCACTGTTCCCTCCCCTGTTTTTCTTTGCCCCACTCTACCTCTCCTGTGTCTCCCCCCCCCCCCCATTCCCCGGTGTCTCTTTCCCCCCTCTCCCTTCCTTTTGTCTCTCCCCCCCTCTCCCTTCCCTGTGACTCTTTGCCCACCCCGCTCTCCCTCCCCTGAACCTCCGCCCCCCCCTCTAACATGTGGGCCTATTGATTTTCTAAATTGATAAATTAATAAATTAAGAAGTAATTATATTCTACCTAATATCTGTAATTTGCAGAATTCAAAATCCTACAGAGCTAACAACCTCTCTTCAGAAATCAACTATGTAGAAAGTGTCCAGTATATATAAAATCTATCTCACACATGCGCAACACTGCAGGCGCGTGACAAAACAGTTAAAAAAGGCTGTGCATGCGCAATTTGCAGCTTAGATGCAATTTGGGGGCCTCCGCTCATTGCGGGCCACTCTCCCCCCCCCCCCCCTTTATCTTCTTTGCCCATTGCGGGCCTCGCAATGAGCGTCTTCGGGGGTTCATTGTAAGGCTCGTCGCGTGCCCCGGCATGCGCAATGTGCATGCGCAAGCCCATACTTTTGCGAGTGTTACACACAAACTCGCAATTACTACAACGATAAATGTGACTAGCGACTTGCCCGTTAAAAATGACGGCCATAAAATTTGAAGCTTCTCAATACTGTTTTGACACACAATGCGGGGCTCTCCCCTCCTCTAACTTGCAGGCCTTGAGATGCACTTTTGGTGCTCATTGCGAGCCTCTCCCCCCCCCATCTAAGTTGCGGGCCTCGCGATAAGCGCCTTTGGCGCTCATTGCGAGCCTCTTCCCCCTCCTCTACTTTACAGGCCTCGCAATAAGTGCTGTCATCGCTCATTGCGGATTCGCAACCCGGAACTGTTAACAGTTCGTTACTGACAAGGCACGCAATTATGACAACTATTATAGCTGATAGGCTAGGACAGGGCAGTGGGTGTTTTAAGGAGTCATCGTATTCTAGTGATTTAAATATAAAATACATGAGTATTGCAATATATTATTTGATACAGTTATAACTCAGCCCTGATGATAGTACTAAGTGAGGGACTAAAACAATTGTAGGTTCATTTGTAGGTCTAATTTTTGGTTTCACCTATCAACTAGAGTTTATATATACAGTATCTCACAAAAGCGAGTACACCCCTCACATTTTTGTACATATTTTATTACATATTTTCCTGTGACAACACTGAAGAAATGACACTCTACTAATATGTAAAGTAGTATGTGTACAGCTTGTATAACAGTGTAAATTTGCTGTCCCATCAAAATAACTCAACACACAGCCATTAACGTCTAACAAATTGACAAAAAAAGTGAGTACACCCCTAAGCGGAAATGTCCAAATTGGGCCCAAAGTGTCAATATTTTATGTGGCTACCATTATTTTCCAGCACTTCCTTAACCCTCATGAGCATGGAGTTCACCAGAACTTCACAGATTGCCACTGAAGTCCTCTTCCACTCCTCCATGTTGACATCACGAATCTGGTGGATGTTAGAGACCTTGCATTCCCCCACCTTCCATTTGAGGATGCCGCACAGATGCTCAATGGGGTTTAGGTCTGGAGACATCACCTTTACCTTCAGCTTCTTTAGCAAGACAGTGGTCGTCTTGGAGGTGTGTTTGGGGACGTTATCATGTTGGAATACTGCCCTGCGGCTCAGTCTCTGAAGGGAGGGGATCATGCTCTGCTTCAGTATGTCACAATGTCACAATGATATAGTATACCCCCATGGTATACTATATCAATGAGGGTACCTATGGAATCCTCCATGTCACCTACAGTAAATCTAACCAGGTTACTGAATTGGGTAGCATGTTATATATGAAAGAGACGAGAATGTGAATGTGTTTGGGAAGAGAAAGTTACCATTGTTGAAGGCAGCAAGGAAGTTGAACGGAAGAATTAAGGAGTTTTTATTAGTTCGTAGAGCCACTGTTTGTTAGTCTACTGTGAAATGTAGGGAATGTTTTATAGTTCATGTATGAATCGTAAGCCATAGATGAGAACTTCGCTGGTTACAAATCTTTAAGAAAGAGTAGTTAAAAGGAAAATATGTTCTTGGGTGAAAGAAGTGGTGGTTTTAAGTAAGCAATGGAAGAATTTAGAAAGAGTAGATAATAAACAATAAGATTGCAGGTATAATTTTGAAATCTTTCAAAACGTGAGTGCTTCAGGAGAGGAAATCAATTAAGAAAGAGAGAAAACAAACTTGTCAACAAAATAAAAAGCTGTACTATGGAATGGAAAATGCAAAAAAGACTTTGGTTAAGAAGTTAATTAAGGAGGAATAATAAAACTGTGTAAAAGGTGAGACATAGCAGGTAATTTTGTAAAATATGAGAATTATTTTTAAGCTTAGTATAATGTAACAACCATGAAATGTCTGTAATTCAGTCCAAATGAATGTTGATCTAATAAGGTCCGACACATCGCTTATTTCACAAAAGGTTTTTTATACTGGTAAGAAAAATACATCACACACTTTTTATTTAAAAAAAATAAGGTAATCATATTTATTTAGCTTTCGGAAAATTACATAATTTTAACAGTAAGACACCAAAGCAAAAATGTGTTCAATGTAAAATATTTAGGATAAATTCCAGAGGCACCACTCTATTCTATATTTTATTAAAGCAGTTTATTTGCATAAACGGGTCTTTCTAGCTTTTCCTTTGGCATTTTATACTTGTGTGTTAGTTAAACATGACAAAGCTCAGTTCTCGGGCTTTCTCCAATAGTGAACTGTTCTCACATGATGAACTAGAACAGAGAAACAGATTAAAGAACAATCTAAGAATCATTACCTTAGGCCAAAATGTGAAAGGTTCAGCTAAAAGATGAAAACGCTGTTTACTAGTTTGTAGACTAACCCAAACACATGTTGTCATGTTTACAATAGCATTATATAACATTGTCATTTCTTTAGCTAGGTGATTTGAGAAACTATAATATTAAATATTTGATATGGAAAAGTTTTGTATGGAAATTACTTAAAATGTAAAGTGAGACAAATACAATACATTTCAGAAACACACACAAAAAAAAGCTAGTAGGATTGACATATTATAAGTGTATTGTAGATACTCTTGGAGATGAATATACTATACAGCTTGTTGGTTTATAAAGCAGATGGGGAGATATCCATATAATGATCAGCTTGAATCAAGTAAGGGCCAGGAAGTGGACAGCAGTGATTTATCTTCCAAAAGCATGTCCAACTCTATGAAAGGCTAAAGCATGGAAAATCATGTTTGAGCAATGTAGCATTAGCTTGTAATAACATTTTACTAAGGATTTATTTTTTTATGGTCTTAAAAACTAAACCTTGTTAAATTAATTTGATGTATTATTATAAATTCTGAATAATGTGAGTTTTCTGTTCACTATCTATCTATCTATCTATCTATCTATCAATGTTAGTTTAGTACACCTGCCATGGATAAAATGGGATGTGTGTTAATAATAATAATCATTTATAATTCTTATATAATATGTTGTAAATGCTGTTGTTAATTCCGTGGTGACTGTATAGGAGTAGAAAGAAGAAATTGACAGAATTTGTTATAGTTTAAAAGTTGGGAAAAAGTGAAGTACAGAATAACATACAGAATGTTGGTGAGACATCTTATCATAGAATCTCAGTGTTGTGGAGTATTTTGAGATCTCCAGCAATGTCATAAAAATTAACCTGAAAACCAAAGAGTTCTGACTAAATGTAGTTAAGCATATCTAATAGATGGGGATAAAGTTTACAATACATGTATTTATCCCCCCATCCCTTACTTAGGACGAAACGGTGAGTGTATGCCTATACTGAGCAAAGCATCTCAAATTCCTATATTGTTCTCTGGAGTCTTATATTCAAGTCTCAGAGACCTCTTCACACTTTAGTGGATAGGCTCTATGGCATAAAATATGAATATAAGAGTGTTCATTTCCTGGAGAGAAAGCTCTTAGTGAATAATAATGACACACACCTCACAAATAAAAAGTGAGACCTCTAAAATTTTGATATTATCCTATATTCACAGTTGTTATATGAATTTATATTCCTAAATTATTATATAGAGCTTCTTCACTAAAGGCTCTCTGGGATAATATGCAGATGTGTGTTTCTTTCTAAACCCATAATGCCTAGACCTAAGGAAAAATATCTTCAAGGGTATTGTGTCTAAATACACAGAAATATCTATATACAGAAACATTTCGGTCTGTAAGTGTATAATGTATTTAAACATAAATACACATAACTGTATTAATTAGGATATAGCAAGGGGAAAGGTGCAGTAGTAAATGGGAGTTGGGTCATGTACAAATATTCACCGGCTTAGGGCAGCATAAAAACAAAATACACCCATTATAATAATGGAATTGCAAGATCTCATATTTCTATAGAGAACACCATTACCTTATTCAAAATGCCAATGTTCATGTTCTCACTGGCATTTATTTTCATTGTTTGCATTTTTTATTTAGTGGGATAAGTTGGTAGTTTTAATCTATCTTCTGAAGTTAATATTTGATATATTTTAATAACATCAAGCATGTGAATACATTGTATATATAGGTGTTTATGAGTAGGTGTTTGTATGCCTTTACTAATCGACATTGAATTTAGTTGTTTTTTTTTTGTCCCCCAGCTCTGTACATTTTCAGTAGATTCCCATAGCCCTACTGTGCATTCTTCTAACTTCTCTCCACCTGTACCCTTACCTGGTCCTCTCAAACCTCCTGTGTCTTGAACTGTTTTTCTGTAAGTAACTTACTGTTTCTAATAATAGTGATCAGTCAGTTAGTCTAAGACTAAATAGTAACACAAAAACAAATGGTAAAGAGACACATAGGGTGCCCTGTGGCCCAATGCTTATTCAGGGTGCAATCTCTCAAAGTTTTGCTCACTTATGCAATTATCCCATAAGGATGCTAATACTTTTATTGTTTTACAAGCCCTCTGAGCTCTTGATACATATGTATTTATTCATATTTAAATAAATATAAATATAAATATATATGTTAGAGGCTGTTGGTAATAATGTGAAGCCAGTAGACATTGATTTAATTTATTTCGTATGAGTAATTCTAGCAGCAAAGCACAATATAACAAGTCATCGGTTAAATGCCCTTCAGATACCAATTTAATTTTATTTACAGAGCTTAGATCCTCTGGGACCACAAATACTCTATTTACTAATTATCAAAAAATAACACATAACATGTATTTAGTTGTGGTTAAAAAATATATAATATTTAGATGAAGGGAATTGTTAATAACACATTTAAAACCTAGGTGGGCATTGAACATAGTGCCTCCAGAGAGTTATAGGTGGAATAACCAATGCCAATGCCTTGAAACAGCAGTGGCAACAAAATAACACTACTAATGTCTTGGTACAGTAGTACCCTCTTAGTTACAATTTGACTGGTAATGAATCCAAACACCAGTTCCCACTTACAGTCACAGTGCTATAGTGGCTGTCCTCCTATAATTATTCTTAAGGGACTTCTGATGAATTATTGCTGCTATATACATCTAATTATATCAGGTGTAATACCTGCTACGTCAGAGGAAGAATCGTGTATAGGGAGCTGTCCCTCTGGGTTAGCCGTGTGATGGACGCCCATAAATCTTTCAACTCTCTGAGCTTGCTCCCTACCTCTGTGCTTATTACCAACAATGATTCCAGTTAATTGCCAAAGTACTGCATTGGGAGGGACCCTTAGTCACTAACACACATCAGTGAGACGACTACAGTAAAAATAAACTGGTGGCTGTAGTTCCATAGGACCCCCACAAACACACCTGACGCACGTATCCCTGTTAGTATGGATTTACCAAGGGCAAGGCGATTGAGGGAGCGTCACACTACTTAAACAAGAAGCCCCGCCTATTTGGTAATAACCAGAAAAAGAAAAAAAGACATTACTAGAAAGATAATAATATAATGGAATAGTCTCATACTTTTAACAGTCTTATTGCAAAACTGAAATCCAAATGATTAGAGTGCAAAAGAGGAGGTGATATTCAATAATGTACTGCATGCACCACAAAGCATATTAAAGTAACTGCATTGGCAGTATATGTGCAAACAAAGGTGAGTGCATAATAGGAACACTTAACAAAGATCATCACTATGCCAATACCCATATGCCCACTAGGCATTACTCTACAAATATATACATTTCTACAGTGCCTCCCTGCTCCCAGATAGGGTTAAAAAGCACTGAGATAAATGTAAAAAAAATTAAATGCCGGGAGAAGAAGTTATATGAATGGGGAGTGTGTAAACCATTCTTTAAGGCCAAGGCATGACAGAGTCTTAAGATGGAAATTCCTTCTGGCCTCTCTTTGAAGTAGAAGACGATCATTGTCACCCCTTCGTTGGCCTAATTTGATTTTCTCAATGCCACCGAATTCAAGAGACATGACGTCTCCATCATGATCACTGTTAACATGACAGACAACAGGTTTGTCAGCTTTATTCAGGACTGAAGTGATATGTTCTAAAACTTGTCTTCTTGTGTGACAGGAAGTTTTTTCAACATAGAGAATGCTCTACTACTTTGTGAGTCCCAAAATTTGATGGGCATGCTTTATAGCCTTTACAATGCCTTGAACCAACCTGCCTAGATGTAGGCGAATATGACCCGATCCTCCTCTTCTTAGAGGTAAAGTGGCTGTGCACATGGGTGTAGAAACTGGGTGGGGTGGGAGGACAAATGTTTTGTTTAGATGCATATATAATCTATTTTATGGAATGTGTATGCAAAGAGCTGTATGCCCCCCCCCCAAAAAAAAATATTCTGGCTCCTACACCCCTGGCTGTGCACTACCATGTATTTCAGGCCTGGAGACCTACAGTAAGTAATTGATGGAACTATTGATAAGACTTGCTTAAGGTCTTGATCAGCTGTTAAGATGTGCCAATTAGTGATGTCGCGAACATCAAATTTTCGGTTCGCGAACTGCGAACGCGAACCGCCGCAAATGTTCACGAACCGGCGAACATCGGCGAACCGCCATAGACTTCAATGGGCAGGCGGATTTTAAAACCCACAGGGACTCTTTCTGGCCACAATAGTGATGGGAAAGTTGTTTCAACGGGACTAACACCTGCACTGTGGCATGCCGGAGGGGGATCCATGGCAAAACTCCCACCGAAAATTACATAGTTGATGCAGAGTCTGGTTTTAAGCCATAAAGGGCATAAATTACCTAACATTCCTAAATTGTTTGGAATAACGTGCTTTAAAACATCAGGTATGATGTTGTATCGATCAGGTAGTGTAAGGGCTAGGCCCGCTTCACAGTGACAGACCAAACTCCCCGTTTAACGCACCGCAAACAACCGCAAACAGTCCCTTTGCACAACCGCAAACTCCCCATTTGCACAAGGTTGGATACCAAGCTAGCCATGTCCCGTTCCTTGTCCTCACTGATGTCATTGAAGGTCTCTTCCTCCACCCAGCCACCAAGGGTCCCCGAAAGGTGACAACAAGCCCCCTGGGACGCCTGCTGTGTTTGGTCTTCCACCTCCTCAAAGCCACCTTCCTCCTCTGACTCCTCTTCTTCAGACTCCTCTCACTGCATTGCCTCTCTCTGCATTATTATAAGGTGTGTTAAGTAGTACTACTCTTATCAGTTTAATACTTGTTACGTTACCTATCAGGGGGCGTGTATAAGGCCTGGATTGTTAGAACCGGGAGATGGAAAAAGATGCTTTGTTGGTCGTATCACTTCAATTTTGGGGCACGGCACGTGCAATCAAAGGTGCCACTAGATAGGAGTGGCGTATTTGTAAGTACTACTCTTATCAGTTTAATACTTGTTACGTCACCTATCAGGGGGCGTGTATAAGGCCTTGGGTTTTTAGAACCGGGAGATGGAAAAAGATGCTTTGTTGGTCGTATCACTTCAATTTTGGGGCACGACACGTGCAATCAAAGGTGCCACCAGATAGGAGTGGCGTGTTTGTAAGTACTACTCTTATCAGTTAAATACTTGTTACGTCACCTATCAGGGGGCGTGTATAAGGCCTGGATTTTTGGGACCGGGAGATGGAAAAAGGTGCTTGGTTGGTCGTATCACTTCAAATTTGGGGCACTTTGTGACATTAGCTTCTTACGCTCAAACATGTCCTTTACAGGCACCTGACTATGGGCAGATGAGCAGGAACTGTTCAAGGCGAGAGACGGAGTGGCGGATGGTTGAGAGGGGGCAAGGAGGACAGCAGTGGTTGATGTGGCTGATGATGCTGGACCAGGAGGAGGATGGTGGCTTTGAGTTTGTGTGCTGCTTGTACTCATGTGTTGGTCTGGAGTCACCCAAACATTATGTCTCAACCTGTAGAGTATAAGGGAACCAGGCTACTCTAGACCTCATTCATCATTACAGGTTTTGACAGATTGGTACTATGCGTGCAAGCTACTGTGACAACAGATATGAGTGGCACTGTGCACTTGCAGAAGTTATATCATCCTCATCATCCTCCCCTGTATCTCTTTACCCCCTCCCTCATCATCCTCCCCTGTGTCTCTTCCCCCCTCCCTCATCATCCTACCCTGTGTCTCTTTCCCCCCTTCCTCATCACCCTCCCCTGTGTATCATCCCCCCTCCCTCATCATCCTCCCACCTCCCTCATCATCCTCCCCTGTATCTCTTTTCCCCCACCCTCATCATCCTCCCCTGTGTCTGTTTCCCCCCTCCCTCATCATCCTCCCCTGTGTCTCTTTACCCCTCCCTCATCATCCTAACCTGTGTCTCTTCCCCCCCTCCCTCATCATCCTACCCTCTGTCTCTTTCCCTCCTTCCTCATCACCCTCCACTGTGTCTCATCCCCCCTCCCTCATCATCCTCCCACCTCCCTCATCATCCTCCCCTCTATCTCTTTACCCACACCCTCATCATCCTCCCCTGTGTCTGTTTCCCCCCTCCCTCATCATCCTCCCCTGTGTCACTTCCCCCCTCCTTCATCATCCTCCCCTGTGTCTCTTTTCCCCCTCCCTCATCATATTCCCCTTTGTCTCTCCCCCCCTCCCTCATCATCCTCCCCTGTGTCTCTTTGCCCCCTTCCTCATCACCCTCCCCTGTGTCTCATCCCCCCTCCCTCATCATCCTCCCACCTCCCTCATCATCCTCCCCTGTATCTCTTTACCCCCTCCCTCATCATCCTCCCCTGTGTCTCTTACCCCCTCCCTCATCATCCTCCCCTGTGTCTCTTCCCCCCCTTCCTCATCACCCTCCCCTGTTTCTCATCCCCCCTCCCTCATCATCCTAACCTGTGTCTCTTCCCCCCCTCCCTCATCATCCTACCCTGTGTCTCTTTCCCTCCTTCCTCATCACCCTCCACTGTGTCTCATCCCCCCTCCCTCATCATCCTCCCACCTCCCTCATCATCCTCCCCTCTATCTCTTTACCCCCACCCTCATCATCCTCCCCTGTGTCTGTTTCCCCCCTCCCTCATCATCCTCCCCTGTGTCACTTCCCCCCTCCTTCATCATCCTCCCCTGTGTCTCTTTTCCCCCTCCCTCATCATATTCCCCTTTGTCTCTCCCCCCTCCCTCATCATCCTCCCCTGTGTCTCTTTGCCCCCTTCCTCATCACCCTCCCCTGTGTCTCATCCCCCCTCCCTCATCATCCTCCCACCTCCCTCATCATCCTCCCCTGTATCTCTTTACCCCCTCCCTCATCATCCTTCCCTGTGTCTCTTACCCCCTCCCTCATCATCCTCCCCTGTGTCTCTTCCCCCCCTTCCTCATCACCCTCCCCTGTTTCTCATCCCCCCTCCCTCATCATCCTCCCACCTCCCTCATCATCCTCCCCTGTATCTCTTTACCCCCTCCCTCATCATCCTCCCCTGTGTCTGTTTCCCCCTCCCTCATCATCCTCCCCTGTGTCTCTTCCCCCCCTTCCTCATCACCCTCCCCTGTTTCTCATCCCCCCTCCCTCATCATCCTCCCACCTCCCTCATCATCCTCCCCTGTATCTCTTTACCCCCACCCTCATCATCCTCCCCTGTGTCTGTTTCCCCCTCCCTCATCATCCTCCCCTGTGTCTCTTCCCCCCTCCCTCATCATCCTCCCCCCTCCCTTGATGATAAGGGGTGGAAGAGACACAGGAATAAGTGTGAGGGGTGTTAGGGTAAGTGGTGTTAGGGATAAGGGTTAGGGGGTTAAGTGTTAGGGTGAGGGGTGTTAGGGCTAAGTGTGAGGGGTGTTAGGGTGAGGGGTGTTAGGGATAAGTGTAAGGGGTGTTAGGGTGAGGCATGTTAGGAATAAGTGTGAGGGATGTTAGGTCTTAGGGATAAGTGTGAGGGGTGTTAGAGTTAGGGTGAGGGGTGTTAGAAATAAGTGTGAGGGGTGTTAGGGTTAGGGTGAGGGGTGTTAGGGATAAGTGTGGGGGGTGTTAGGGTTAGGGAGAGGGTTGCTAGGGATAAGTGTAAGGGGTGTAAGGGTTAGGTGTTAGGGATAAGTGTGAGGGGTGTTAGGGTTAGGTGAGGGATGTTAGGGATAAGTGTGAGGGGTGTTAGGGTAAGGGGTGTTAGGGATAAGGGTGAGGGGGTTAGGTGTTAGGGTGAGGGGTGTTAGGAATAAGTGTGAGGGGTGTTAGGGTTAGGGTGAGGGGTGTTAGCGATAAGTGTGAGGGGTGTTAGGGTGAGGGGTGTTAGGGATAGGTGTTAGGGTGAGGGGTGTTAGGGATAGGTGTGAGGGGTGTTAGGGTTAGGTGTTAGGGTTAGGTGTTAGGTTGGTGGGTGTTATGGATAAGTGTGAGGGGTGTTTGGGTTGGGTGCTAAGGTGAGGGGAGGATGATGATAAGGGGGGAAGAGACACAGGGGTGTCCTTGCAGCAGAGATCAAAAGAGTCCTTCAGGACTGTATTGCACACTGTGTACAGTAGCCTAGCTATGGTTTTCCCTATTGATGCAGTATCACCTACACTCAGCCTCCTCTCAGTAAGACTGCAAGTTAGTTATGATTCCAAAATGGCTGCTGTCCATGAGTTAGAACCTTTTTACGTTTATCCCAGTGGTCCCCTTGCTAATTAACCCTATCCAGTATAAAGCAGGGTGGCACTGTAGAAATGCAGGCTTAATTAAAGCCTCTTCTTCTATAAATTTACCTTTGCCTAGTTGCCTGAGGCATTATCAAGCCCTCTAGGTTCAACTAATTAGTCATTTTATATGTGGATTTCAGGAGTTATCTATGTAATATGTCACTATAAGCCATGGCCCTTACAGAGTGGTCATCTTAGTCTGTATGCATTAACTCATTGCTCCGGATAGAGTATGCTGGGTAACAGAATTGTATTTAATTATATTTAATATATACTTATATTTGTACAGTAATGCCTAATGGGCATATGGGTATTAGCATAGTGATGGTGGGGTTCTTTGTTAAGTGTTCCTATTATGCACTCACCTTTGTTTGTACATATACTGCCAATGCAGTTACTTTAATATGCTTTGTGGTGCCTGCAGTACATTATTGGATATCCCCTCCTCTTTTGCACTCCGATCTTTTGGATTTCACTTTTACAGTAAGACGGATATAAGTATAAGACTATTCCATTATTATCTTTCTAGTCGTTTTCCTTTTGCTGGTTATTACCAAACCTGTCAGTTATAAAAGATTATTCCTCTGACGTAGCAGGTATTACCCCTGATATAATTAGCTGTATATACGCAACAATAATTCAGTTATGAGAAGTCCTTTAAGAATAATTATAGGAGGACAGCCACTGTAGTACTGTGTCTGCAAGTGGGAAGTGGTGTTTGGATACATTCAAGGCATTGGTTATATGCTTGGTGGTTACTACTCCACCTATAACTCTCTGGAGGCACTGAGTTACATGGTGCCACATGGTTTTAAATGTGTTATTAACAAATTCCCTTCAACTAAATATTATGTTGTTTTTTATCACAACTAAATAAATGTTATGTTTTATTTTTTGAGAATGAGTAAATAGAGTACTTGTGGTCCCAGAGGATGTAAGCACTAGGTACCAATATGAAGAAAACAATTTGATACACTACAGTTCATATATGCTATTTAATGGTGGACTTATTCATACAAACGTGATCTAGCCCTTATGTGGAAAATAATCATTAGAAAAATAAAATATGAATGAATCCATATAAGAGAATAGAGAGGATATGCAAATATAAATTTGATTAAAAGAACTGAGTACTAACTAATTTGACCAGTACTGGGAATTTTTTATATTTTGACTTTTCTCTTGCATCACACTATATTTCACTTTGGTTTAAAAACAGTAATTTGTTTTATAAAATGAGCTGTTAGTCAAAACTATTATTTATTTTCTTAAATAAACACATTTTATTACGTGCTACTGGTAAATGCATTCCCTGGTGGTCCAGTGGTTTGATTTGGTGCTTTCACCACTGCTACCTGGGTTCAAATCCAGTCGGGGAACCAAGAGGTCATACCACCCTGAAGCCATACAGGGTCGCCCTGGTCGGTACTTGGATGGGAGACCACTTAGGAATACCCACTGGCGAAGGAACTGGCAACCCACTCCAGTATCTCTGCCATGGATACCGAGTGGATTAGTATAGTGTGCTGCAGTCCATGTGGTCATGGAGAGTCAGACACGACTGATCACCACAAACAAACACACTGGTAAACTAATTTCAAAATGACCCCCTAATAATAAAAGTGGGCATAAAACAAGGAGTTAAATATCCCCATTTCCTGTGCTTTCTATGGGATCTATTTATCAAACAGAGTTGAAGTTTGCACTAACTTGTTAAAAATGCTTTAAATCCATTTAGCTACACTTAGCTATTCATATTCCCACTTTGAACCCATTTGATAAATAAGTCCCATTGTGTTTCATTGCTAGCTAAAGACAGAAAAAGTGTTCAGCAGGTTCATGTGCCCCACTCTTCATTAAAATCACACTATGTATATCTAGCAATTATGTTAGACGTAGGATAAAAGAACAAAAATACTGGTTTAGCTTAAGTTACAATTTATTTAATAAGGAAATCCTTTTGTATATATGTATATTTTTAGACAGGAAAATCAAAGACAAAGAATACATTTACACAACATTCTTTCAAAAAGAATTAGAATTGGTAATGCGAAGCAATAAGACGGTTAAATAACAAAATATAGCATAGCTCACAATGGATCATATATTTACTTAAAACTGGCTTGACTAAAACATGGCACACTATTTAAAGAAACTGTTAGAAGAATATATGGAATAAATATTTTTAGAGCAATGCAATACAAATAATGACATATCTGGTTTGGCTTAAATCAGCAGTTTTTCATTAAATTCAATGATTGATATCCGAGAACTTGTATGAACTGTTGGATGAAAGGGTAATTGACTGACATTGACAGTAAAACAATCTGAAGCATAAAGAGATACTGAGCTAGCACACAGACTCCACTGTGGTTTTTATTATACACAATAAAAAATGCACAACTGGGCCTCCTGAGGTTCTAGTCAGAAGCCTGAAGACAGATGTTCTGAATGTCAAAGTCCAGAAGAAATGCATATAGGTCAAAAAGGAGGTCATCGACTGTGGCAGCCTGAGAAAAGAATAGGAAAAAGAATTTGTTGGTGACCTCAGCAATCATCTACAAAAAACTAAATAGATATATCACAAAAATGGGAAAATGAACCATTCAGAATGTAGAAAATATTTCTTCTTATATTACAATGTAAGAAGCAACTACACAACAAAATGTTTTTAAGAAATACAATTTGAAAAGAATAGCACAAAATGTAAATTTCAGTTGGGGATTCATTTACAATTTATATTAACTAATACCGTATTAGTTATATATAAGCCACACCTTTTTTACGATTTTTGAGCTTGCGAGTTACGGGTGCGGCTTATATTCACGACCATAAAAAAAATCATTGCCGATTTGCGAGCTTGCGAGTTACGCGTGCGGCTTCTATTCGCAAACGCAAAATTACTGCCGATTTGCGCGATTGCGAGTTAAGGGTGCCGAATTTCGTGCTTGAGACTGCGGTATTGAATAGCGCTTTACGGTTTTAGTGATTCTAACATCCTGTAAGGCCTGTAACCTGCAAAAAAAGTTACAGTACTAATTAGAAAGCCTTGTTTCTTGCAATGGCTGATCCCTTTGAGAGTCTTTTTCTCTCCAATTTACGGGTGCGGCTTATATTTGAGTACTATCTTTTTAAAAAAAATTCCCCTTGAACTTTACGGGTGCAGCTTATATGCGGACCAATACGGTATATGTAACTCAGTAGTTTTAAATATGGTTGAAACAACACCCTTTATATTTATTGATAGATACTGAAACCAACCATTTAAAGACTGGGTAAGATGTACTGTTGTTTAGAGAAAACTTGTATGCGTGTCGATCTTTGCATTGTGGGATGCTCTAAACCAGGGGTGCACAAGTTCGGCATTGGAGGGTCACACACATGGCCACACACGTGCCTAGATTTAAAGATATCCCTGCTGTGCATAGGTGGGTCAATCACTTCTTCTGTCATCCTGAAGCACAGAAAGGATATCTCCAATCCGAGCCTGTGTGTGGCCCTCCAGGACCGAACTTGTGCATCCCTGTTCTAAACTGTGCTAAGTGTTCCTGGCTTATCTCTACCCTCTTCCATTGTTGCAGGAAAAGAGGTGCGTCATATGTAGGTTAATATACAGCAATCTGCCTTGGCTATATTGTATGTATTAACCAAAAAAACATTATGAAACCAATTAGTCTTTAAGTAAAATTCACTTATATAATAATGTAATTATCTTGTACCATGTCTCCATCAAGCACTAACATCAATGACACTACAAAAATAAAAATGCATACATAAACAGTGACCTGACAGTATGGATAGCCCAGCAATTTAGTTATATTGGAGGGTTTTCTCCATGATATCAATGTGTCTCTATAACTTTTTTTTAAAACATGTATTAGTTGCAGTACATATATATTTTGCTCTTTTTTAATGTATGTAGTAACTGATGCAAGCCTTTGTTTATCTGAATTAATAGAAGGATCGTGTTAATTCTGTTTGTATTCTTTATAATGTAAATTTTGAATATGGTGTGTTTAAAAAAATAATCAAGTTTTGCCATGTACTGTATATAGATGCTTTCAGTCATGATGATTATATTTTTAATAATATACATTTTGGATTGGGTGATACATTTTGATTGTATTTTGGAAAAGTTTTAAATATTAAAAGAATTACGCCAATAAAAATAAATATTACCATAGGTTTATTACAGATAGCGATATTTTATCTGACATCTATCAATGATATAATGGCTATATTATATGGGAAATGTGATATTGTAGCATTTCAGAGTCCTTCTGCAATGGGCTGGCGAATCTATCCCATTGTACAGAAAGAAATCCTGCATTGTGTTCTTCAATATACAGGTCTCTTACAATATAGTAATGAAAAGACGGTTATCTCAAATGCTGTTTGTAATAGTACCATTTCATAAGCTGAGACCTTGCTACCTCTGCAGTCTTCTGAATTCTATAACACGGGTTTATTTCATGCAATCCTTTACAGTTGCATTTAAACGAGTCCCAAAGGCAACTCTTCTAACTTAAAAAAACATATTGAATTGATAAATAGACAGAATAAAAGTGTATGTGTGCTTTTCTCACAGGTCCAGACTGTGTATTCTCTGAAGGACCATTTCCCCAAAAAATGTTTGCCATTTAAATTGCAGATTGTATGCAATAAAGTGTCAGCAGATTTGCATCAACAATAGAGACTGACCTTGTACTTAGCTGTTGTTACTTCAACAGAATCCTCTTGCTGAACTGAATATTGCAGAGCACTCTGGGAAATAGCACATGTTGTGGCTCAGAATCCATAGCCACAATATTTTAGGGTTAAGCTTTGCCTCATGTTGATAGTAACTAGTGTGGAATAAATATTTCTTATTAATATCAAATATACAAAATAATATTTCACTAGATAATATTTCACTAGAGTGATGCACAATTTCACAGAAATTGTGGAGGATATAAATTAATAGCTTTCTTCTCTTCATAGATTCTGGTCTTGGGAATAAGTGCGAAAATGTAATACGATTTCTTTATTTAATGTAACGATAACCTGTCTTGTTAAAATTGTTACAGGTAGCTGATGCCCCAAGCTAATGCACCTGCCTGCCAAGGTGATCCTTACTTGGATGAGCTACTGGTGATGTATCTAATAGAGAAACAATAGGGAGATGGTTAGTTTTGAGGTATGGTATTGGGGCAAATGGTGTAGAGCATAAGATGTCCCTGTACATGCTAAAACCCAAGATAAATTCTGTGACCATTAGTTTATGGTTCAATCTTGGATTCCTGGATTTCATGTGACTGATATGTCTCCCTGGTAAATCATGTTATTGTTGGTGGACTCTTTGGAGGACACCAGATTAACTTCTTTGCCTTTGATAATATCCCTCCTCAGATGGGTTGAGATGACAGATGCTCACCTTGGCTAGTCTGTGGACTGGGTGAAGGTATGGCTGCTGATGTGGATGGCTGGTTCTCCAGGTGGAGCATCCTATTCTCCAATGAATTGACTGATGTAGCGATACCTGATATCTTGTAGGTCTGTTATTAGCCTGGTTTGAGAAGGCTGTTGATTGGGTCTTCCAGAGAGTGGGGTCTGTAAAGCTCCCTTTTTCTTGCTGATGCAGAGTAAGGGATCATGAGATCATTTAGTTCCTGGATCAATCATGGGATGGCTCAGAGCCTCAATGAAGACTGGCATCCTGCAAGAGATGCTGCCCTGCCAAGAGAGGATGCATCCTGTTATGGTAAACTTTCTGCATACAACAGGTTAGGACCATGCCATGTTAGCAATATTCTGAACTGAAACAATAAATTTGTATATACACTTGATTGTAGGATACGATTAGTCCAATGATGGCAATAGAGACTTGGAGTGACAGTGGCAAGGAGCCAAACTGAGGAAAAAATGAAGGGAGAGGAGAACAAGGGAACCTTGTTTACTAGAAGTAAAGATGTACATGCAATTATAACTCAAGGTTGACACATTATCTTTTGCCAATACCAGGTGTTCTAATACATGTGCAGTTTTGCACATCTACAAAAATGATGCAATGAATGGATGGGATTGTGGACTATATAAAGTCAAGACTTGCATGAATCTACCTTCAGTTGTGGTCACTTTTTCCCCGAGTTAACTTGAATCAGGACGAGAGGGGTGCTGTAAGGAAGAGTAGTTGTAAAGGTCCCCGGGTCACGCTTATCCCTGTCAGTGTGTTTCCTGCCCCAACAATAAATTACCTGGTTTTATATATATATACTAGCGAATCGCCCGTCAAAAAATGACGGCAATGAAATTGTAAGTGAGCTAAGGGTGTTTGGTGTATATAATGTGGCTGATGTAGCGTTGTTCGTTTTCTATGTCGTGCGAGTTTTTTTGGTAATATTCGTTTTCTATGTTGTGCGAGTTTTTCTGAATATCCGTAGCTGTTTGGTGGGCTTTTTCGGAATATCCGTAGCTGTTTGGTGGTGTTTTGCGTGTTTAGGGACCTTCAGCCTCGTTTTCGTTTTGTTCGGCTGCCATTTTTTCTCTCGCTTAGGTGATTTTCGGTGTCTCTAAACCCCGAAAATTTGTGGTTAAATCGAGGTGTAACTTCTTCACTTGCAGAGGTCCTCGGTGCCCCCCCTTGCTGTGAGTAACCTTTATATGTGTTTGTTGTTTGTATTTGTTGTGTTCGTAATGTTTTTGGGGTTGCGCCGGTTGCGTCCTTGTTTTCTAATCTCGTTTTTCGGCAAATACGTAGGTGTTTGGTGGTGTTTTGCGTCTTTAGACTGCTGCCTCGTTTTGTTTTTTTTGGCGGCCATTTTTTCTCTCGCTAAGAGAATTTTAGTGTCTAAACTCTTTTAATTTGAGTTAAATTGAGATGTAACTTTAGTTTTCGAGGTCCTGGATGCTCCCTCTTCCTGTAAGTAAGCTTTTTATGTATTTCTTGTGTGTATTTGTTGTATTTTTAATGTTTTGATGTGCGGTGTTGCGGACGTTTTTTGCGAGTTCGTAATGGGTCGTAACGTGTCTCGTATTTTGTTTGCGTTACTACGTAAATTTTGCGAGGGTCGCAGTTGCTGGCAAGGAGCACATTTGGCGCTCCTTGCCAGCAACTGCGACCCTCGTAAATTTTGCGAGGGTCGCCCTCGCTTTGTGAGCCTGCAAGCGTGAACAACGGCTCGTATGCTCACAACTTTGCAAGCCCGCAAGCATGAGCAACGGCTCGTATGCTCACAACTATTATAGTGATATGGCTTTTAATAGCAGTATGAACATAAGACTATCGGCAACAGAGTGTATGGGGCAAATAAAAGTATAAAACTGGGAAATAATCCAAGAGGCTGAGCAAATATGAGAATAAGGTATATGATCAATGACCAGGAAAGAGGGAATTAAAACATGAGCATGGTTAGTACATGAATGATGTCATCCAGACATAGGCAGTTATCCCATCGATATGCTTTTCTGTCTGAATATAGCATTAATATAAATGGATGTTTTCTTAATTGAATATCTACAGCCTTATTAAATTGTGAATCGGTAAATTTAAAAGGGCTCTATATAAGCATTTAGCATATTTTTTTTACAGAAGTTTTTAGTTAGGGAACTTCTATCCAAAAGCAAGGTCTTCACTAACTAAAAACTTCTGTAAAAAAATAAGCTATGTGCTTATTTAGAGCCCTATTTAATTGGCCAAATCGCAATTGAATGAGGGCCATAGAGTCCTTTTAAATTTGCCGAATCACAATTTAATAAGGCTGCTAGTATGTTACAACATCCATTTACATTGAAAGTACTTTACATCAACCTTACCAAGTTACAAATGAGAACTCATGTCGGAAGAAACATTTATACAAATAAAGTTCAAAAAGAACAAGATGAAAAAATAGAAAAAGAAATAAGAAATCAGAAAAGAAAAGATAAAATCAAAAAGTTTTGCCTACTGGTGTTAACAAATATATTTAGCAAATTACTATTACTACACTCCCTACACTATCGCCACCACCGTGGATGCAGTAATTGCTGTCCACCAATGATAATGATAGAGCCACCAGAGAGCAGAAATATACAGAAGTCATAAAGACCATAAACACCACTTGTACGCATCAGGAGTCTGAGCATTACAGGTAGATGTAAGTAATTTGACTCAACTATACAAATTGGAGTGGTATTTCCATGCTAAATCAAAGAGAGTATAGTGTATCATAGGTTTGGATCTTTCAGGAGAAACATTCTCGCCTGAAGTTTGATGATAATTATATCACAAACAGTATATCTTGTGAAAATAATAGTAATTTACTACACAGAGCTAGTTATATCAATAGACAAATCATTTTGATTCTATTTCTTGTATCTTATGTTTTTTCTTGTTTATTTTTTTTAATATTTTTATAACATTTTGTTATTTCTGAGTTTGAAATATTAATTTTATATATGTATCTTCGTACATGAGTTATAACTCATTTGTAACTTGGTTAGTTAGGTATAATGTACCCACAGTGTGACCAATTACAGATGATAATAAATCCTTTTGTAAAACTCCCAAGTAGGCTGGCACCTCTCAGAGTACATCATTGGAGACATAAAACGACGCTGCTAGCAGAGGTGGTAGTTATTGGTACTCTGCCACTAAAAGAACTCATGGAGTATATGGTGAAGTATATTATGAGAAGAGGAGGGGCATTTTTTTTATTGTTTTTCTTTTAAATAACTGTGTATTTAGTTGCAGTAAAAATCTAAATACATAGAAACAGCTTTTATTAACTATTATGTGCATCAGTGGCAGAGCTAGTGAGTGGAGGGCACCAGTGCAAATAAAATTGGGGGCTGATCTACTGCCTTGGGCGCCCCACCCTCTGGTGCCAATTCATTTGCATGTCCCTGCTCAGCTTCCCAGAATGCAGTGTAATAACTGTATTTCTCAGAATTCTGAGCAGGAAGCAAGTATTTTTTTACTTGTTTTAGACATTCAATTGTGAACACAAATATACTATTTATTTATTTACTGTACTAATGTACGGTTTAGGGCTTCTATTGCTCTTTTGCCAACCATATATTAAATGATTGTTATGATGACCTACCTACTCATAAGGTTCACAACACAAGTTGGGATTCCGCTCCATACTGATGATAAGCAGCAACCTTGAAACGGCTGTGCGTGGGTAGGATTCCCAGCTTCTGTATAATGAAACCTTGTCTTTGCATGGAAGCTGTGTAATGCATTGGGCATAAGCTTAAAGGATGCCGTGTTTAAAATGGTTATGGATTAAAGAACAAAGCATTTGCGAGCACATTTGCATGTTCCTGCTCAGCTTCCCAGAATGCAGTATAATAACTGAATTTCTCAGAATTCTGAGCTGGAAGCAGGTTTTTTAATTTGTTTTAGACATTCAAATGTGAACACAAATATACTATTTATATACTGTACTACTGTATGTTTGAGGGCTTCTATATATATATATATATATATATATATATATATATATATATATATATATATATACAGTGGATATAAAAAGTCTACACACCCCTGTTAAAATGTCAGGTTTCTGTGCTGTAAAAAAATGAGACAAAAATAAATAATTTCAGAACTTTTTCCACCTTTAATGTGACCTATAAACTGTACAACTCAATTGAAAAACAAACTGAAATCTTTTAGGTGGAGGGAAGAAAAATAAAAATAAAAATTATGTGGTTGCATAAGTCTTCACACCCTCTTATTACTGGGGATGTAGCTCTGTTCAGAATTAAGCAATCACATTCCAAACCGTGTTAAATAGGAGTCCGCATACACCTGCCATCATTTAAAGTGCCTCTGAGTAACCCCAAATAAAGTTCTGCTGCTCTAGTTGGTCTTTCCTGAAATTGTCTTAATCGCAACCCACAGGAAAAGCCATGGTCCACAGAGAGCTTCCAAAGCATCAGAGGGATCTCATTGTTAAAAGGTATCAGTCAGGAGAAGGGTACAAAAGAATTTCCAAGGCATTAGATATACCATGGAACACAGTGAAGACAGTCATCATCAAGTGGAGAAAATATGACACAACAGTGACATTACCATGAACTGGAGCTCCCTCCAAATTTGATGAAAAGACGAGAAGAAAACTGGTCTGGGAGGCTACCAAGAGGCCTACAGCAACATTAAAGGAGCTGCAGGAATATCTGGCAAGTAGTGGGTGTGTGGTACATGTGACAACAATCTCCCGTATTCTTCATATGTCTGGGCTATGGGGTAGAGTGGCAAGATGAAAGCCTTTTCTTACGAAGAAAAACATCCAAGCCAGGCTACATTTTGCAAAAACACATCTGAAGTCTCCCAAAAGCATGTGGGAAAAGGTGTTATGGTCTGATGAAACCAAGGTTGAACTTTTTGGCAATAATTCCAAAAGATGTGTTTGGCGCAAAAACAACACTGCACATCCCCATAAGAACACCATACCCACAGTGAAGCATGGTGGTGGCAGCATCATGCTTTGCGGCTGTTTTTATTCAGTTGGAACTGGGGCCTTAGTTAAGATAGAGGGAATTATGAACAGTTCCAAATACCATTCAATATTGGCACAAAACCTTCAGGCTTCTGCTAGAAAGCCGATCATGAAGAGGAACTTCATCTTTCAGCATGACAACGACCCAAAGCATACATCCAAATCAACAAAGGAATGGCTTCACCAGAAGAAGATTAAAGTTTTGGAATGGCCCAGCCAGAGCCCAGACCTGAATCTGATTGAAAATCTGTGGGGTGATCTGAAGAGGGCTGTGCACAGGAGTGTTTTTGCAAAGAAGGAGTGTTTTTGCAAAGAAGTGTGGGCAAATCTTGCCAAGTCAAAATGTGCCATGCTGATAGACTCATACCCAAAAAGACTGAGTGCTGTAATAAAATCAAAAGGTGCTTCAACAAAGTATTAGTTTAAGGGTGTGCATACTTATGCAACCATATTATTTTATTTTTAAATGTTTTCTTCCCTCTACCTAAAAGATTTCAGTTTGTTTTTCAATTGAGTTGTACAGTTTATAGGTCACATTAAAGGTGGAAAAAGTTCTGAAATTATTTATCTTTGTCTCATTTTTTGACAGCACAGAAACCTGACATTTTAACAGGGGTGTGTAGACTTTTTATATCCACTGTATATATATATATATATATATATATATATATATATATGTCATTGTTTCTTTATAAATATAGCATCTACGTGCTGACCCTTCCCTCCTAACCCACACCCATGCACCAAACCCCAAAACCTTTTATTAGAAAACTTAACAGTTACACTGAAAAAAACTTGCTCTATCATTTGTTCCTCACATCCAATATCACTCTGTTACACCTTTCTTCCCATTCAAAATTAAACTTTTAACAAAAAATCTAAATTTTGCCTCTAACAACACAACTCCTTCCCATAAGTATACTGGCTAAAATATAAATTTTAAAGTTAGTTACAAAGGAGAGTAAGACTAACGCTAAAATATTTGTAAGTATATTAATGGGAAGAAGGCAAGGAAGGAAGCTATAGGAACATTACAATGTGACACAGGCCGTCTGATAACATAGGCAGATGAGCTAAATAAGTTATTTTCTTCAGTAAGCACAAGGGAGGTACCAGTGGTTGGGACACTGCAACATAATGGGGCTACACTACCTTTGCCAAATAATTGGTTAATGGAGGAATAAATCCAAAAGAGGTTGGAAAATATAAATGGTAAAGTCTCGGTCCTGATATAATACATCCAAGGGTACTGAGGGAACTGGGTTCTCTAATAGCAAAACCATTATATATAATTTTTCAAGATTCACTCAACACAGGGACTCTACCAGATGACTGGAGATGTGATACCTATATTTAAGAAGGGAGCAAGAGAAAATCCAGGAAATTATAGACCAGTGAGCCTCACTTCTGTAGTGGGAAAGCTTTTAGAAGGATTAATAAGGGATAGTATACAATAATATGTCTATTTAAACAAGATTATAAGTAGGAGTCAACATGGATTTATGAGGGTTAGGTCATGTCAAACCTAATTTGTTTCTATGAAGAGATTAGTAAGAACTTGGATCTGTGGATGTAGTCTTTTTGGATTTTGCAAAGGCTTTTGAACGGTGCCACATGGAAGACTATTGTGCAAACTAAGGGATATAGGAATTGCAGTAAATATCTGCTCATGGATTAAGAGCAGGCTAAAGGAAAAGAAGCAAAGGGTTGTTGTAAATGGAACATGCTCAGATTGGACTAATGTGGTAAGTGGGGTTTCTCAGGGTTCAGTATTAGGTCCTCTCCTTTTTAACATATTTCTTCATGACTTTGAAGTAGGATTGGAAAGTATTGTCTTCATTTTTGCCGATGACACTAAGTTGTGCAAGGTAATTAAATTGGATAATAGTGTACTTTCCCTCTGGAAGGATTTGCATGAATTAGAGAAATGGGTGACTAAATGGCAGATGAGATTTCATACGAATAAATATAAAGTTATGCATCAGGGAAGGAAAAATAGCCATGCAATTTATAATCTTAATGGAGCAAATCTAGGGGTATCAGATATTTAAAGGGATTTGGGAGTGCTTGTGGACAACCATCTAGGTAACAGTGTTCAATGCCAAGCAGCAGCTGCAAAGGCAAATAAAATATTAGCATGTATTAAGAAGGGTATAGAAGCAAGGGAAGCAAATCAAATTCTGCCATTATACAAATCTCTAGTAATATAGAGTGGTGTCATGGGATATTGTTTTCATATCCATGTTGATTTCACATTTATCTGCAACATTACAGCAATGATTTATATTTTTTTCTTATAGCTTACATGCCATTCAGAAATTACAACTTCTTTCATGGTTCCTTTCCTGTAGGCTGTGTAGAAGTGATAAGATAACTTGGTCCTATGAGGTACTTCCACCGGAAAATATTTTAATATATTTTTGCATGAGTACAGGTAGATCAATAAGAATGACTGAAGCTAACTAATGTATATGCGCTGAAGCCGAGAGAACCTGAACAACAAAACACAAAGACAATGCAAAAATACAGGTCTGTTGTAGGTCCTCATAGGACCAAGCTGTCTAACATGTCATCTAGTAATTTCACAACACACATTGCATTTTAAATTATATTCTTTATGATGATATATTATTTGGGTTAATCTCATTTTTACTATTTTACATTACACAACAATCCCAAATTTTACAGTACTATATATTTCATATTTGCGATTTTTCACAGACCACAAAACTCATTTCACCTAAAACTACAGGGTGAACTAAAATTTTGGTCCCTAAAGTGAAAATCTTTTTCTTATCCAGAAAGCTAAAGAAATCATTTATTTTTCTATTAAACAACGGTATGGATAGATTGTGCTGTGACTAGACAGCACACTGCAAATATCAAGGTTAGCAAAAGTCACTGAGAAACCTTTAAAATAATTTAGAGTTTGAATGGTAGGAGTAATACACTCAGTCGGTATTGATGTCAAAATCATTAACCCTCAGTCTGCATTTTCATTTGTATTAGTAGAGTAATATTATTCCCAAACTTAGGATAGCTTTCACCAGATACTATTCTATGTATTTGTTTTCTAAACAAAGTACCAAATCTTGTGCATTTAAACTAATGTACTGAACATACAACAGACTTTTGTTTATTTTGCACCTAGCAAGAAAATCATGATTTGAAGAAAACAAATTAAATGTAGCTTTTAAAACTTACATTTGGATGTTATTGGGGGTTTGCTTTTGATACACCCATGGTAAAGGGGTAAACATTAGGTGCCATAGGGGACCATGAGGACCCCCATGATTATAGCTTATTTTACCATAGGGATACTTTCAGACCCCCATGGTATAGGGGTTAATATTATGTGCCATTTGTAGATGGAGGTGCACTGTGGAAAAAAATAATAAAACACAATAACATATTTGCTTTATCTAGTATATTATACAGTGTCATGCTAGTAAACTATATATATATATTAGAACACATTGTGAGAATCTAAGATATCCTAATTGATTATGTATGGAGTGCATTGTCAGGAGTTATTACAGAAAGTTTTTGTCACCACAACTCAACACAAAACTGTACTCACTAAAATCAAATAATCTTCGTACAATTAAACTAGGAGACACGTTTCCATACTTATCTTTCAGTGCTGCTCTGATGCATTTGACATAGTTGGCCATCCAGAAGCTTACTGTCTCTTTGTGACACAGATCTCTCGTGGTTCTAATTGCATCTCACTAATGGCTCCTCTAGTCTTTGGCACATATTCTATTCCTTTATCACACTCTAGGGGCCTCATTCTAAGCGTGGCCATAAAATGGCTGCAAGTCTGCAATTCCTTGCGACCTGATTACGGCCCTGCGTAGCGCTACGTCTACGCTGCTATTCAGTTGTCCGGCTCCGCAAGATGGTCCACCTTACGGCCGATTGCAAACCATGCTATCAGCAGTAAGCACTTCTGTGCTTGAACAGGATTGCGGCTGTCTTGAATTTATATTTGCATTTACAGTGCTCCTAGTTTGTGGGCTTGAACCACAAGTCACGGGCTTGCGGCCTTGAACCACGAGTTATGGGCTTTTAGGTCATTCAAGCCCGTAGATCTTACTTTCAAATTGTAGCACTTCACAAGCAAATAGAAAAGCCATCCTGTACTTTTATTAAAAGACAAAGTGATGTTAGGTCTTAGAATTAATAGCACAATATTCTCAAACTCGCAAATCGGCATAAATAACTAATTTATTGCATGTTAAATTTCCGTCATGAAATCATACTGCTTCAGCCTCCAAGCCCGGAGGTTGGATTCAAATGTCCTCGGGGCTTGGGTGTTGAAGCACGTCCGACTTTATGACGACGATTTAACATGAAATACACTATTTTTATATGCTGATTTTTGAGGTTAGGGGAATGTTGTGCTATTAATGCTAAGACCTAAAAATCACCTTCACTTCTAATAAAAGTACAGGATGTCTTTTTTATTTGCTTAATTAGTGCTACGTTTTGTAAGTAGGAGCGTTGTGGGACCTCTTTGTTGTAAGTAAGATGCGACGCGATTTTAGCGATTTAGGGGCTTGACGGAAGGGTGAGCGTAGCATTTGAATAGCGATTTGCGGCCGTGCAAGATCAAAGGCTTTGACGGACGTAAGCTGCAATTCAGCTAATCGCAAGGGACCGCAGCTCGAGGCTCGTAAGCCGCCGGAGGCTGCAAATTGAATAGCTAAGTAGCTTGCGGCCTCCCTTTGCGGCTACTTATTTCAAAGGGTAGGATTAGAAAGAGGCCCTAGGAAGGGTACCTTTAAGGTTTGGTCTTGGGCACTTGATCTTTCTAATGGTACACATTCTCTTTTGTTTAACATATTTTCTGTACAGAAATTTTCTCTGAAACTAATCTTTTCAGATGAGCTTCAAAAAAGCTCCCTTGTTTCACACACTTCCCAACTTGGCCATTGTTGTGTTTGGGCCACATCTTTAGTGACACTACCAATCTCAAGTGGGCCATGTTGGTAGCTCACATTACAATCAATCTCACAATCAATCCCCCTTTCTTGTAACTTTCCTATGCCCAATCAATAGCTAGATTGTAAGCTTTTATGTGAAGAGAGCCCTCATCTCCTTTTCTAATAATCATTCTAATAATCTTAATTTGGGTGTTGGGCTTTTGCCCCAACAAGCTTTGTATAGCCATCATCATTCAATATTTGCATAATGCCAATACTGATAAATGAAATGTAAGGATAAATTATTTCATGTCATTCATGTGCTAAAAGACTCACAGCCTTATTAGATTGTGATTCAGCCAATTGAATAGGGCTCTATATAAGCACAGAGCATATTTTTTTACAGAAGTTTTTAGTTAGTGAAGACCTTGCTTTTTGATAGAAGTTCACTAACTAAAAACGTCTGTAAAAAAATATGCTCTGTGCTTATATAGAGCCCTATTCAATTGGCTGAATCACAATTTAATAAGGCTGCCAATGTTTAATATGTGCTAATGACATAAACCCCTTCTGGATCTCATGTATGTTTTCTACATTTTTGTAACAATAACAAATAGTCCAGTTTTATAATGCAACATTTTTTTTTACAAAGCAAAATAAATATATGTTGTTATATGTAGCTTTGCTGCAGTGTGAGCTGCCATTATGGTTTCTGCTGATGTGCTTGCATAGTATATGTGGAAGGAGACCTTCAGTGAAAAGAAGTTTGAATCTGCTCTAATTTAAATTGCTTGCGTTTTTAATAAGACTAATGAAAATCACATATATTTACAGGATCTCTTTTAGGTAATCAGCTCAAATAAGCAGTTAAGGTAATGACTACCCACAGTAAATAACAATTTCACATAATAGTAATGATATCAAAGAGTTATTTATTTTCTTACCTTCTTATGTTTTGCCTGTACTTAAGTGTAGTTCTTCAAATATAATATTGTAGATTCAAATCTCCCCTTCTAGATCACTAACGTGTCGTGGTGAAGGGGCTTGTCATAGCAGAGAGATCAGACAAATTGCGGTCCACCGGAGAAGGAACTTTCAACTTACTCCAGTATCTTTGCTAAGAAAATCTTATGGATTAGTACAACCAGACATAAGATGTGCCTGTTGTGATATAGTCTATATGCTCACAGAGAGTCAGGCATGACTGAATGACTCAACAACAAAATGACACAAAAGGAGGTATGTTTTGAGCCTCATTTGCATGCCATTAGTTACAATTCTTAGCTGCAGTGAAAGTACTATTTTCTGAAGTTTTCTGCCATCCTTATGCGAAGTGTAATGTATATGCCATCTAGGGTATATGACTGATTTCTACAAGCAACACATAGGCCAAATTCAAGGCAAAGCACTTTGACTCTTAATGAACAGAAATGGCATTTTTTATAAGTGAGCATACTGCACATAATGCAATAACAAATTATTTATTTATTATTAGGACAGTTAAAAATAAAAAACACATAGTTCTCTTTAAATGGACATGGAATGCAATTCTTTTTTTAATGCATTTAAGAAAGCAGCTTTACCCATTACCAAAGTTGTGTTTTGAGTTAAAAAGTATTAAGTAAAACCTTTTTAAACTTAAATGAAGCTAACAGGAAATGCACACAGCACATGTACATCTGTAGATTTCATTGGCAGACAAGTATGAGTCATACATCTACATTACAGCTCATTGGCTGACAAGGACAAGACCCCAGATCAGTTAAACATTTGAAAAAAGAAAATATATAATGGTACATAATTAACTACTCTCTTTCAATATATTTATAAAGTTAACTGCCAATAATCATATCAAGAAAAACATAAATTTGATATTTTAGTGCTGATTTTTCACTGTGTAGCATGTAACTAATCTGAAACATTTTCTTAATATTAATAATACTAATAATAATATGTAGGGCTGAACAGATGTCCAGTGTATTTAACTAAGCAGGCCAAAAAAAATGATACTGATAGTGCTATTTTGTGGATCATAATTGACAGCAAAGAAGCAAAACTAGTGCTTGATTAACATTAATAATTTGCCAGGTGGAGAAAACACATTGCACAGCTTTGTATACTGCTCCCTGTACTAGTAAGGTGTGTGGTTTGGGTTATTATATGAAAGGGCCATTTACCTCACTTTAAGTGCTCTTCATGGTGTGAAAGAGCACAAGAGTGTATGTTAAAATGATCTATTGTTTTTTATTAATTACACTAATGACACCTAAAAAAACTAAGGGCCTCATTCAATTGGCCTAATTGCAATTACTTGAACCCGTAATGTAGCCCGTAAATGTTATGGATATTCACTTGGCTACATTTAGCAAGCTCAAAAGCACATATAGAAGTATGAACTGGGGCATGAAGCATGGGGCTGTACAATGGAGTGAGGTGTGCACAAAACTGAATGAGCCTGGGGCGTAATAAAACCTACATACACCCGTGCTTTCTATGCTAGATTTCTTTTACGCCAGATACGAGTTTTATTAATGATCAAAAACTCATTCAAACACAACCTTTTTTTATTTTCTTTGATTGGTATTTTCATTAAAAATTAAGCAAAATGTTCCAGTTATATTTTCTAGTAGAAAAAATACATTTTCCCTGCTCTTATCCCTTGAACAATTTCCTACATATGCTTAATGTATTAGTATAACATTATGAAATGATCTCTAAAACATACAGTCTGATATATCCACTGCATCAACCATTACAGCATCAACACAGTTTACTGCAAAATGCTGTAATGTATAATTTGTCTACTTTTTTCAAAACGAGGAAAAACCTAATTTGCTTATTACCTTTAGTATTTTTAGCTAAACTAAGTGCTGTAGTTGAGTAAATGGAAACTGAAACGATAATGGTGATTTACAGTGTACTACAGGGTATGACCGAAGTCTCCGCGCTCCAAACCAAGAATCTTGTTTGCTTAAATTATTTGTTTCTTCTGTCTAATGAATGTAATTCTAATATACAAGTGATAACACTGGCATTTCTTTGAAATGTTGATTTAGTTTAATTATGAAAATCACCAAGGTATTTTCTGGCTGCTGCATCACTCCCTGTACTAAGATTAATCACATCAACATCATTCATTTAATCTTCAAAAAGCAAGCAGTTGTCCACAAGAGCTTTCAAATAGCTTCATTAGTGCAATTTCTCAGACTCAAATACTTAGCTGGCAGAGCGTGATTGAGAGTAAGGAAGGTCATTGTATTCTTACGTTCTGCGTTCTAATTAATTTTTCAATGTTTATACATTTTTATGTAATTTTGCAAATGCTCATATCTCGGTATCTCCCAAGCTGGTGTATTGGCAGGTACAGTAAGACTACATGTAAAACACGTGTATATAGTTTAAAACCCTAGAAATGTGGTTGGGAATTCTCCTAGGCCAAGTGATCATCTTCCAGCATAGCTCAATGTTTATATCCAGTACTTTCATACAGATGTATTTGGGGAATATGTGTCCAGTAAAAGCATTGCCCATAAAATGTGTGAAATTAACATACAGTTGCACGGTGCAGCTGGGAAAAATGATTTTGCTTATAATTTGTGAATTAGTATTATTCATAGTCAAGAAAAAAACAAAGTAAATATTACTTTGGGATTTTGAGATGTATAATATTTTTTAACATTTTTTTCTATTTTTTTTTAAATGTGCTGTAGGATTTAAATGTTATAGACATGTATACAAATCATTGGTGTGGGAGCTAAAGAAAATCTGTGTGTGTGTGTGTGTGGGTATACTGCATATAGTATAAAATACCACACAGCTGCTTCTCTACACATATACACACACATTCCCCAGTTCCTATACCCATGGACAACTACATACAATTTAAAGCACACAGCAAGTCTTCTAAATTAGATAAGTTAAAGCGATGTTTATTAACTGAATTTTTTTTTTTTTTTTAAATGTCAAAAAAAATGTAATTTGCACCTATTTATCAGCCCCAAACAATTGTTCTTATATTTTTGCTAGAACATAAACATAGCTTATTGTTGCATCTTTATATGAGTATGCACACTTTGTTCCTATCCTAAAAGCAATTGTTAGAAACAACTGAATCTGAACATGTACAGACACCCAGCCTGTAATAACATGTGATTAGTGTCCATTGTAATTTGGAAAAAAGATCACATTTGTGAATTGTGTAACTAACTAACAACATTAGCAGATATATAAGAGATGAGCATAAAAGCATATTTATAGGAAACCTTACATTTATCATACCCTTCTTATGTCATGGGTGCCTACATCTTTGGCTACTGATTGGCCTGGAGCCTGAAGGTGAGAGTTATACTACCGAGACTTCCATGTTGTCCTGTTGTCAAATGACATTTCTTGGAGGAAAGCTTTCAGTAGAATTATAGAGACACTAGAGATGTTTCTGAATTCAAGGTTCTGCCCTTTCCTCTCAGGTGCCTAATCCTGGTAGGAAAAAAGCTAATGTCTGCAAGAGACAAAACTGAATATAATAGTTTAAAAAAAAATATGTATTTGTTTTTCCTGGATGTTCAGACAGATTTAACCTATGAGTAGTATTCCTCCTCATAAGATTTGGATAGGAACAAGCTTCTCCTATATAAGGCCCTACCTGCTTCCATAGAGCAGTCTTATTCCTGTCATCCGGGAGGAACAGCAAAAGAGAAATGCATTGAAGACTCAGGGACCCTTTTTTATTAGTTAAGCCTTTCACTTCCTTTGTATAGGTTGTGGTTAACAGACCACTTGTAGAGCTCCTAAGGAACAACTCCATTTAACCGATATATCATCCACATGCAAGTTCTCAAAAGCTCCTTTAGAAGTTTGGGACTTATCTTTTTATTTCTGGACTTACACATGAGCAAATGTCCTGCCAAAAACAATATGGAGATTCAGCTCTCTCCTGCACATGTGCATCATTGGTTGGCAAATCTGGTAAAACACTTTATGAAATTTGGCATGAATGTGCAATTGTGAAGTTACACAACACTGGTGCCTTCTTAAAGTAATATCCTTTTTTTTTTTTATCCTGTGAAATTATTGAGGAACTATATGTTTACTAAGGAATTGCCTGTCAAAAAAAATGACGGAAATAAAATTTGAAGCCTGGCAATGCTGTTTGCCACACAATGCAAGGTTCTGCCCCCTCTGAGCATCTTCGGCGCTCATTGCGAGTCCCCTGCCTTTTGTGCTCATATGAAGGCTGTTTTAAAGTCCTACGTGCCTTGCGATGAACGCTTGAGTGTCGCAATTTTTAACATTGCGTGACGACAACTTGCAATTATATGAAACTATAATAGGTGATACCACCTGGCATTTTTAATATGCAAGAAAGCATATTCTGCCTTCAATATGACATATTCTATCTATCTATCTATCTATCTATCTATCTATGAATATATATATATATATATATATATATATATATATATATATATATATATTTGTTACTGCATAAGTATGTATATTCTGTTCATGTCTTTCTGTTTACTATGTATGTGCATATAGAAAACCTAGTTGACCGCTTCTTACGATTGTATAACAAGAATGCTTTCTATATGTTCTTATTTAGAACCATGAAGATTCTGAAATTAACTTTGATTCTGTGTTGCAACACAAGGTGAGTCCCTTAAAAAAGTATTTTTACGAGTGACTAAAAAGGAGACAGCTCTGATAGTCTGATAGGGGCATTGAGGAGATAATGCTCTACAATGAGTTTTGAGCCCAACAGTCTATGAGCATGATGCTATAAGCTACAGCACATTCGCAGACTGGTATCTCAGACTGGATAACTATGGATGTTGTACCATATGTGCACCATGGATTCCTCCAGCACCCAGTAGATGCTACAAAATGTAATTTTTTTCTAATTAAAACCTAGGTTTGTGATTTTTTCTTGCTTAATTATGCTTTTCGAGAGCCTCATTAAATTTGGGGCTCGCAAGTCAATTGCAGACACCCAAATGCCTGCTCCATTTGGTCTCTGATTGCGATGCTATTTAATTGGCCGGGCACGCAAGTTAGGTTCCAGTCCCGAAAATAGGAACAAAGCATTTCCAGGCTTGAACATGTTAGGGGAGCAAGCCCTTAACTCCCGATGCAGAAACAGCCAATGGAAACAGAGATCGTCTTCATGTCCAACCTCCAAGTCCGTAACTTATAGGGTGGCCGTAGGACTTTGAAATCCAACCTCCATTTTTCAAAGTCCTACGGGCTACAACCTCCAAGTCCATAGGACTTCACACTGATTGCCGTGATCGATAAAACGCAAAAATTGATCATGAAATAAAGTATTGGAGTATGTTGTGCTATTAATTCTAAGACCTAACATCACTGTCAGTCTTAATAAAAGTACAGTATTGCTTTTTTATTTGCTTTTAAAGTGCTCCAATTTGTCATTAAGCCCTTTGCGAGACCTCCTTGTCACCATTAACTTGTGGCTAGATATTTGCCATTTGCTGGCTTGATGGCATGGTTAGTGAGGTGGAATCTGAACAATTGAATTGCAATTTGCGTTTTTAGCCTTGCGATTTTTAAAATCACAGTAACTCAATCAGAGTCACAAACTGATGCAAATTGAATAGCAAAATAACTTGCTGTCTCCACTTGCGAGCCTGGATCTTGCGAAAGCCTCAATTGAATGAGGCTCAAAGTTTTTTTTTATTCTGCAGTGGTCCATAAAGATAAACCTCCACTTCATAGGTGCAGTGGTAATTTGCAGTATTCAGAGAAGCATTGTACCTTCCTTGTGAAGCTCAGAGAATTTAGAGGGAAATGTATTTGTAGCTAGGGATCATTCTTTATTATATAAGAAAAATGTCTTATAGAAAATATGAGATGAACAAAAAATTCAATAAAATATTATTATATTTGACAGAATAATTAGTATTTTTTATCTTTTTTTATAAACACAATCTGAAAAACAGAAAGTATATTGGTTGCTGAGTGTAGGCTGGATCACTATGGCCCCTATTCAATTGAGCAATTGTTAGTTACTGGAGCCCGTAATGTAGCCATTAAACTAATTTGCTATTCAATTGTGGGTTACAGCCTGAAAATCCCTGCAGTTGCCAAAATCGTAACTCCAACCCATCTAAGCCTTTGATCTTTCAAGCCCGTAAATGTTACAATAGCAAATTCCTATTCAATTGCTACAATTCCTCAAGTCTTGCAATTGTTTTCACACCCCTAAATGGCAAATGTAGAAGAAAATCCTACGAGTACCAGATAGGTCTCGCAAAGGGGGGGGGGGGGGGGGGGGGGGGTTTCGTAGCACTGTAAATGCAAATAAGAAATCAATACTGCACTTTAAAAGATGGGTAAAGCGATGAAAGTCATTAGAATTAATTGCGCAACAGTCTCAAGCCCGCAAATCTGCAATTAAAAATATTTTTTCTTGTGTTTAATTTCTGTGTTATATCAATCTCGGTAATCAAGGAGTAAATACATATCAGGCCAACCACATGGACTAGAACGGTATCGTCATTCATTTTTATTATTTTGCCGGATTGCAAGTCCAATCATATATCGGACTTCTAAACGCTAATAGATTTTGGTTTCACCTCCATGTTTTACTGGCGTCATGATGACGGTTTAATTTACTATTGGCTGATTCTAAATCATAGTTATGGCCCTGCTTAATTGATCATGATCATGCTCTGAAATACTACTTACTGGTGCATGGTTTACGGTTTAGGCTGCTGCGGCTTGATCAATTGAATCACTCTGTAACTGTTGCAAATTTTAAGCCCACAGACTTCCGGACGGAATAAAGTCAACTGCAGGCTTGCAATTAATTAGGGGCCTAGGTGCGCTGAATAGGGTTAATAAGTTAGCTTACTACAAAGGGCTGAGGCTTGAGAGGGGCCATTTCTGAGTCTTCTGCTCCCCCCGATTCAATTGCCCAATTCGTAAATTTATACACACTTAAAATCACTCTTAATATTGCTAAATATTTGGCAAATATTACTTATTGGCACTAATGAATTTGTAAGTCAGTAAAATGCATAAACATTTATAAAAAAAAACACCCAAAGCCAAATACAGTCAACTCCCCGTTATCCGGCACCCACAGGGACTGCCTATTGCCGGCTAAGTGTAGTTGCCGGTTGCTTGAGAGTCACTAATTAATTCTAACCCCCCTAAAAAAACGAAACTATCTATTAAACATCTACTGCTATCTAATCTAAGTAATTTAAGGCTAAAGAAAACTACAGAAAAAAAGTTTAAATTTTTTATTTTTTAAATTTGGATGCCGGTTGTGCCGGATAATGGCGATTACGTGAGAGTTTTTGTCAATCGGGGAATGGAGGCAGGTGCCGGTTGCTTGAGAGTGCAGTTGGTGGAGTGCCAGATAATCGGGATTTTACTGTATATGAGTTCAAGGCATTTGCAAGTAGCTAATAGAATAAGGCTATCTGTATTAAAATCTTTCTTGGAAGCATATATTTATTTATTTAATTATTTTGCACCTCACAGTTTTCTACCATTATAGCTTTCTGTTTTCTTACACCTGTAAATTAAGCGGAGAAAAGTTAGATTACTATTCTTTAAGATGCAACTGCACCCAAAGTCATAAAATAAGAAAGAACTGCAACAATTTGAAAAGGAAATTAAATAATCACAGATTCTATTTGAAAACATAAAATGAAGCAAAAAAAATATACTTGGGTGTTAATATGTGTAATATTTGTATCATTGACCTTTCTACTCAAATAGAATGTAAATAAAATATTCAAAGTCTTAAATTTTTTATGATAGGACAACAATATATATAAGAAATAGAGATTCTGTATTCTAATCATTATATTACAAGTTCTAGAAAAATATATATTTTTTTAAATACTGTATTTTGTCACAATATACAAATTATGAAAAATCATTATTTTATTTTTCATGTGCCTATGCAAAAAAAATGTGTGAAATGTTGCCATCTTTAATAGAAAATTAAATATTATATTGAATGTATGGGTTTTGGATTTTGTCAGCAGTAACAAAAATGTGTACAAGACTTGACTACAGAACAATATGCAAATTTATATAAATACATATGTGTGGCTCTGTGCTAAAATGAGAATGGTTGCTCATGTTTTAAATAAGATTGCGCAATTGGAATTTTAACTAGTGGAAGAGAATAGCCTTCTTCACAGAACAGTGAGCACTACAATTTCACCTTTCTGACCACTTCTTCTCTTCCTTCCATATATCCTCATAAAATATTTACTAGCCTTCTGAATGACCACTCAGATTATCCTAAGACTCTTGTGCAAATTCCCTGATGATGTCATGGAAATGTTAAACCCATTATGCTAAGTTGGGACCTACATCTATGTTGACCTCTTGGCATACACATTGGAAGACAGCACAATATTTTTACATACGAGTTAGTCTAAATTCAAATCTGGAACATATGCTCCTCCAGTCTGCTATCAGCTCAATCAACACTGATAAATATTTAACAATGAAAAAAACTATATTTCCATAAATCTATTTTGCTATAAGTCTATGCTTTAAAATGTGTTCTAATGCTCATCTAATAATATGAAAGACAGATTTCTTATATTTCAGAGTAAATAATGGGCTCATCCAAGACATACTGTGTAATGATTATATTCATTAATCTGTTAAGATGTTTTTGCACTTCCTAATTATACCTAATGTGGCATTTTAATTTCAGAATACATTACAAGTCATTACTTCTACAAGATCAGGCTGCAGGTGTTTAAGCAGCAAAAGATTTATTCATAAACATAGTATGATCAATTTATCAAGCCACTTTCAGTATATAAGAAACTGAAAATTATCTTCATATGTGATTGTCATATCAGAATATATTGATGACAAATACTTCGCATTACGAGCTAAAAGGACAGTTGCTCGTAAAAAAAATGCATTTAAAAGGTCACTGTAATGTTCCCGCTTTCATATCATTTAAGCAGCACCGATCAGTACATTCAACTTATAAATTACTAAGTTGTAATGACTTATTGTTATTAAAAAAAGGTAAACCTTTCTGAGAAAACTGACAAAATTTGCTTTTTTTTATCATTGTTTGTTTGATGCTCCTCCTACCTTGGGACACCTGTAATAGATTTTGTTGCAGCTGCCTATTTAATACACAGCTTTACTGGCACTACTCTCGCTCAGCTCTACTGCATTTACTGTTACAAGATTAAATAAGTTAAGATGAGTTTTAGCCAATAGATCTGGGGAAATCAGCATTTATCAGAGAAAGTTTTCTCACCAAATGTTATTAACTGAAAAGTTGTTTATACTGATCATTAGATAAATATGTTAGTGAATGAATACGTGCCTTACTGTGCACTAAGAGGTTGGAGGAGAGAGGAGCATTTAAGTATTTTGCAGTATAGACAATAAGATTGCTTGATTATGGATCACTCATTTTTCATACAATAAAATGTTTAGTATGTGTAAACTATTATCTTTTAACTGAATGGACAGTTTGGATTTAAAGTACCGCTGTAGTCAAATATTTATTATATACTTTGAAAAACAACACTTTAAATTATTCAATAAATGTTCAAAATGTTAAAAAAGTTCCATTACCTTTTATTCGCAATTATGTTGCTGTGGAAACTACCATTGTGGTTTCTGCTGGTCAACTTGGGAGGAGAATTTGAATGCACAGAAAGTTTTTATCTGTAAGGCCAAATTGGCAACAAAAACTTTAAGAGCTTTTAGCAAATTTAATAAATCCTCATTAGTTTATAAGGACACTCAAAAGGTACCAGAAAGTACAAATATAGCCTTTGCATTTTTATAATTTATATCAAATATTTTTTTACTGTAGCCTTCCATTTTCTTTTGTTAGCTGTCTTTGCCTTTAAATTTTCCCAAAAGGGAGTGTCTTTTTAAACAAATTAGTTTCCCACAACTGCTTCTGAAATCCTAGCACTTCCTTATACCAGATCCTCATTATGTAGATATAATTTCCTGTCAGGGTACCAGATGACTGTAGTAAAGCAGAGGTTATACCTATATTTAGCAAAGGACCAAAAGCAAATCCAGGGAATCATAGACTTGTAAGCCTCACTTCTGTAGTGGGAAATCTTTTAGAAGGGTTAATAAGGGATAATATACAAGAATATATCTGTTTGAACAGGATTATCAGTAAGAGTCAACATGGATTTATGAGGGATAAATCATTTAAACAATAAAAAAAATAGTTTCTATGAGGAGAGTAGGAAGCTAGTTCAATGCAACTCAGTGGATGCAGTCTTTTTGGATTTTGCAAAGGCTTTTGATACAGTGCCACATGGGAGCCTATTGAGCAAACTAAGGGATACAGGAATTGCCATAAATATCTGCTCATGGATTGAGAGCTGGCTAAAAGACAGGAAGCAAAGGGTTGTTGTAAATGGAACATACTCAGATTGGACTAATGTGGTAAGTGGGGTTCAGGGTTAGCTCTATCCATTTTAATATATATATTAATAATATAGAAGTGAGACTGGAAAGTAGTGTCTCCACTTTAGCTGTTGACATGAAGTTGTGCAAGTTAATTAAATCAGAAAAGGATGTACTTTCCCTCCCAGTTCCTATGGTCTGGAGTACACATACATTTAGAGAGGAAAAAAGGGCTTACACATCTTATGGTAATTGCGTACTACACCATTAAAACAGTTGAAAATGGGACAGGTCTCCATAACTTCAAAGGTCTGATTGTTTTAGCCTATTCAGCAGAGAATGATTGAAATAGGTAGGTTACTAAGTTACGATTCTATGCCTCTAGGAAAATACGAATAAACCGATATTTGCAACTCCAGGAGCTTTATCTACGCTAGTTATGCATGTGTTCTATGTGTCCGAGATAGTTTCACGCTCAAATATTGCCGAGTTCACTGGTAGGACAAATAGCTTAGCAGGTACATGCAATGGCCAATCTCTGTGAGTTATCAAAAATTATCTTGCATCTGCCGTGTAAACACTAGATGGTTCTAATTTTGCAAGGAGGAGATAAAGTATATATATATATATATATATATATATATATATATATATATATATATATATATATATAATTCTATTACCTATATGCACTTCAGTATATATATATATATATATATATATTTTTTTTTTTCTTGTTTACTTCCTTCCCATCATATATCAGCATCATCCTACATCTCCTTTATTGTTAGTCATGGAGAGGACCCGAAAGGGGGTTAAAGTCCTATCCATAGCACTGTAAATGCAAATATACACACACTACTGTACTTATAATGAAAGGGAAAGTGATGTTAGGTATTAAAATTAATAGCACAACATTCTCAAGGTCGCCAATCAGCAATATAAAATACATTACTTTCTGTTTAAATTTTGTGTTATATCAGTGTGTTAATACATATAATTGAACGCGCATGGATTAGAATATCATATTTACTGATTTATTAATATTGCTTTATTTCTGGAATGCGGGTCCAATAGTAACTCGTAATTGAAAGCCGTAAGGCTTTGAAATATAACCTCCATTTTTCAGTGACGTAATGATGACAATCTTACTTGCCATTGGCTCCGTCTAAACCTGTAACTACGGGTTTGACTATTTGATCATGTTCATGGCCGCACATCCAACGTGGCAATAATGGTTTATGGGTTTGCGTCTCCGGCCCATAACTCGCGGCATGGTATAATTTAATAGCTCTGTAACGCAGCCAAATTTCAAGCCCGCAGCCTTTGCGGGTGTGCCGATGCCGCTACGGGCTTCGAATTTAATAGGGCTGTAAGTCACCTCCAAATACTATAATTCTTGCAGCTGGAAGATCTGGCCTTACCAGAGCAAATAAATCAGTTCTAGATTGGGGCCCATAATGTTAATTAATCCATAATTAATCTTACTGGATATGACAGGTATATCACATATAATAGTTGTCAATCTGCGAGTTGTTGAGGCATATTTTGCCTTTTTTCATGATTGAAAATCGCTGAAGCGAGAAAAAAAATGGCTGCCGGAAAAAATCAAACACAACAAAAACAAGGCAGAAGGACTTAAACGAGGCAGAAGGACGTAAATAGGAGCCCTAAGTACTAAGTCTTAACGCAAACCAGTAAAACTTAATACAAGGCAGTAACATTTAACTCAAGCCACTAACACTTAACCCAAGGCAGTAGGCCCCTAAAATACACAGGCATATAAAGTACACAGGGGGAGAAGCTCTCGCAATGAGCGCCGAAGACACTCACTGCGAGACACGCGATGAGCGCCAAAGGTGCTCATCATGGGGGTTGCAATGAGTGCCAAAGGGGATCAGTGCAAAGCAGGAAAGGTGCGGCTTGGAAAAAATGGCAATGAGTGGCAAAGCCGCTCATTGCAGGACTCACGATGAGCGACGAAGGAAGGCCTGTAAAGTAAATGGGGGAAAGAAGCACTAGAGTGGTTGTCAATGGGATTTACAGACTAAAGAATGATCTCTGCATTTTCTGTTAGTATGCAAAAAAATTACTTTTGTCTAAATGCATAAAAAAAATTGTGTTTGATGTCCCCCTTTAAATATAAATGTGCAAATAGCAGTAAAGCACAGCTTAAGCCAGAAAATATATTTTAAGAAAAAGTTTACCTCATTAATGGCCACAACTGTACCCCTCTCCAACTCTCTCATTGTCTTGATCACTTTTTAGAGGAAGAACGAACTGAGATAACATTAATTATGCATATTTGACAACCTGAAGCATGCTCTGTAGAATAAGGGGCTATAGTTAGAATTCAATAATCCCCTGCTTATCCAAAGTGAATATGCTCCAGATTACAAAATGTGCCTCCGTTGAAATATTTGTTCTTCTCAGTAGTGCTCTGCACAGTGAGAGAGATAGGGAGGGATACAGCACTGGCCAGTAATGTGGTAAACTGTATTTGTATTTATATTTTCTAGTTAAAACTGTGCTTTGCTGCTGTTTATTTATGTATTTATAATGCTAGCTAAAGATCAACTAAAAAAATAAATATTAAGGACCCCACACCCCAGTTGAAGTCCTCCTATTTTAACATTACCACACACCTGTATATACAATGTTAGTTTTTTGTGTATATATATATACACTATGCCAGAAAGTTCCAGCTACACTTATAACAGAGAACGGGTGCTGTAGGCATTTCTTTGAATATACACACATTATTCCCTGGTACTGCAAAGCGATGTTTTTTAGAAAAGATATCTTATTTATATGCAATTATATTTTACAGTGGGTTTTCATTTCTGAGCTGCTTCTCTCAGTTGCTGTTTCAGGAGGGTATGTCATTGAATATTACTATTCCATTATTCCTACTGGAAACCATGTGTAGTGTGCAGAAGAGTGATTTTTTATTGTTTTTCTGCCCACCTAACTGTATATTTAGGAGGATAACAGAGAGTGCCAGCTGATTTTGTTTGGATGATGGCTTGCCTTCTTTTGAGAAAGGTTGTCTATTCTTTCTTATCATCAATAATTTGTTTAGTAGTTTGATTGTTGGCGGCCTGACCATAGCCCATATTAAGAAGATGGATTTGTAGAGCCACTGGCTTGTGTGTTTTGTGAAAGTCTTCTTGCACGCCCAGTACGAGATTTTGAGGTATCATAATTATATGCCTGTGATTATCTATGCCACATTAGTAACTATACCCCCAGATTTCTCAACACCCTCATAAGCAGTGTTTTTGACTGGCCTAGTAGATCACCCCAAGCCCCCTGGGGTTGGTGGTAGGGGCCACTTGACCTGGCGGGTGGAGCCATTTATAGGCTCTTTGGCGCCATCTGCTCCATTATGCCCCCAGCTAGACATGTGTGAGGATACTCACCCCCCCTCCCTATAAAAAATAAATACCGTAAATAAATAAATAAAATAAATGGACACTTAAAAAATAAAAAAAATGACAATATGGGAGGTGTTTATCTAGTTGATTGTATTACGTAGTCGTTTGTTCTGGGTATATGATTTAAGCCTGTAATATAAGTTTTATTTTCCAATAAACGCTGTGGCGGTTTTCCCTCCAATAAGTGGTCTAATCATTATATCCAATATGGGATTTGTGTCTAATCTTTATATGTACATACCAACTAGGCCTTGCTTAGGTCAAGTTTAACTTGTGGTTTATGATATTTAGGCATCTGTTTGTGGAGGCTATTTGTGAGGGTTAGATGATAGCTCTTTATGTCACTTGTGTTCCCTATAGTTGTGTCCTGGAGGATTTGAGGATTTCCTTTCTGTGCACATGAAGACTGAAGAAACGATTGACTCTGCTGTGTGCACCAGGGATTTTCTCAAATCCAGGCCTGTGTGTAGCTGGCGAACCCCCTGCTATAGTATATTGAGAGTATGTGTCTGTATACTAAATGTAGTCCTGTAAGTACATTTCACATACTTCAAAAGGGGTTGACGATTTGGGGAAATAGTTTGAGAATCAGGGCACTAAACAAAGAGAAATTAAATAAGTGTTTGTAAGCTAGCCTTACACTTCACTCAGGTTAGTAGGTACTATGGTTTCAATATCATTAAATCCAAGTGTAAGTTAGTGAAGGGAAATAAATGGTGCAGTGTCCAATGTTGAGTTTTTAAGTCTGCAGCAATGGTGATAGGTGACAAATCACAGATTGAGTGCCAGTAGGTAACTCTAACTTCATGATGTCACATAGGGCCTGGTACTGTGTATAGAAGAGCCACATAAAAGAGGCCAAATTAGATCATTTAATTTGAAAATTTCTTATTAATGATACATTTTTGTACATTATCCATATTTATTTATGCTGATCTACATTACAAATAACATATGAATTAATCTGATGTTATATCTTGTTAGAATCAACTGATAGTTTTGCAGTTATTACACAAAATGACAAATTAGCAGTGAAGATAGCAATAGCCAATTTCGTAGCAAATAAAAGAATATCACTGTATTTTCTATATTATGTTGTTAAAGGGAAATGGAAAGAAGTTTTGTTTCTTTGTTGCATGGGAAAGAGGGTATATGCAGTGGCGGAGCTAAAGAATGGAGGGCCCTGGTGCAAAAACAAATGTTGGGCCCCCCCACCTGGGGGTGGAAAAATGTTTTGTGTTGGGCCCTGCCGGGACCACATCACTCACTGCTCCTGCCTGTGCAAAGCTCCTCTGCCTGCAGCAGAGCTCCGGGGCTTGCACGCTCCCTTTTCTTTTGACATCTTCTATGGATATATATGTACACATATATGTACACATATATAAACCTATATAAACATCACCCCCATACGGCAGCCACTCCTCTTAGCATCCATCCTTACATAGCACCCAGTTCTTGTCAACAGCCATCCCATCTCAGGATCCATCCCCGAACAGCACCCAACCACTCTGAACACCCATCTCACACAGCACCCATCCCTATCTCCTTTGTTCCTCCCTCACAGAACCCTCCTGCACTTTGCAGCCTATGCTCTGCTACCTTCTTCCCTGATACACGTCCTCAGTGTGCTGAACTGCTCCACACTGCCACCTGTTGGAGCTTCAGTAGAAATGCTATTTTTTAAACACATACACACATTTCATGCTGGCTGTGTGTGTTTGGTCAAGGAGACACAGGGGGTTCCCAGTGGGGCCTTGGTGGGTTGAGACAGGGTGTAAGGCAGGGGTGTAGGAGCCAGAATAATTCTGGGGGGGATACAGCTCAGTGTATACACTGGCCGTAAAGTAGCTTTTATATGCATAGATTCAAGCATAGAAAAATAGATTTGTCCCCTCCATCCCACACCCTCCAGTTCCTACACTCATGGTGGGAGGCCCCATGAGGACTGCTACACCCCCCAAAAAAATGAAATGCAAAACTTTTCTTTTTTTATTGCACAGCACTGGGTCCCTCCAGAGGAGGGCCATGGTGCACTGCACCACCTGCACCACTGGTAAATGTACTACTTTTGTAATATTTAAAATGTACTTTTAAATTCTTGAAAAAAAAACAGTTGTGTGTCCATGTGTTAATTGTCTCACTGCCCGCCCTTTACATTCTAACTGACTCCTGTCTCGGGGCATTTTGTAAGTGTGATTGAGTGTAAAGAAGTGCAATTAAAGCTCCTCTGTATTCACTAAACAGTGACGGGACATCAAGCCAGGCCTCACTAGGTTATTGTGTCTATTCAACTAAAGATAATTGGCAGTAGACCCATATGCACATGTTTACTAATAGTACAACCTTGTACGAATGTCAATTACCAGTGGATCCATATACACATTTACCAATTGTAGACCCATTTACACCTTGTATTATAATGCAAATCACAGGACTAATGGGGACGTCCATACTAATTTAGATCAATAATTTACAGTTCCATGAGTTTAAAAATATATCTTTTTTTAAATCAAATATTAAGTGTCATCTTAGAGGGCGAATAAAAGTTACATTGTGAATTTTATAAACTTTGGGAAAATGTACAATGCTGGCAAGCTTTTCTACTCCATGTCAGACCTCACTATAGAACCAATCAGCTGGCAATCTTAATGAATCAGGGCTTATGCTTCCCGGCCCCAAAAATGGGTTTAAATCTCTTTAGACCTATTTAAATCCTTACTGATTGAGTGCATGACAATGGGCTGTGCAAATGGAAGACAATAGCAGTGCATGGTTCAGCGAGAAAGCTTGAAAATTGACTTTTAATAAACCTTCATCATGATTGCTTTAACCTTCCTATTAAAATGTTAACCTCTTTATTCTCTTTTTCTAGATGTACATAGCAAAGTGGAAATGGTCGCCAAGATTCACCATTGAGAGGACTGAATCAAGGTTGTTGGAAACAATGTTACTTATTGAAATTAATTAGATAAATGCTACACTATTTAATTATGTATATTACCAAGTGGCATTTACAGCTTTATTATTTTTTATTGTATACTATATTCCCAGAGCAATAAAAAATATTTCTTGTGGATGTGTCCTTCAAATGTTGTGAAGTCATTGGGTTATCTATGTGATACATGTTTTGTTCAAATCTTTTTGGGAAATTTCTCAACAATTTTCAAAATCTTTTTAGAAATTTCTGAACAATTTTAGTTGGTTTTGTGTATGATTTTTTATATTTTGGAAATAACACATTGGAACCCCACACATTTCGGGGCACATAGAAGCCATAAGTATGGCATGCTGACGGAGAGAGGACATACTCACAATCTGCTATTTTTGTATTAACAATGATCCATATTCAATTGAAGTTTCGGGAGAGCCGGTAGCCCGTAAGTGAGGTCGCAAGCTAATTTGCTATTCAATTGGTGTCTTTTTGCAGGCTCCGACCGGCTTCTGAATTACGGGCTTGAAAACATGGCGATGGTTAAACTCGTAACTTACAGCCTCCAGAAGCCTTTGATCTGTCACTTTCGCAAAGCTAAAATCGCAAATTCCTATTCAATTGCTCAATTTCCCCAAGCCCGCAAATGTTTTCACACCGGTAAATGGTGAAAGAAGGAGAAAAATCCTACGAGTGCTAGAGAGGACCCGCAAGAAGGTTAAACAACTATTTGTAGCACTGTAAATGCAAATAAAAAATCGCTGCACTGTAAATAACGGGAAAAGCGATGATAGACATTAGAATTAATTGCACAACAGGCTGAAGCTTGCAAATCGGCAGGAAATTTAAATTATATTTATGTGTCATTTCAGGATTAAATAAATCTCAGGTATCAATGAGTTAATAAATATGAGGCCACCCATATGGACTAGAACAGTATTGGCATTCATTTTCATAATTCTGTATCTTGCGGGTTTGCAAGTCTGATCGCATATCGGACCCCCGAACCTAATTGATTGACATGTAACCTCCATGTTTTACTGCTGTAATAATGACAGTCTCATTTTTTATTGGCTGATTCGAAATGGGTGGTTACGGGCTTGCTGAATTGATCATGTTCCCGCCCTGAACTGTGTGCGAGTAAGCCTTGGGCCAGTAACTTGCGAGCTTGAGCAAGTAAATATAATCGCAAACGGGAGACGAACGGGAGCTCGCAGCACACCCGCAGACATTTGGCTGTCTGTCATCGAGTTGCGGGCTTCGAATTGAATATGGCTCAATGACCATAACCCTGTCATTATGAGGTAACTTTGCTTATTTTCTCAGCATTGATGTGTTCCTTATCACATTTGCAGGTATTCACATGGGATCATATTGCAGGTGGGTTTTATAAAAAACACTAACCAGAAACTCGATTTACTAACCTACTTCCTATTCAGTATTGGCTGTGAAGGTAAAAATGTGAATAATAAAAATGATCAATAAATGCATATTAAATATGTGCATAATTTGTATTTTAACAGAAAATGAGATGCTATCTTGCAGTTTCTATTACAACATAAATTACATGGAATGTGATAAATATTATATAATTGACATAATTAACAACAAATTTGTGTGACACTAGGAAATAACCCAGTATTCAATATGGTCCATAAAAAGTCACATCTTCATGAGTTACACGGACAGGTCCAGTGTTCACACACATATATTGTTATTCAGGTCATCCTTTAGGACAATAGCTTTTCAGATACTTGATAAGAGTGAATATAATTATAAAACATGATTATGATTTGTGTTTATTATAGTCATTCAAACATATTGTTCTCTTCAAATTTGCAATTACCATTCGCCCCTGTTCTCTGCTTATGCACATTTGCAACCTCTGAATTAAGATTTTTAGAAATGTTTGCAGTGCTCCAAAAACCTCATTATAATAAAGTAGTCTTACTGAGCATAGTCATGGCTGCAACCATTCACTATGAATATTAATTAGTATAACCTGTTTTGCATATACCCTTAACTATAAAAGCAAACACATAAAAGGCTTAGTTATTTAGCAAAAGAACAACCTTAGCAGTTGTGAAATTCAGCAATAGAAACAAACTTTAATAGACATTTCCAGTTGTTTAAATTCTGTTTGCATATAGAATCCTCCCATCTTGTCTGACTGGAGCATCTCCTGATAGCTTTGAGCCTCAGGGCAATTTTTATCTACTGAACATTGGAGGAGTGGATGAGGAAGGAGAGGGGGATTTGTTGAATCATTGAATCACATGAAATTCAGCACCTACCCCTTCCTAAGCACATGCTCAGATGCAGGTGGCACACAATAATAAATGCAAGCACTGTCCTGCAGGAATGTAAACATCCCTCTCACATATTAAACATTCATCAGGGTTAAGTAGAAGCATCAAAATGTATTTTGATAAACAAAAACAAAGTCAGAAGCGATCAAACTGATAACAAACAGCACTAAAGTATGTTTTTTCTATAGGTCTGGTTACCTACTCAGAGAGCAACCTCTTTTAGCTCACTTGTGCCCTTAACAGGGAGAAATATCCTGTCGTATATCAGTCTGGTCTCATTCACACAGAGCCGAAATACCTGGCAGAAACCGCAAACCGCAGACATACTTTTCTAGCCTTACACTTCACTCAAATTAATAGGTACTATGGTTTCGATATCAAAAAGTTCAGGTGTAACAACCCCCTGCTTATTTTCCGTCCAAAATCCCATGGACTTCAACCTCAAAGCCCGTAGGACTTTGGAATCCAACACCCATTTTTGTTCAATGTCCTACGGGCTTGAATAACGAGTTACGGGCTTGGAGGTCATTCAAGCCCGTAGGACTTTGAACTGAAATTAAACAAATAAATATTAAACAAAGTACTATATTTTCGATGTGCAAGCTTGAGAATGTTGTGCTTTTAATTCTGATGTCACCCATTGTGTCCCCCCATCATTTACAGTGCTGTATTGAATTTATATTTTCATTTTCAGTAATCCGATCTTACGGGCTTGAACCAAGAGTTAAGGGCTTGCATCCGCAATCATGTTCAAGCCCGTAAATGCTACTGCAGAAAGCATAGTTTTCGATTCTCGGGACCGGCGCCTAACTTCGGGCCCGGCCATTTGAATAGCAGAGTAAAAGTCGACCTACTTGAGCCCGCAACTCGATCGCAGGAAATCGGCTATTTGCGATCAAGTTACGGCCCCGAATAGAAATGGTGCAGTTTCTGTGTTGAGGTTTTAAGTCTGCAGCAATGGTGATAGGTGGCAAAGCACAGGCCCAGCGCCAGTAGGTAACTCTGACTACATGATATCACATAGGGCCCTAGTACTGTGTATAGAAGAGCCACATAAAAAGGGGGGTAAAATAATTTTATTTAAACATTTCTGATTAATGATATATTTTTTCACATTATCCGTACGTATTTTGTATTTCTTTATGCTGAGCAACATTACAAATAACATATGAATTAATTTGCAGTTATTATATAATCAGAGAAGGTGCAGCTGACCCCCTAAATATGCGTTTTGTTATTAAAAACTAGTTACTTTTTACATGGGCCATTTTAAAATATGGTTTTTAAACATATTTTTATAATGCAGTGCTCCTTTAAGGAATATATATTATATATAACTTTAAACAAGCATTTTACATGAAATACACCTCTGTTAACAATCTAGAATACATTATATTATAGAATATATTATGAGCAAATAATGTTGCTGCATGCAAAAAAACATCTTTATTTATTTATTTATTCATTTATTTTTTGTTCTAAAAACTTTCCAACAATATAAAGCTTAGTTCTTCAAAAAAGTATAGTACAAGTATGGGACAACAAAATTGTGCCCATAATATTAATTTTAAATGTCTTTCTCCTTTTTCATTTTATTGATTTTCTTAATATGTCATGTGTTTGGAAGCTGCTACTAAAATGTATGCAATTCTATGGGAATATGTAACATTTATACATTTTGCCACGCCTCATTGAGCCAAATGTACAAAAGGTGAATTGGAGAGCATTCCATCCCTTTGATATCTCCAACCATTCTTAAGCACTGCACCCTTTAGTACATATTGCCCAGGGATGTACAAATTAATTATTATTGGAAGTTGGCTATACTCCTAAAATAAGTGACATCTGCATTTGCATTGAAATAGATCACTGCCACAGATTAACAAAACTTTAGATGAATGATACAGGAAATAAACATAAATTTACTTAGTAACCCCTTTAAAACTTAGTGAATTTATAAAAGTATTTGCTGTTCTTTATGTATTTAGCAGTAATTTAGCTCAAAAACAGGGCTCTCCATTCTTTATAAGGTGTTAAGTTTGTTTTTTACCATGTACTAAACCCCTGTACAGCGCTACGGAATATGTTGGTGCGATATAAATAAAGATAATAATAATAATAATAATAATAATAATAATTGATTATACTTGTCCTGTAAATAAGTTTCAGTTACTAAATATGTATAATTACAAGTGAAAGAAAATAAGGGGAGTTCGACTAGGAAGAGCATGCACACTTGGAAAAATAACAACAACATTAACTTGATAAGCAATTGTCATTATGCTGATTTAACAAACCAGGAGCCTTATTCAATTCAATTTGCAACAATCTCAGAGCAATTCAATTGAACAAGCCCGCAGCTACCTGGCCAAGAGCCTAAACCATGCACCTGTAAGTAGCATTTCAGGGCATGATCATGATCAATTAAGCAAGGCTGTAACTACCGATTTAGACACAGCCAATAGTAAATGAGACCGTCATCATGACATCATTAAAACATGGAGGTTAAACTCAATCAATTAGCGTTTAGAAGTCCGATATGCGATCAGACTCGCAATCAGGCAATGTACAAAATAATAAAGATGAATGAAGGAAATGTTCTAGTCCATGTAGGTGGCCTGATATGTATTAACTCATTGATTACCAAGATTGATATAACATGGAAATTAAACGTGAAACAAATAATTTTTTAGTGCATAGTTGTGAGCTTTAGACTGTTGTGCAATTAATTCTACTGTTTTTATCGCTTTCCCCGTACAGTGCAATATTGATTTTATATTTGCATTTACTGTGCTACAGATAGGTGTTTAACCCCTTTGCGGGTCCTCTCTAGCACTTGTAGGATTTTCTCCTACATTTGCCATTTACAGGTGTAAAAACATTTGCGGGCTTGAGGGATTGTAGCAATTGAATAGCGATTTGCGATTGTAACATTTACGGGCTTGAAAGATCAAAGGCTTAGCTGGGTCGGAGTTATGATTTTCACAACCTCAGGGATTTTTAGCCTGTAACCCATAGATCGTTTGCGGATAGCTAAAAGACGCCAATTGAATAACAAATTAGTTTATGGGCTACTTTACGGGCTCCAGTAACCTTCAACTACTCAGCTGAATAGGGACCCAGGTATGCTCTTCTTGGTTACACTCCCCACTGTGAGAGTTAATTAATCATCTTCGACAAAAAGCAGAAACAGAAGATTTCTCCAGGTAATTTATACTTTATATACCTAACTTGCAAGCTCAGTTATCTAAAACTTCTACTCAAAGTAATTAAAAACAACCACTTACATTTCTATGTATTTATATGTGAATTTTCT